>CM035420.1:177646619-177821619 GCA_020310875.1 Ceratopteris richardii | reverse complement strand
GAGCGGCGATGATGCTCAACCTCAAATTAATCAAGCTATGGCTACGGAAGTCCAAAGGAGGCAAGAAAAAAAATGGGAAGAGTGGAATAGGAGAGTCATGTTCCTCATTTCACAAGTCATTGCTAATGCCATGGTAGGGCATATTCAACATCTAGAGAAAGCTAAGGATGCTTGGGAAGCTCTTGAAAGGATGTATTCAACAAATACCAAAGATAGGAAACTTCAACTCAAGAATGAGTTGAACACAATCAAGAAAAGGTCGAGTCGATCCATAGCTGAATATACTTTGAAGATTAAGGAGCTAAGTGATGCTTTAGCTTCTAATGGCACAACGGTTGAAGACGAAGATCTTTTGTGTTATACTCTCAATGGATTGAGAGAAGATGAAAGATGGAATCCTTTAATAACTTCCATCAACTTGAAAGATGCATATCCATGTT
Organism: Ceratopteris richardii; assembly: GCA_020310875.1. NCBI lineage: Eukaryota > Viridiplantae > Streptophyta > Polypodiopsida > Polypodiales > Pteridaceae > Ceratopteris > Ceratopteris richardii. The sequence continues at coordinate 177,821,179 of CM035420.1, read as the reverse complement.
TTGAACAACTAATCCCTCATCTTGTCACATAAGAGCTTAGCTTTGGTGATCCCAAAGGAAAGGACAGCCACAACCAAATGTTATATGCAGGTTGAAGCAAAGGGAGGAACTCAAGAGGAGGCTCAAGAGGAAAAGGAAGCGGTCACAACAACTCCAACTACAATCAAAACAATTCGGAAGACAACAAGGATGCATCAAATGGCAACACACAAGGAAGAGGTTGAGGTAGAAGTAGAGGAAGAGGTCAAGGCTCCTACAATTCTCATAAAGGTATAACATGCTATCATTGTGGTAATGTAGGAAACTATGCTACTGATTGTTGGCTGAAGAATGGAAGACCAAATGGAGGCAATCAAAGGAGTGGGTGTTTAAAGTAAAGAGGAATGCTATTGGTTCACTAGCTAGATATAAAGCTAGATTTGTTGCCAAAGGATTTAAACAAACACAAGGCATAGATTATGATGAAGTTTTCAACCTTATTGCAAACATGGGAACAATGAGAACATTAATAGCAATTGGTGCTTCAAGGAGATGGCCATTATATCAATTCGACATCAAAAATGCTTTTCTGAATGGAGAACTACAAGAAGAGGTATACATGAGTCAACCGGTTGGATTTGAAGATGAAAACCATCCAGACTTTGTTTGCAGGTTGAAAAAGGCACTTTATGGCTTGAAGCAAGCACCAAGAGCATGGAATCAAAGATTGGTAGAATATCTAACTAAGTGTGGATACAACCCAAGTAGTGCAGATCCTTCATTATACATGAAGAAGGAAGAAAATAGAGAGGTATATATTTGCATATACATCAATGACCTTATCATAATAGGAAATGATGTTACAGGGATTAAAGATATCAAAAGGAAGCTTGGTAAGGAGTTTAGAATTTCAGATCTTGGAGAGCTGAAATATTTTTTAGGAATTGAAGTTGTTTATGGAAAGAGTGGCATCTACTTGATGCAAAGGAAGTACTTGTTGGATGTTCTTTTCAAATTTGGAATGAGTGAATGCAAACCACTCACTCAACCCATGGACATAAATACAAAGATTTGCTCAAATGATGGAGAACTATTGGAAGATGTAATGACATACAAAAGCATAGTATGATCATTAATCTATGCAAACATTACAAGACTTGATTTATCTTATGTTGTTGGTGTACTTTCTCAGTTTATGCAAGCCCCGACAAGTGAACATTTAAATTCAGTCAAGAGAGTGTTGAAATACATAAAGCATATAGTTAATCATGCTTTGCTTTACAAGTTTGATGAAAAATTGCAGGTCAAAGGCTCTAGTGATGCTGGTTGGGCAGGTTCAAAGGAATATAGGAGATCAACCTCAGGTTATGTGTTCAAGATAGGAAGCAAACCTATCACATGGAGCTCAAAGAAGCAACCTACTATTGCACTTTCATCCATGGAGGCTCAATATAGAGGATTAGCATTTGCCACATGTGAAGCAATGTGGATTAAAAAGCTTTTGGCTGATCTTGAAGTGCAAGTTGGAACCATCCCTATATACGGTGATAACATGTCAAGTATTTACTTGGCAAGCAATCCTATGTTTCATGCAAGGAGGAAGCACATAGAGATCCACTACCATTATGTAAGGGAGAAGGTATTGACCAAAGTGGAGATAAAGTTCATCAGAACCAAAGAGCATGTTGGAGATATGTTTACAAAGTTCTTGGATGCTTCTAAACTCAAAGGTTTTCAAGGATGTGATAAATTTGCAGGACATGGTTGAAGATAACTCCCAAATGAGCTTGAGGGGGAGTGTTGAAGATAAATGTACAAGCTCATTTTCACATGAGCTATGATTGGATAAATTTAGAAAATATAAAGATAAAGGAAAAGAAGAGAAAAGAAAAAAAGAAAAGGAAAAAAGTCTAGTTAAAATTCATGACGAGTAAAAGATACAATATCTACCTTGTAGTTAGTAGCATGCAGTGGGCAAAGTGGTGAGTTAAGAAGGAGGCACAAACTTCTTCACATGATCATTGGTTATAAAAGTGAAGTGGGAGCATGTTCTAAACAAGGAGAGAAAGAGGCAAGAGCTTTGAATAGTCAGGTCTAGTCATTTGGTCATTTTGTCTTCCCATTGACTCTTTCCAGTCGCACATCATTTTGTACATAGCTCTGTTGTGAAGCTCATATCTCAGTGTATATATAACCATTTCTTGTTTTTAAACACTCATTTGAAAGCTTATTATGTGTACTTTGTCTATCCCAAATATCTCCTTCAAGTCGTTTATATTCTATGAGGTACTAGTCAAAGAGTGAAGTCTTGTTTTTTAGCATACCTATGTAGACACGTAGTCTATTTTGGTTGGTTAGATTTCCCAACCAAAATGTATCCAAATTGATTGATTTTTGGCTTACGTGTCTATTTTGGTTGGTTAGATTTCCCAACCAAAATGTATCCAAATTGATTGATTTTTGGCTTCATGGAAAGCTCTTTGCATCTATAATTTCTGTCTTAAATATAGTATTTAAACAATTTCAATTTTGAGAGATATCTATGAGAGAGTGAAGTCCAGTTTCTTAGTATACTTATGTGTTGAGGTGGTCTATTTTGGTCAGTTGAGTTTTCTAACCAAAACGCATCGAAACTACTTGATTTTTAGCTTATTGGAAAGCTATGTGTGTTTGTTTTCTCTATCCCAAATATCATCCTCAAAAGATATATAGGGAGTTATCCGTCTAAGAGTGAAGTTTAGTTCTTTGACATACTTGTGTGGAAAGGTTTTGTTAGTTATGTTTCCTAGTCAAAACTTGGCCAAATTAAGTTACTTATAGCTTGTTAGAAAGCTCTCTTTGTCTACTTTGAGTGAATAAAGGAACACGTCCATTTTTGTATTGAGAGCAGCAAGCTATCTAAGGTGCAACTATTTGTCCAATTGTTGGATATACAAGGGTTCACTACACATTTTTGTTGCGCATAGGAGAACTCATTCTCCACAGTGTACATATCAAGAAAGCTCATAGCTTTTGAAAACTTTGTTAACATTGTCACATCCAAGTTTTTTGTGAAGATATCCGCAACTTAGTCCTTTGTACCTACAAAAGGAACATTAATATACCCACTTACAACCTTTTCCCTTACATAATGGTAATGCACCTCAATGTGCTTTCTCCTTGCATGATACATGGGATTGTTAGCAAGATGGAGGCTTGACATGTAATCTACATAAACTAGAATTGGTCCAAGTTGTATACCAAGATATTTGAAGAGCTTCTTAAGACACATTGCTTCACATATAGTGATGGTTAAAGCTCTAGATTCAACCTCTGTTGAACTCAATGCAACTGTGGGTTGTTTTTTGCTCATCCATGAAATTTCTTTTTGTACCTAGCATGAAAACATAGCCAAACATTGACCTTCTATCATCAAAATTCCCTGCCCAATTTGCATCGCTCCATGCTCTTACTTGAAGTTCTCCATCGTACCTATAGAGCAACCCATAATGAATTGTACTCTTCACATACCTTAACACTCTCTTTGCATGATTGAGACATGTATCTATGGTTGCATGCATGAACTGAGATAGAACTCCAACTATGTAGCACAAGTCAGGCCTTGTGAGTGTAGCCTAGATCAATGATCCCACAATGCTCCTGTATAGTGTAACATCTTCTAAATTCTTACCATCTTTTTTGCTTAACTTGACATTTGAATCCATAGGTTGAGCTATTGGTTTCCAATATGTCATGCCAAACCTAAACAACACATCTAGAAGATACTTATTTTCAGAGAGATAGATACATTTTTTCTCATAGATCACCTCAATGCCAAGAAAGTACTTAAGCACACCTAAATATGAGATTTTGTTCTCTCTTCCATGCTTCTCTTTGATGGTCCTTATCCTTGCATCATCATTACCTGTCACAAGGAGATCATCTACATATATGCATATCAAACATATCTTGCCATTTGTCTTCTTCACATACAAGGATGGATCTACATTACTTTAAGAGAAACCACATCTCTTCAAGAAATCCACTAACCTTTGATTCCAAGACCTTGGGGCTTGCTTTAGGCCATACAAGGCCTTCTTCAACCTACAAACATAGGTAGGATGTTGTGGATCTACATACCCTTGAAGTTGTTCCATGAACACCTCTTCTTGTAACTCACCATTCAAGAAAGCATTCTTTATGTCCATCTGGTAGATATGCCACCTCCTTGTTGCACATAGGGCTATGAGATCTCTAATGGTAGCCTTTTTTACCAAAGGGCTAAAAGTTTCCTCATAATCCACCCCTTGTGTCTGTGTGAAGCCTTTGGCTACTAGTCTAGCCTTGTACCTTGCAAAGCTGCCATCTACATTCCTTTTGGTCTTGTACACCCATCTATTTAAGGACTCCCATGTAAAGAGAAACACATGTCCAAAGTTGACTAGGTGCTACATCATCATCGGGTTAGGAAACAATTTTTGGTGGGGCTAATTTGAATGCTCCCCAAAGTCATCATGGTGATATATTTTCAACTTTGAAGGTATATACCTATAGACATAGTCTAAATAACATATATGAATCAAAAAACAAGAAATTTAGAAATCACATGATACCAAGCAAGATAATATATACGTCTATTCTTCCTTCTAGCTTATTAAGGGAAATACACATTCCTTAATTTCTTAGAGCAAAAAGCATCATTTTCTCCAAGAAGTCCATGTGTGGCATCGACTTCTCTTTGAAAATGAGAGGAAAAGAATGAGGCTCTCTTGTTCATCGTTGTAGAGTCAGAGAGTGTGTGCGAAGGTTCTGATTATGGCTAAAATGATCATGCCTCTATGTGCACGCACAAGGGAATCAGAGTGCGGGTGAAGAAATATGCTCATCTGACTAGGGCATAGTTGAGGAAGATGAAGCTTGATGATCCACGTAGAATAGTTGTTGTGCTCCCTAGTTATGGCTCAAGAAGTGCATTTTGCAAGGGAGAAAGGGCAAGGAAGTGGGGGAGAAAGGAAAAGAGGATAGAGTAAATGATTTTTCAAAGGCCAAAGACTCGAGGCAAGAAAAAAAGCAATATCTTAGAATATTTGATTAAAGCATCTTGACCAAAACTTTATTGAAGTTACGCTACAGCCTTAAAGCATGTAAAAAATAATAGATCTTTTTCATAGACTATGCAATGATAAACAACAACAGAGCCTCATTTTCTCTCAGATTTCTCGTTGATAAATGTTGCGCACCACATTTTTGTCATTGTCATTGAAAGAATGCATACATAGGTTACGCATTGAGTTCTTCGGTAAAAGGGAGGAATTTCAACAAGAAGACAATATAAGGCATCAGATTCTTCTAAAAAAGCCCCTTTTTTAGGAAAATAAGGATCCCATGCATTGACTTCTTGGATAGTTATTTTATACAACAATTTGATGTTTGACATCGGGTCCTGGCAAAGAATAGGGGCTTTTTAACAAGAAGTCGATGCTTTCCATCAACTTCCAACATAAACCAACATAAAGTTGATGTTTGGCATCAACCTTCAGCTTAAAGTCAAAGTCAAAATCATGTTTTTATGAAAAAGATCCTCCATTTAAGACGAAAAGAATACAAAACAATAAGAGCCAGATAGAAGGGAGCCTTATTAGCATTTTGCACCCTTCATCTTCATAAAAAAGCATACATTCTTGTTGAAAATCATAGTACTTAACTTCCGAAAAAAACAATTCAATGCTTCGTATAACAATGCTTCGTATAACATTGCAACAAATCCTATCATCAATTTCTCACATCGAGGCTTTGCATAAAAAGTGAAATGTGCAAAGGAGGGGCCTTGCCATTACCATTAGAGCCAATATTTCCAAATAATGAAACCTTCATAACTTAAGAGCTCTCTTGGGTTTGCATGGTGCTTGATGAATATATGAACAATAAAGGCAATTGAATTTATTGAGACGCTAACAAAACAAATTATACAAGAAAATCCAAATATCCATTTTTTACTATTCTAATGGAAATTTTCATAAGATCACAACGTACTCAAGTATTTTAAAAGCATAAATAACTCTAGACGGATACGATATGAGTTTGTAAGGATACCGCATACTTCATCACCCATAAACCAAAAGTTTGCAATTATATACCAAGGATCACTAGCACTACAACATATGAGGGGCATACCGACGCTGCTTATATCGATGGTCACTCACGGCGTCGGTATAAACGTTGGAAAAGCTCACCTAAAGATATCGATGGTCAAGTGACCGTCTATATGACCATTTTAAACGGATCATTAGTGTGCCCCGCAGCCGTCGATATAAGCGTCGGTAATTTAATGGAAGTTACCGATGCCCATACCGAGGCCGAGTTTTAAACATACTGGGAACCCGAGAGCGAAACTTCACTTTTTTGCACGTGTTTGAGTACTGCGTGTCTTCTATTGAACTTGCACGCGCGAACCAAATTGCGAACTGCATTGTCTTGTGCACACACACACACACAAATCTCTCTCTCTCTACACACACACTCTCCCTCGGTTTAGATTTGACATCTTGGTAAGTGGCACGCGTACTATTAGCCTTTGTCTTTCTCTATGCTTTAGGTCTTATAATTTCTCTTCTCTTTGATTTTGCAGAAGTTTTTTGGTATCGATTGTTTGGAATTTGACGATAGACGACATACACTACGCTTTGATGACAATGATCCAAAAGAGGGACATACTTGTAAGTGATTGTTTTATTGTCTATTGATAGAAAGAGAGGAAGAGAGAGGAAGAGAGAGAGATGAGAGAGAGAGAGAAAGAGAAAGAGAGAGAGAGAGAGAGAGAGAGAGAGAGAGAGAGAGAGAGAGAGAGAGAGAGAGAGGGAGAGAGAGAGAGAGAGAGATAGAGAGGGAAAGAAAGAAAGAGAGAGAGAGAGAGAGAGAGAGAGAGGGAGAGATATGAGAGAGAGAGAGATATGAGAGAGAGATATATGAGAGAGAGAGAGAGAAAGAGAGAGAGAGAGAGAGAGAGTGAGAGGTAAAGATTGATGAAAGAAAGGAAGATAGAGATAGGAAAATAGAGCATACACACACACACACATCTACACATTTACACATGCATACATACACACATACATGTACACACATGCATGCTTACATACACACACATATACACACATGCATGCATACACACATACAAATATACATACATGCATACATACATGCATACATACACACACACATGCATACACACATACATACACACACATATATACACATATGCATACATACACATACACACACATACACACATACATACACACACATACATACACACATATACACACATGCATGCATACGTACACACACATATACACACATGCATGCATACACACATATACACACATGCATACATACACACACATGCATACACACATACATACACACACATATACACATATGCATACACACATACATACACACATATACACACATGCATGCATACATACACTCACATACACATGTACACACATGCATGCATACATACACACACATACACATATACACACATGCATACATACACATAGGAAAATAGAGCATACATACACACACGCAGACACCCACACATACACACACACATCTACACATTTCCACATGCATACATACACACATACATGTACACACATGCATGCTTACATACACAAACATATACACACATGCATGCTTACATACACACACATATACACACATGCATGCATACACACACATAGAAATATACATACATGCATACATACACACACATGCATACACACATACATACACACATACATACACACATACATACACACACATATATACACATATGCATACATACACATACACACACACATACACACATACATACACACACATACATGCACACATATACACACATGCATGCATACATACACACACATACACATATACACACATGCATGCATACATACACACACATACACATATACACACATGCATACATACACATAGGAAAATAGAGCATACATACACACACACATACACACACACATCTACACATTTACACATGCATACATACACACATAGATGTACACACATGCATGCTTACATACACATACATATACACACATGCATGCTTACATACAGACACATATACACACATGCATGCATACACACACATACATACACACATGCATGCATACATACACACACATACACATATACACACATGCATGCATACATACACACACATACACATATACACACATGCATACATACACACACACATGTACACACATGCATACATACACACACATGCATACACACACATATACACACACATATATACACATATGCATACATACACATACACACACACATATACACACATACATATACACACACATAAGCTAGTGTTTTAATTAAATATATAAATTTTTGATTTTGAAGTTTTTTTTACATCAAATATATAAAAACAAGATTAGGATTTTTACGCAATTTACGCATACATACACATACACATATAATACATATATACATGTATATACACCTGCGTACAGAAATATACATATTTTAGGTCTACATATTTAACATTAAGGTTTTAGGGTTTAGGCATACATATAACTCAATTACATTTATATTAAGAAAAAATATAGAAAAAATAAGAAAAAAAATTGAATATATAAATAAACATATATATAAAATAAGATTAGGGTTTTAGGATTAGGGGTTTGGATTTTTATAGGTGTTTAAGTATTTAGGTTTTAGTATTTAAGGTTTAAGTTTAAGTCTTTCTGATTAGGCTTTTAGGGTTTTAACACCTACATAACATATATACACACATACAGATACACATATAATACATATATACATGTATATACACATGCATACAAAAATATACATATTTTAGGTCTAGATCTTTAAGATTAGGGTTTTAGGGTTTTAACACCTACATAACATATATACACTCATACACATACACACATAATACATATATACATGTATATACACATGCATACAGAAATATACATATTTTAGGTCTAGATCTTTAAGATTAGGGTTTTAGGGTTTAGGCATACATATACATCAATTAAATTTATATAAAGAGACAATATAGAAAAAAATTAAAGAAAAAACCTGACTATATAAATAAATGTATATATATAATAGGATAATTAAATAGATAAATGAATTTAAAAAGAACTAGTGTTTTAAATAATTTAATTAAATATATAAAAATAGGATTAATTAAGGAAAAATCTGAATATATAAATAAATATATATATAAAATAGGGTTTTAGGGTTTAAGGAAAGAATATGAATAAATAAATAAATATATATATAAAATAGGATAATTATATACATACATAAATATAAAAAGAACTAGTGTTTTAAATAATTTAATTAAATATATATAATTAAATATAAATAATTAAATATATATAATTAAATATAAATAATTAAATATAAATAATTAAATATATATAATTAAATATATAAAAATAGGATTAATTAAGAAAAAATCTGAATATAAAAATAAATATATATATATAAAATAGGGTTTTAGGTTTTTAGGATTAGGATTAGGGTTTTAGGGTTTTAGGGTTTAAGGATATAAAAATAGGATTAATTAAGAAAAAATCTATATATATATATATATATATATATATATATATATATATATATATATATATATATATATATATATATATATATATATATATATATATATATATATATATATATATATATATATATATATATATATATATATATATATATATATAATAGGGTTTTAGGTTTTTAGGATTAGGATTAGGGTTTTAGGATTTAAGGAAAAAATTTGAATAAATAAATAAATAAATAAATAAATATATATATATATATATATATATATATATATATATATATATATATATATATATATATATATATATATATATATATATATATATATATATATATATATATATATATATATATATATATATATATATATATAATAGGATAATTATATAGATAAATAAATATAAAAAGGACTAGTGTTTTAAATAATTTAATTAAATAGGTCCCTCAGGTGAGCAGATGGACCCAAACGACATTGCACCGGTAACCTTTTGTGGACAAAAGAGAACAAATAAGGACTTAGACGTACAAGCAATTACTAATAATATTACACAGAATGAACATATGGAAGAGATGCTCGAAGCATTTTATGAGATGGACAAAGATCATGATGGTAGAGAAGATGTCGAGAGTTTCATGGACACAACAAAATTTCCACAATCAGAAGTCGATGAAGAATATGAAAACATGTGAAGACTAGCTCGTTTACCACTTTACAATGGAGCAAAGATATCTGTATTACATGCGTCACTCGGGATGCTCAATCTGCAATCCATTTATGGATGGTCAGATAGTAGTGTCGCTAAATTGTTTAGGTAAGTGGAGAACAAATTGGCTTTCATTGTTGTATCAAAATAACTTTATTTACTAATATCATTTTAATTGCTTATTGCAGGCTTCTTAAAGATCAATTTTTGCTAGAGGGCAATGACATGCCTCCAACATGTGGAGATGACAGTCCATTGGAATGGATCATACTAAAATTCATGCTTGTCCAAATGATTGCATTCTCTTTCGGAATGAATATGAGCATCTCCACGTATGTCCAAAGTGTGAAGCAAATAGATTTAGAGAAGACCTTGTAGGCGAAGCAATCCCCGCAAAGGTTCTTTGCCACTTTCCTATCATTCCATGAATTAAGAACATGTTTAGATGCAAATCTATAGCTGAGTTAATGTCATGGCATACAAAGAGCAGGTCTACAAATGGTGTAATGCGAGTGCCTGTTGACTCTGATGCTTGGAAGCACATACATAGTAAGTGGCCAGAGTTTGCTAGTGACCCTCGGTCCATAAGTCTAGGCCTAGCTATGGATGGAGTGAATCCATTTGGAAGAGATCCATTCAATAGTCGAGGAGGAAGAGATCATTGTTCGAGAAGAAGAGGTCATTGTTCGAGAAGACGAAGCAATAGACGATGATCAAGAAGAAACCAACATAACAAGCGATTTAGAAGCCATCAATATAGAGATAGATATTCTCGGTGCATCGGATCTTCAAGAGGATGCTAGATTAGAGGATTTTTTAATAAAACACTTGTACGTACTAATTTTTGTTTTTTTTTTTGTTTATTCTCTATATTACCTTTATTATCACATGCTAATTATTTGAGTTCTTTTATTACAAAGCACGATGAGAGACAGTCCTCCAGTCACTCCTCATTCCATGATAGAGGAGCAGTTTTTAGAGTTCATCTCTCAGGTAGCTCCCGTGTATATGGTCATTGCATCACAGTATTGGATCGCTCGTGGTAGCATTCCTCCCGGCCTCACTCCTGGCGGCCTCACTCCTTCTAGCCTAACTCCTGCTTGCCTCACTCCCGTCGGTGTCACTCCCGCCGGTGTCACTCCTGCCAGTGTCACTCTTGCGGGTGGAGCTACTCCTACAGGAGGTATGTCTCCTAGCTATGTGACTCCACCATGACCATCTTTTCAGCCATCTCCTACTGGGTCTAGTAGTAGACATGTGCATTCGACACCTCAACGTGATACAGGTTCTGGCCCGTATCGTAGGTTGAGGTCACGCTCTGGAGCAGGAGGTTCTAGGAGTGGATCTACAGGTAGGTCTAGAGGAGGCGGCTGTTGTGGAGGCAATGCGACAGACATTGTGTTGCCCACTTCTACTCCTAGGATCAGTACCTCAGATGTAGGTGTGCCACGTAGTACACCACGTGGAACACCACATACACCTTGGGGTGCTCATGACCATGATGACTCCAAGGTGTATAGTATCCGAGATGGAGCTCCGGTGATGGATGCGGCTAGCAAAGCAATGCATGCACGTATACGATAGCTTTGCTCCATACAGTTTGGACACTCCATCATGCTAAAATGGAGTGAACAAGATAAAGATTGGAAGAATCATATCACACAAACGATTTATCAAGAGTTCCGACCAGCTGATGGACAGTCTCTTGTCAGTTAGAGTGGATTTTGCACACTGCATGTGAGGTTATGTCCCATCGACGATCACAGGCTCATGATGCTTTCAGAGCAGGCTTACCAAAGCCTATATGGTTAGATGCTGAGGAGTGGGATCTGATTCGCGACGAGCAGCAGATATCGCCAGTAGCGAGATGCCATAGCCACACGTTTAGATACGGTTGGACCGTCACATTTGGGCAGCGATGGATATGACACGATATGTCATGAGTTTGTAAGTACCAATTCATTTATTGAATTTATTTGTGTTAAGTTTCTCATGTATGTTCCTCTAATGTTTTATATATTTGTTGCAGGAGCTAGCAATGGGTCGTCCTCCAACATGAATGGAAGAGGCTTATGGATATCAACACAGATTGACTGCACTATTGGAGGACTTGGAAGGACGTGGTGCGGTCGTTTCAGGGGAGCGTTTGCGATGAGGTGATTAATTTATAAACTTGGTTTTTACTTAATGTTTGTAATTTCATGTGAATTTATCTCATTCCATTAATGTTCTTTGTTGCAGGACTGTTGATATGGAACATTCTTTGCATGTGTATGGCAGTGGCACACCAAAATTTTGTATTTGATTTTTATATGGCAATGCATTGCTTTGCCACATTTTGTAAAAGTGTCATATATGACAATGGTTTGCCACACTCTTGTACATGCTTCATTTATGAAATATATCACTTTTTTTGTACATGGTTCATGGTTCATTCTGATTATCTCTTTTGTGTTCAATAATATTCTGTTTTATGAAATCATATTTCGGTTGACATTAGAGTACACATCACATGTACTCAGTTTTTTTTGGGCAGAGTGTATTGTCTTTTGTTAAGCAACATCATGGTAATGTTGTTGTAGCAAAAGACAACACACTCTACCCAAAAAAATTTTGCAGATATGGTCGTCAGTATACGCGATGATACTCCGAGTAATGTCATCGGAATAAACGTCGATACACCGAGCGGGCACCGGTATACGTGACAGTGCACCCAGCAGAGGTGTCGGTATGGGTGTCAGTATGAGCGTCGGTAATACTGATGCTCATACCGACGCCCATACCGATGCCTATACCGACGCCCATACCGATGCCCATACCGACACCCATATCGGCGCTATAGTATCGATACCTACACCAACGTCACGGCAAAAATAGGCACGTACATTTCCCTCGGTAAAAACCTTGGTATACGATCGATTTGTTGTAGTGTAGGTGATACGACTTGAGGATCCACAAGCATCAATAGAATCATTCATAGAATTTCCAAAGACCATTAGAAGAAAGGGCAAGTAGTTCAATTTTGAGGGCTTGGAGGGTTAATACAACTTTCACTACAAGGATAGTTGGGAAAACTAATATCAATGTTTCTACCATGAATTGTGGAAAATTGACTATAAGATTCGATATCATATGGGAAGTTTGTGGTATGTATCTCTTCTCCATCATAAGACCTCTATAATACATGATCTTTTGATCACATCTCTCTCTCTCTTGGCATGGGACTCCAAGGTATCATGATCTCGATAACCTTTGTGTTTTCTTGCGAATTTTATTTCCCATTGCTCCTTCAGTATTAAAAATTTGAGAGAAGTTGAGCGAGACATTTGATATGAAGGATTTGGGGGATGCCAAACATATTCTTGGCATGCACATTACTCATGATAGGAATAACAGATGCATATACATCTCAAAGTGAGTACATAAACAAAGTACTTCACATGTTCAATATGCAAGGTGGCAAGGCATTGAGTACACCTTCACCCACATATTTGAAATTGAGTAAGGATGATTGTCCCAAATCAGATGAGGAAAAGGAATTCATGACCAAAGTTCCTTATCAGGATTTTGTTGGTAGCCTCATGTATGCTATGGTAACTACAAGACCAGTCATTGCATTTCTAGTGGGAATTTTGAGCATCTATATGTCTAATCATGGTAGGAAACATTGGGAAGTAGACAAGATGATTTTGAGATATCTGAGTGGAAATAAGAAAAACTATCCATGCTTGGGTAGAGCAAAGGCTTGCATAGATTTTTATTATGCTAGTTGTGTAGACAATTGAAAGTTCACATCAGGGTATATTTTCCATTTTACTAGAGGTGTTATCTCTTAGAGATCTCATCTTCAAGAATGTATAGCTATTTCCACTACAGAAGCATAGTAGGTTGCAACAAGTGAGGCATGTAAGGAACCATTGGGGATTTCTCATGATGCTTGTGATATGGTTCTACCTCAGCATGTACCTCGTTTGCTTAGTACTAGTCAGAGATCCATTTCTTTGACTAAGAATCTGATCTATCTTGAAAAGACCAAACACATTGACGTGAGGTATCACTTCATCAGAGACTCCTTAGCCCCTAAGTAGATTATTCTTGAGAAGGTTCATACTCAAGATAATGTTGTAAGTACTTTGCCTAAACCTCTACCAGAAGATAGCTTTCGACACTATTTTCGCTTGATGGGGGTTACTTGATTCATGATCTTACATAGTTCCTTATATAATGTGTAAAATTTGTTGGTATATTTCATCCAAGCCTAGTGCTTGATCATTCATAAATCATTACTTATGCACGCTCTCAATCAGAGAGACATAGAGATATGCTCTTGTAATTCTTGAAGAATTGTTACCTTGAAAAGTAAAAGTCATTGAGGAATTCATGGCCATGTTAGGCATGCATTACAAGATGCGTTAGGAGTGATTGATTTGCTAAGTGATTCCTCAACTTTGAGGGAACTTTTAGGTACAATCCCTCCAAGATTTGACTTCAAATATCATTATAAAAACACCTATGCATAATTGCGGAATGGAGCATAGCCTAGAGTTACATCCTGAGGAGATTTTGATCAAGCACCAAGCAATAAGTGAAGCACAAATTGTGCGTCTCCTTCCCAACCTTCATGATCATTCATACCATGTACAATATGTGCAATACATATTGATTTTCAAGCTACATCTTGAAGTTGTTTTCATTTGCTGCTACAGGTTCACATTCATATTTTTAGTCAACTTCAGTGAGTAATTTCTCTATGTATACTTGTTCTTTTACTGTAATTTGAAGTAGTATAGGTACATTG
Source organism: Ceratopteris richardii (assembly GCA_020310875.1). Taxonomy (NCBI): domain Eukaryota; kingdom Viridiplantae; phylum Streptophyta; class Polypodiopsida; order Polypodiales; family Pteridaceae; genus Ceratopteris; species Ceratopteris richardii. The sequence continues at coordinate 177,806,101 of CM035420.1, read as the reverse complement.
ATACGTCTATTTGCATCATAGCAATTTTCATCATCATTGGTTTATTAATTTGTGATCTACATTCATTTGAAGCTAGCTAGGTAATCTGGTAGTCAGCTCCTAAAATGTCGCAATGACACTCTTATGTTGCTAGGTTTATTTCTCTCACCATGATTCATCAAATTTGTTGTTTTAGATTCATTGTCTATCTAATTAAAAGTGTGAAAAAGATATATGTTTAATTTTTGCTGTGAGCTCTGAGTTAATTTCTAGAGTGCAATCCATCCCAAAATAACAAGTTTTGCATCATCTGTTTTGTGTCAACTAGTCTGCCTTGATGAATCAATTTGAGATTGATACTCCAAATTACTATGATGGTTCATATGCATCCTTAGAAAGCACAAGGTGTCTACTTATCATCTATGAAGCTATCTTGGCCGGTGTAGATCAGGTTTTTGCAGCACTAGGCATATCTTTGGAGTGTACCATCCATCTCTCCTCACAATGGTATCAGAGCAAACTTAAATCAATGTGGGATATGAATTTCCTTCCACCATTGACAAATTGGATAGAAAAAATTACTTAGCCTGGTCTCTAAGGATGGAGGCCTATCTTCAAGGGAGAAATCTATTTGGATACATATCTGAAGATGAAGTCATGCCAACAATGAGAAGCAAAGGACAACCATCACATGAAGAGCAAGAAAGGCTTACAACTTGATGCTCAAAGGATGCACTAGCCAGATCCTACATCTTAAAACTCAATCTCGGATTTTCTCTTACCTCATGTGAAAGGATGCAAGAACTCAAGAGAAACTTGGAAAGCACTTGCTTCTTTCTTCTCTTCAAATACTAGAGCAAGGAAGAACTAGCTATGGATGGAGTTTACTACCTTGAAGAAAAGTCCCAAGCAAAGTGTGACTGATTATGTCACCAAACTGAAGGAGATCTTTGATGAGTTAGGAAGCATTGGAGAGGTAATTGAAGAAGAGCAAATCATAAGGCAAATCATCAATGGAATCAAGGCTGATGACAAGTGGGAATCCTTCACAACTACCATGGACCTATACATGGACATGCAAGTGCGTGACCTCAACACTCTTATGGGCCAACTCTTCACACATGAAGCAAAGATAAGCAAGAATGGAAAATCCCCAAGAGGTAATCAATATTTTGCCTTATATTGTGATAAAGATAAAGCTAAGGATAAATCAAAGTCTAAGAAGAATGAAGATGAAGGTAGCTCTTTCCAAGCTAACTTTATAGGTAGATGAAGTGTTAGAGGAAGAGGCAGAGCAGGAAAGCAAGGCAAGGGGTCATCCCAAGCATCTCAACCTTGTAACATCTATGGTTACTCCAATCCTACCAGTGAAGAATGTTACAAGAACCCAAGGAATTCCAGAGGAAGAGGATTCAATAGAGGTGACTATGGATCAAATAGAGGTAGATACAATGGAGGATACAACAACTACTACAACATTAATAATCATCAAAATGGATATAGAGGAAGAAGGAATAGAACAATAGTTGAGGTAGCGAGATCTATGCTAAATGAAAAGGGTTTAACTAATTATCTTTGGGCACAGGCTGTATCAACATCCACATACCTTGTAAATAGACTTCCATTAAAGTCTTTAGATGGTATAACTCCTTATGAGGTATGAAATGGAAGAAGGCCAAGTCTAGAGCATTGCAAAATCTTTGGATGTCTAGCTTATGCTCACATACCTTCTCAAATAAGAGGGAAATTGGATCCCAAAGCAGAGAAGTGTATCTTTATTGGATATGATCAGAACCAAAAAGGATATAGATTGTATAATCCCCTTAACAAAGGCTTTTTAGTTAGTAGGGATGTAGTCTATGACGAAAATAAATCTTGGTTTGATGAGAAAAGAAAGTGAAGCTACCCTATGACTTGGAAGAAGAGTTTCCATCTCTTCCAACAAAGGAACCAAAGCATCATGAAAATAGTGACTCTGAAGATGACTTGACAGATTTAGAGAAATTCAAGCTATGGAAGAACAAAGAGAAGGCTAAGGTGCAAGACCTAGCTCAAGGATCAGTAAGCTCTTATCAACCACTCAGAAGATCAATGAGAGAGAAGAATAAACCAGAAAAGATATGGATTTGATACCTCTTTGGTCACAAAGCAGTCAATTTGTATGGCTAAGGAATCCAACAATGAAGAACCAACAACACATGAAGAAGCTCAAAGCAAGAAGTAATGGACGAAAGCAATGGATGAAGAAATACGAGCCCTCATGGACAATAACACATGGGAACTTGTTCCTAGCAAGCCATCAATGAAGGTAATTTGATCAAGGTGGACCTATAAAGTAAAAAGGAATTTAGATGGTAGTATTAATAGATACAAGGCAATGTTAGTAGCTAACGGATTTGGCTAAACCCATGGCATAGACTATGAAGAGACCTTCTCACATGTTGCTAAAATGCCTACCATTAGAGTACTTGTTAGCATTGTTGCATCTAGGAATTGGAAGCTATATCAACTAGATGTAAAGAATGCATTTTTGAATGGTTGGATTTCAGAGGAAGTTTATATGGCACAACTACCTAGTTATGAAGATGCACATCATCCAACTTATGTGTGTAAATTGAAGAAGGATCTCTATGGTTTGAAGCAAGCTCCAAGAGCTTGGAATTACAGATTAGTTGCCCACTTGGAGGACCAAGGATTCAAAGCGAGTAAAGGAGATTCATCCTTATTCATCAAGAGGAATGGATCAGAGGTTATATATCTCTATGTATATGTAGATGACATTATAATTATATGTCAATGGGACTAAATAGGTAAAGGATGAAATGAAGGATGGATTCATAATTAGTGATCTTAGACCTCTCACTTATTTTCTTGGACATGAACTTGTCTATATAGATTTTGGTATCTACATCACTCAAAGGAAGTATGTACATGACATGCTTCCTAATTTTAAAATGGAGAATACTAAGTGTGCAGGCACACCCATGGAGTTGAATCATAGGCTAAGTGCTTATGAGGGAGACCCTATTGAAGATGTGACAAGCTATCAAAGCTTGGTAGGAAGCTTGAACTATGCAACCCTTACAGGGGTGGACATATGCTATAGTGTTAGCATACTTAGTCAATTTATGCACAAGCCAAGGAGGCCACATATGGAAGCAGCCTAAAGAGTGCTCAAATACTTGAAGGTCACCATCAATGAAGGGCTTTTCTACCCCTTCACTTCTGAAATTGATCTCAAACTTTACTCAGATTCAGATTGGGCTGGATCAAAGCATGATAGGAAGAGTACATCAGGGTATTTGTCATTTGCAAGATCAAAACTAATTTCTTGGTATTCAAAGAAGCAACCAATTGTTTCACTTTCATCTACTGAAGCACAATATAGAGGGTTGGCAAATGCAACACAAGAAGCTATGTGGTTAGAATGATTATACTCAGATTTGGGGTTACATACCTAACTCATCACATCTTTGATGATAATACAAGTTCACTTCAGTTAGCAGGTAATCCAGTTTACCATGCTAGAACCAAGCATATTGAAGTCCATTATCATTATGTAAGAGAAAAGCTGATGATCAAGGAGATTCAATTGTCCTATGTTTATACTAATCTTCAATGTGTAGATATGTGGACTAAATCATTGGATGATATCAAGCTAAGCAGGTTCAAAGGCATGACTGGATTGGTAGAAATCAAGGAGTACTGAAGACTCAAGCATACTAGGCTTGAGGGGGAGCTATTGGTGTATTTCATCCAAGCCTAGTGCTTGATCATTCATAAATATGAACATTACTTATGCACACTCTCAATGAGAGAGTCATAGAAATATGCTCTTGTATTTCTTGAAGAACTATTACCTTGAAAAGTAAAAGTCATTGAGGAATTTGTGGCCATGTTAGGCACAAATTACAAGCCACATTAGGAGTGATTGATTAGCTGACTGATTCCTCAACTTTAGGGGAACTTTTAGGTACAATCCCTCCAAGATTTGAATTCAAACATCATTATAAAAACACCTATGCATAGTCGCAGAATGGAGCAGAGCTTAGAGCTACATCCTGAGGAGATTTTGATCACGCACCAAGACATAAGTCAAGAAAATATTGTGCTCCTCCTTCCCAAGATTCATGACCATTCATAGCATGTACAATATGTGCAATACACATTGATTTTCGAGCTACATCTTGAAGTTGTTCTCATCTACTGCTAGAGATTCACACTCATATTCTCAATCAACTTTAGTGAGTAATTTCTTTGTGTATACTTAATATTTTGCTGAGATTTAAATTGTCATCCTCTTGCATCATATACCAATTTTTATCATCATTGGTTTATTACTTTGTGAGCTATGTTCATTTTGAAGCTAGCTTGGTAATCTGACAATAAACTCTTGAAATGTTGGGATGATACCCTTATGTTACTAGATTTATTTCTCTTAGTATGATTCATCAAAATTCATCAAATTTGTTGCTTTAGATTCATTATATATCTAGTAGAAGTGTGCAAAATATCTCTATTTAATTTTCAATAGGCTTTGAGCTTTGAGTTAATTTTCAGAGTGCAATCCATCCCAAAATCGCAAGTTTTGCTTCATCTGTTTTGTGTCAACTAGTCTATCTTAATGAATCAATTTGAGATTGATACTCCAAAGCACTAGTATGGTTTATATGCATCCTTAGCAAGCACAAGGTGTTTACTTATCATCTTCGAAGCTATCTTGGTAGGTGTAGAGTAGGTTTTTGCAGCACTAGACACCTCTTTTGAGTGTATCATCCATCTCTCCTCACAAAATTGCCCATCATGTGGGAGGTATAGTTTGTATACTTACACCCATGTATTCTTTTATCATTATTTATTTCTCTCCCATAGTCACTTTGGCCATATTGGCTATTAGTGGGAGATTTTTACGGTTATTGTACATGTCAATGGCCAAATGGCTGTCAAAAACTTTTTTATATGTTATTTAATAGAACATATAGTGGCCTGATCAGCCAAAAACAATAAGTCTGATTGTATTTGTAACATCTACAAGTCCTTTACCAAGTACTGTATGTGGCATGTGGAGCTCAGTTTTCCACTCAGAGGGTATCATCTAGAGCTCTCAAAAAGGAGAATCCATACTAGTGCATCAATATCAGACCACTTGAGTAACCCTTTTCTCTTAAAATTTCTTATATGTTCAAGAGGATGTGATGTATCATCACCTATCTCAGCAAATCTTGAAATGGATGATTTCTAAAAAGGGGTAAATCATTCCACATAACCTATCATATAATTTAACATGTTGCATTAATTTGTTGTTGACCTTGGTTCTGGTTATTGTTTCCTCATCCAGTTCCAAAGCCTCAACCTCATGCTCTCCCTCTATGAGAGTAGAATACCTTCAAAGAACTAGTTTTTCCTTGGGAGTTTGAGTCTACACAATGGTTCTTTTCATCAATTATCATCATGGAAAAAAGATAAAATAAACTTTTGTGGTCATCTTCCTTACCTGGATAGTTCTAAACTGCTTATATGTAGCTCCCAAATCATAGAGGCATACTTCAACTTAATCATCATCATCATCTAGATTGATGCTAATACATGCAAGTGGCTCATATATACTTTGATTTTTAAGGTGTAATCACTTACTAACATGCTCTTTTTCTCCAATGTATATATCTCATTCTTGAGTTGTATTCTTTGTACCTTTGTGTTAGTCTCATGGAATGTAACAAAGTATTCGAAGCCTCTTTTAGAGTTCTAGCATCTTGTATTTTCCCAATCATGCTATCTCATATGCTAACAAAAATCCAATACATTACCTTCTCTACTCATTGATTCTCCTCTTCATGTGCTCTTAACTAGTCTATAGTTTGATTCCTCTCTTGTAAATGTGGGGGCTTTTGATTATGTCCTTTCGTGTACTTCCAATTGCCTTTTCCCATCAAGAAATTTATCATTTATTTTTGCTTAAGTAAATAATACAACAAATGTGAGGTACAATCATAGAAGTTGGATTACAAGAAATCATCTATCATAGTAATAAAAACTACCATACAAAAATATCATAATCATGGAGAGATTAATGTGATATGAGTATGAATTCTACCGTATCATGCTAGGTGATATTATTACATGATTGTGCACATTACCTAGACATTTCTTGCATGAATCCATATATCTTACAACATATGCATGCTTAAGATGGTGTATGGCAACAAAAGAAAAGTGTTTACAATGACAAAAATCATATGATAAGTTTGAGTTAATGGCACAACAATTGATAAAAACTATGAGAGATGGACTTTATTATGGCTTCTTAGTGTGGCATACATAATGGAATCAGTTAATGGGAAGTTTATTGAGGTGAGAAATTGGAAAATGGTTAGACATCACATAGATATCTAATCCTATAAGGATGGATTGGATGTGAGATTACTAAGTTGAGTGATTTTGACCTATTTTTGAGTAAATAATGATATTCAAGAAAATGACTTCTAATTGATTTTGCATCACACATATAAGATTCTAAGTAGAGGGCAAGTAAATTTTAATTTGTGTCCAAGATGCAAGATTAGTTAGCATAAAAAAGCTGCTAAAAAGCTAATCTATGTGTATTTATTTCCTTTCTATTTTCATCTAGGGTAACACCAAGGTTGCATTCCCTATTTGTAGGTATTTCTGATTGGGGTTCCCACACACTTTTAGGAAATGAGATATTTGAGTTCCAAGGCATCTTTTCAAGTGAATCTCCATCTATTTTATGTCTTTGTAGGAAGACTTAGAAACATATTGAATTCGTTCTAAGAGTGAGTTCTAAGATGTGGCTACCATTTGAGATGAGTCTGTAGAGGAGAATGAAGTGTATAGGGTCATCCAGAGGTGCCTACAAAAGGGCGGATTAGATCCAATTATTTTCCCTTTGTTACTTGAATTTTATTTGCAAAAACTAATACTAGATCTTTTAGGATGTGTTTCGAAAATCCCACACTCAATAGTATTACTCCAAAAAATGGGTATCCTATGTCTAGAATGAATGGTTTTGTTGATGTTCTAAGAATATTACTCCAAACAATAGGTGTCCTATGTCTAGAATCAATAATCTAAGTAATTTTTTTGTATTCAATAAAGTAGATCTTTAACTTGGATACCACCATATTAGGTTTAGATCAAAGATATACATAAACTACTTTTCAGACATGATTCATGCATTATGACTATCATGTTATGAATTTTGTTCCCATGAATGCTTCAACAACTTTCACGATGTTAATAAAAAATGTTTTGACATCATTCATACTGTGAATTTGTAGTGACGTTATTGGTTTTTATGGTTTATAATGAATCAATAAATGAGCACAAAGCATCTAAAGGGAGATTTTAAATAAAATCTAAAAAAAACTTTATGTTTTTTCCATAAAGAGCTTATTTATTTTCATAAAAAATATATATGTATGATATATATTTTTCAGCAAAGGAATATGGATGGATTGGAAAAAAAATTAGTATTTTAGGAAGGCCTAGTCCTTAAGACATGGGTTAACCATGACCATTCCTAGGAATTCCAAGACTTTGTCAAAATTTTTTAACTTTTTATTTATCCAGAGCAACACAAATAAAAAACTTGCTTTAGGAAAAGGTTCCATTTGAATGGAATCAACAAGAATACGAAATCTTTCAAACCATGAAACTGAATATTTCAAGTGATTGAATACTCTATGGTAGATCTAAATAAACCATATGAGTTAGGGACTAAGGCTAGTTGCATATCCATAGGGGATGTACTTAACAAAGATGGAATGCCCATTTTTTAAAGCAAGAAGGTTCCAAGTGCAAAATGCAATCGACATATGCATGAATAAGAGATATATGACGTGGTACATGCTCTTAGGCTTTAGAGGGTAATTTAATGTCCATATAGATGACCATACATTCACCTATTTCTATAGTGAACTAGACCTTTGTGGTGAATAGGCATGAGTTGAGCTTATGTAACAAATTCATATGGAAATTTCTTTTCTATAACAAAAAAATAGACTATATATACTAATGCATCATGTTATATAATAAATAAATCAAATGAAAGTTTTATATGAAATCTCACTACTTCAAGAGATAGAGGAAGCACACATGGAAAATCCATATTCAGTAAAAGTCTTGAGAGCCATCACTTATGAATTTATCATATTAATGGGGCAATTAACTCTTCCTTTCCAACTAGTAAATAAAAGAAATAAAGTCCATATTCCCATGTTTTACTAGAGAATAAAGTAGTTAAATAGAAAGGAAGAGTTTTCATAACAAATTCATGGGATTTGAGATGCAATGTTATGCATGAGAACCCACAATGTTCCTTATGCAATATGTCTAGGTATAGATAAGAGACTAGATAACTTATTGCAAGACCATTTTGGTGTATTGGTTGAGCTAGAGATATCCACACATATGTTTGATTATGCTTAATTTTTTGATTCAATAAATTAGAAGGGTTTGGAACACTTGGCTTTTGTAACAAAGTAGACCATTAGGACCACAATGTGCTAGCAAGATGACTCTCCTCCAAACCTTATGTCTTTATATATAGTTGTTGAGGACTCAATCTCTAATTCTAATCCACTCTTTCAAAAGATCAACTTTATTTGAGAGCCTCTCTTTACCAAAGTGACTTTACTAGAGAACCAATCTTTTCACAATTAATCCACACCACTCTTTTGTGGATTGATTCGCCACCACCTTTTATCTTAAAAGGTGCACGTTAGAATGTATGCTCCATAATGCTTGGGCTTGTAGAGCTCTTGGGCAAAAGCTTGAACCTTGGAGGACTTGAACCCAAGACCTCTTTCTTGCCCCCCTTAAGACTCAACCACTAAGCTAGTTGGATTCCTTTTCTTAGAGAACATATGAATCTTTGTTTAAGTCTATTCTCAAGATCTTTGGCCACACATAAAACCAAACGGTGTTCGAATGTGAGTATGTCTAAACTCGCCAGACACTCAGATCATAGATTTTACTTTATAATATTCTTCTTGTCAGGGGATGACTAGATTGTGCCTATTGACTAGACTAGAAGAGATTTAGAAATCATATTTTTTATTACACGATCACCCATGTAGGAAAATTAATACAAGAATATGCAATGGATATAAGAAGTCCCACAATCTGAAACTAGTAAGTAAGTTCTATTCAGGAAAAATGGGAATTACACACAATTTTGAGACAGTGCTTTTGCTCGAAATGTTTTACTATTTAAGTCGTTCACACACTACAACATGCTCTTATCTCTTAACAGGAGTACTAAAAATTGACACTTCAATACTACGCATAGATGTATTATAAATGAATTATAAAGGTTGGGATCAAAAGTAAAAATATAAATTAGTAAGTTATATAAATGAGACTTGAATAATTCCCAAATTTCTTGAATAGGCCTTAAGTAGAGATAACTAGACTAGAAGAGCTGCAAGAGATCCCACAACCCAGGATAGTAGGTATGAAATAATATGTCTAGGTTACAAGAGGGAGATGGACTAGGTTCAAAAAAGAAATGGACGACATCACGTACTACAAGATTACAAGAGGGCAAGACGGGTTGTCCACAATACTAGACTAAATAAAACTATAACAAAGAACAACTTAAGATACTTTTCTCAAATACTTTAGCTTGAAAGTCTTGGGAATCGTTAGTCTTATGAGTGAATGCTAACTTTCTTTTTCAAGATTGTACTAAACTCTATGAAAATCATTCCTGTGATACTACTTAACTTGAAGCAAACACAAATGCTTAAATCATCTTAGACTTTATCATCTTTGAAGATTGAATGGGTTTTCTTGTACATACCATCTATCTATGATGTTTTATTTGGTTATCTTTTTCGAAGTAGCTACCCCTAGTCTTCTTTGAAAGGAATCAAGTACTCTATTTGAATCAGATCGAAAAGATTTGGAAAGTAAAAAGAAAAAAACTAAAACTCTATGTAACCGATTGAGAGTTCAAAGATTCTACCATCTCAAGGGTTGCTCAATCTAGAATCCCACAGAACATGAATTATCTGCTAGATGCTAACATTTCTGAGAACGAAATTATCGAGGTCATTAATGCTCTTCCCAATGGAAAAAGTCCAGGTCCTGATAGCCTCACCAATGAGTTTTTCAAGTCCTTCAAGCATGTAGTGGCCACCCTGCTGCGTCTGGTGTGGCAAGAGGCTCTCTCTTTCGGTGCCCTCCCAGAGTGTCTTAATAATGGTGTTATCAAGTTAATTCACAAAAGGGGAGTAAGAACAAAATTGAAAACTGGCGGCCGATTACCATGCTCCAAACTGGATACAAGTTAATTGCCAAAGTTATCGCCAACAGAATCTCTTGTCATTTAAAGTCATGGCTTCATGAGGATCAGAAAGATTTTATCAAATGTAGATCTATACTTGAAGCAATTATCGATATTTGGGAAGGCCTTGCATTTGCTGAGGAGTCTGCACAAGATCTGGTATTCATTAAGATCGACTTTGACAAAGCGTATGATAGATTGGAATGGGACTTTATTCTTCAATCAATGAAAGACCTTGGATGCAGCCAAAAGTTCACGAAGATGGTTTCCACTCTTCTTGGAAATGCTTCAACAAGAATAAATATCAATGGTAAGCTCTCTGAGCCCATATGTTTAAAAAGATCGATCAGGCAAGGCTGGCCATTGGCTCCTTTACTCTTCGCTATCGCCTCAAATTGCCTCAATTGCCCTTTAAAGCATCACTTGGATGCTGGAAATCTCAAGGGTCTTTCCCTACCTCTTGATCACGGCCAAATGATTGCGAGACTCTTTGCCGATGACATGAATGCCTTTCTACATAATGATAGGAACAACATTGAGGTGTTCTGGAGTTGCCTCGACACTTTTTGTGTGGCGTCAAGTTCAAAAATCAACCATGCTAAAACTGCTTTTAGAGCAATCCATGGACCTCCAGCCCAATTGCTGTTAGATCAGGGGTGTCAGGCTTTACCTAGCGGTCAAGTCTTCCGTCTCCTTGGTATTCTGATGGGCTTCGACATCTCAATGGACCAACGGTGGAACTGGGTGCTATCCAAATTGGATAGCAAACTAAATCATTGGAAAGGGATGCAAGTTAACTTGGCAGGGCGGGCAATGGTGGTTAATACATTTATGCTCTCCACGATTATTTACTTTATCTCATGCTAGAGATTGAAGGAGAAATATTTGGCCAAAGTGGAAAGAATCTGCAGAAACTTCCTTTGGACTCGCGACCCCAACAGGAGGGGGATTCCCAAAATCAAATGGGAAATTTGCATTAGCTCGAAAGACTCCGGGGGATTAGGTATTTTGGATATCACTGGGTTGGCTGACAAGTTGGCAGCAAAGTGGTTTATCAAGGCTTGGAGCAATAGTGAGTCCTCTTGGGCTAAATTGATCTTCAAAAACATGAAAGACCTTACCCTAGTTGGCCATCCTGGTTGGAAGGACTTAGGGATCCTCACGTTGTTGTTCTCCCCCCAGTGGGTGTCCCCTAAAGGCTCTAGCCTAGTTTATTCCTTATGGAATAGTTGGAACAAGGCCAAACAATTCATCAGAATCATTGATGAGTAGAATTGGGCGGCTAGGATGAGACAAAATGACTCTATTTGGTTCCCGATCATCGACATTAGGGGGGTGGAATCTTGGAACCTCCAAACTGCTAAGCAGCTTTGGAACAAGGGGTTCAAACAATGGAAACAACTCTGGAATCAAGATACCGGCTAGTGGATCAGATTCGAAGACTTAGACCTGAGACATAGAGTTACCCGCGATGAATGGACTCTTCTTCAAGACCGGTGTTTAGCGTGGGACCGCACAACTACCCGCCTTCTCTGCGGACATGATCTTCCTTGCTTGGAGGGCCTCAAATGGAGCAATGGTAAGAAACTATCCAGAATCCCCAACTTCAAAGTGAACTCAGACGTTCATCACACCCTTAATAGGAAGTGGTGCCTTTCTTGGTCCAAACTCCGATGGGAACTAAAGTTCATGTCAATTTGGCACCCCCTAATTGAGATCAAAAAATCTGTTCTGATGTGGCAAATCCTGCATAAGGGTATCTGGTCCAATGCTAAAGCCAACAAAATTTGTGGCATGCCCCATGGTGCAAGCGTTGCCATCGATGCATCAAAGATTTAGTCCACCTCTTCTTCGATTGCCCCAAGTCCCGTGTTATCTAGTGTCATGTGACATAGGTATTGAGAATCACGAACCAAATCAACTGGCAACACGCACTGTTGGGTGAGGCAATTGGCTGCTCAGAATAGGACATCCTTACAATACATTTCCATGAATGTGCATGGACTACCTATCTAGCTTGACGGCCTCAATAGGTCTGTGGCTGAAGAATGGCAACTTACATACTTACTAGGGAAATAATGGTATATTTAATATTTCAAAGAAAATTGAGGCATGCACATTCATACAAATAAAACTATGATTGCGTGGTTGCAACCACCTTTTAGAGTCGAGTCTTAATGAGATCCCACAAAGTTGCATTTTAGGCAGCTTCTTTCATAGCGTCTATATCTTGGAAGATGTCTATTTTACACTCTTCTAACCCATCATGTGCATCCATGGTTCTGTACTCATGGAATCAATTGCATCAAATTTGTTTGTCTCCTATTCTGAAGTGTTTTCTTTTCAAAAAGGTCTTGTGTTCTTCTACTTACATATTGTTACATGTATTCATTACTTCATTTCCATGTATATGGTAAGAAAATTAGCCCTTTGATTTCAACTTCCTAACTCGTTTCCTTTAGTTTGCTTACTTTACATTAAATTTTTAGCACATATGTCTTACCTTGGGAAGGAACTTTTAGGTACTTGGTTTGCAAAGTCTAGCTAGCATGACTTTGTGTATATCTAGTGTTCCTTCTTCCCCAATGTCTTGCTGTGAAAAAGTATACTAGCTTATAAAAATCTCTAGGCAACCTAATGAGTTTCCTTCATTAAGAAAACAAAAGAAAATTTAAGTTGTAGATGCATATGCTAGCAATATAGGCATGTGTATGCATGGATATTCTTATAAAGTATGTTAGATATACTCAATACATCATCTTCAAGTGACCACAAATGACCAATGGTGCTTTGAATTGTAATGCCCCCACTATGAGAAGTTATTGAGACAACTGTAACCTTTGTGGAACCCGAACTTTCAAGTTAGATGAGGTTTACATTGGCCCATGGATGGTAATAGATTATCTTTGCAACCCTATCCATGATGTTAGGAAGGGCACAAACTCTCAGACATTGAGTTTCCATTGAAGGTAAAAATAAAGGCATTGTGACCCCACATAGTTTCCCCATAGAACTTTTATGCAAGAGTGCAAATGGGGGCTTGCTCCTTTTTGCAAGGATTAGGGGGCCTATTCCCTTGGCCCATAGGACTAAGATGGTAGGACTTGATTGAGGAGACATGGTCTAATGATATATTTAGACTAACTATTTTTTCGGACTTTAGGTGTTCTTGTATTGGTAAGAAGATGAAGAAATTTAGGAAAGATGGCAGTGCTGAGTTCACATCAACAAAGTTTGAAGATGTTTGAAACAATAAAGGAATCAATAATCAATCCACAATGGCACATATCCCTCAAGAAAATGGGGTTGTAGAATGCCAAAATTGAACATCATGAATATGGCAAGGTGCATGTTGAAGGGGAGGCTTTTCGAAATCAATTTCAGTGAGAGGCCATCAACACTCAACAATGTTTTCTACATATTGAATTGAAGTAACACCAATGCACTTGATGGATCATGGAAAGACTCCAAGAGAGACCTACACTAGTAAAAAGCCATTTTTTCCCATTTCAAAGTATTTGGAAATCAATGTCATGTACATGTTCCAAAAAGAGAGAGAAAGGAGCTTCAATCAAAAGCATCAAATGTATCTTCTTAAGGTAGAATGAGGATAAAAAGCAAATAATCTTTATAACCATGAGGCTAAGAAGATCATAGCACGTCCAGATGTGGTGTTTAAGGAGCACCCACATGCAATGGAGAAGGAAAATAGACCTTCCACTTTATCATCAAGCGAAGGGGTATTCCATTATGAACTTGGCCCAAGAGCTATCCCTTTTGCACAAGAGAAGCAACCATCAATATCTTCAGAGGATGTTTGAATATTGTCATCAACTTGTCATCACCCAAGCAGTAAAGCCATTGCCACATTGGGTGAGGTGGCTCTATGATTCTATAAATCCCATCCCATAGTCACTAAACAGGTTGCAGATGGACCAAGACAACCAAGCACCCAAATTGTAATCAAGAACTAATGGTTGAGCTCATCCAAGATCAAGCAAAGGAACAAAGAGATGTGGAAGAGGCACTCCACAATCCAAATGGAAAGATTTCCATTCAAATAGAATATGACAATATCAAGAAGAATAGAACATGGACCAAGACAACCAAGCACCGAGTTTGTAGTCAAGAACTAATGGTTGAGTGCATCCAAGATCAAGCAAAGGAACGAAGAGATGTGGAAGAGGCACTCCACAACCCGAATTGGAAGGTTTCCATGCAAATGCAATATGAAAATATCAAGAATAATCAAACTTGGGAGCTAGAGAATTGAGCCCCCCCCCTTAAGTGCAAATTCATTGGCACCAAGTGGGTCTGGAAGCTAAAATACAAGGTTAATTGTACTTTGGAAAAGTACAAAGTAAGTGTTGCATAATGCTACTCACAGTTGAAGGGATCGACTTTTGTGAATCATTTGCCTTGATTCCAAGGATGACTACTGTCCAAGTAGTACTAGTTGTGACTGTGCATAAATGATGGACAATCTATCACATGGATGTCAAATTGGAATTTCTAAATGGAGACCTAAAGGAGGAGGTATATGTTTCTCATACATCAGGGTTTCACGATCCCCATTCAGAAATCAAGGTAAGTTGAAAAAGGCATTCCATGGGTTGAAACATGCCCCTAGAGCATGGTACCAATGGATAGATAATATCTCTTCGATCTAAGTTTGAAAACATGTGCTTTTGATACTTGCATGTTATAAAAAGAGGGGGACAATTGTGATTGTGCTCTATGTAAAGCTTCTTGTGTTTATAGGAAATGATGATGCTCTCCTTTCACAAGCGAAAGATGCCTTGAGTTTAGAATTTGAAATGATAGACTTAGGCTTAATGTGTTATTGCTTAGGATTTGAAGTATGGTAGGAACCAAGGAAGATTTTCATCTCTCAAGGCAAGTATGTAAGGCATATTTTAAAGGCATTCGACATGGAGGATCACAAGGAGATTTCTACACCTATGGAGGTCAACACAAAATTATCTAATGAAGATACTTCACCTCTGGTGGATATTCAAATATACAAGGAGTTAGTTGGAAGTCTCATCTACATGTGCAATATCGGAACAAATATGTGCTATGTTGTTGAAGTAAGTGGGTCGTCTAATAAGCCTTGAAAAACCCACTAGAAGGCAAGAAGGTACTAAGGTATGTGAAAGAAACCATTGATTATGGTATTCTCTATGAGGTAGGATCCTCTCTAGTTGGATACTATGATTGAGATTGGGCAAGAGATAGTGATAGAAGAAAATCACTTTTTTGATATTGCTTTTCTTAGGATCTAGGATTTTCTCTTGGACCAGTAAGAAGAAAACGACTCTAGGATTATCCTCTATTGAAGCTAAGTATAAAGTAGCATGTGTTTCACCATGTGATGCACTATGGTTGAGGAGCATCCTTTGGCACATAGGAATACAAGTAGAGGAGGCTATGTTGAAGTGTGACGACCAAACTTGCACGGCCATCACAAAGGATCATATTTTCCATGCACGTACCAAGCACATAAAATTCAATGTGTGTGCGATTTGATCAAGGGTGAAGTCCTATAGAAAACTATTGTCCAACTAAAGATAATGCATTAGATGTCTTCACCAAGGCTCTTGGAAGAGAGAAACTTAATTGACATTTTCCCAATCTTGACATTCAACCAAAGAGGTTCTTCATGGGAGGGTGGACATTGGGGGGGGGGGGTGTGTGTTAGATATACTCAATAAACCACCCTCAAGTGACCACAAATGTTCCATGGTGCTCTAAGTTGTAAAGGTCCCATTATGAGGCAAAGCCATTGTGAGAGCCCGACCATTTGTGGAACCCTAACTTCTAAGCTAGATGAGGTGTATGTATGACCATCGATGGTAATGGAAAATCTTTTTGGGCTTAGCCATGAGGTTAGGAAGGGCATAAACTCCCAGGCATTTGGATGCCATTCAAGGCAAAAATTAAGACAATGTGACAACATGCAGTTTTCCCATAGAACCTTTATGGGGGAAGTGTAGAAGGGGGCTTTTAGCTCCCTTTTGTGGGGTCCAAGGGGCCTATCCATTCGATCCGCAAGGCCTATATGATAGGAATTATGATTGAGGAGACGTTGTCAGATGATATATTTTGATTGGATATGTTCTCGATTTTTTTATGATTAAGCCTTTCACTAATTTTGTGTTGTGTTGCTCAAATGTTTCGGTGTTCTAGTGTTTCAATATTCTGTTCTAGTATTCCAATCTTTTGATATTTAAGGGATTTGGCTCTTTCAGAGATTGCAATCTCCCAAAGCGTTGGACATCATTGGTGTACTAGTAAGCCCTATATCTAGAGCCTTTCCAGATCCCCATCTAAGCTCCATATTGAGAGTGCGCGAGTGGACATTACCATCTTTGTAGTTGCATTGCTCTTGTCAATTCGACAATTTGAGTTCTTTATCGCTTAGTCTTCATCTCTTCTTTCTGTGTATTTTTTTCTAAACTTTTTCTATTGACCTATTCCATTGTGCAATTATTTCTTACAAAATAAGTACATGAGCACCCAATTGGCTTAGATAGATATGAAATCAAATCATGTCCGGTCATTCTTGTGTAGGGCCAAGGTCTTGAGAGTAGACTTAAGCATAGGTTCATTTTCTCTCTAAAACAAGCAAGAAGCTTGGCCTAGTAGTTAAGTTAAATGGATGGAAAGGAGAAGGTCTTGAGTTCAATTAAGACAAGGGTTTTGGGAGAGCATTTTCCCATTAGCTATAGAGCCTTCAAGAAGCATCCACTTGAGTAAACTTCAGTAAACTAAGACACTTGGCACACATGTTGTTACATGACCGACACTTGGATGGATAGCGTCAAGCTGCTAGAGAGGGCAGTCTCTTGGAGAGATGATTATATAGAGGAATGAAGTTGGGAGGAGATAAGCAATATGCTTGTTTATTTTTGTCTCCACATGCACTCTAGTGTAAAAGTTATGTGTCTTTTTACAATGACATATATGTAAAGATACTTCTGCATGCAAGTTTTGAATCCACAATGTTTTCATATGAGGAGATCAGGATAACTACAATGTCATATCTTAGTCACAATTTATCTTAGGGCCCGAGCGAAATATGTAAGAGTTTTATCTTGAAGCTCAAAAGGATATTGGCAGACTATTGGATATCGGATTTTAACTCATGTCCATGAGATGAAAGGATTAGAACAATTTAGATAAGCTACATATTTCAAAATTCCTTCCTCTTTATATTTGAATTGAAAGCAATACAAGAGATGCAAGGTAAATACTAGGCACATCCTATAGACTACTTCCATAGTTGGCCAATACACACCTAATCTCTATAGAGTCTCAAGGGTTCATTGCTTCAATTAGTGTGGCTCTAATGCACCTACATGTGAGAGTTGCAACCATTTATTGTGCTCTAGTTCTTCCAAAAAACAAGCTAGAACTTCTTGATCACTCTATTTTTTTGTAAATGCTTCTTGCCAACATTTTATGTCTATGTGATTACTACTTCCTGATCCCTACGCTTGTCTAATCAATTCTTAGGTCCATACATGAGAATAGACACAAGTCATTTAGCGTAGTCTAGAACTACTTCTAGATTCAATAGGTAAGCATCACAAAGTTCATGCCACATTCCTTATGGGGTTCTCCTATAGTCGGTCTTGAAAGATGATCAGCCCAAAGGCAAGTCATTCCTTTCCTGACCACCACTTTGAGATCATATTCCATAAGTAGGAGAAACCATAAGACTAATCCCCTATTACTACAAGGCTTTTTCACTAAGTAGAGTAATGCGTGGTGGTCTGTAAAAAAACTCTAACCTATTTGCAAGCAAATAATGTCTAAACATTTTGATCGCATATATCATACCTAATCCGTCTCTCTCTGTAGTAGTGTAATTCCTTTTTGTCACATTTAACTATCGAATCACATAGCCTATTGCAAGATCTATGTTCCCTTCCTGAGTGAGTTGTGCCAGCAAACATCAAATTGCATAATTGGAAGCTTCAACATGAACATGGAAAGGTTTACTCCAATCAACTGTAGTCAAAATAGAGGCAGAGCACGATTTTTATTTCAACTCATTAAAAGAAGTTTCACATTTGTCATTCCACTCAAAGTTAGTCAAGAATTTGTATAGAGGTTTAGCAATAATAGAGAATATGTGGATAAAACATCCAATACCCACAATGTCCCATAAATACCTGTACTTCTTTGACTCTACTAGGTCTTGGCAATTTCTTCTAGTGCTCTTACTTTATCCTCGTCCGTAGATATACCATTCATTGACACGATGTGGCCTAAAATTTTACCTTCTCTAACCATGGGCTCAGATGCACTTTATAATCTTTGCATTTATCGAATATTTGCCTCAGTTCACATAGATGTGTTTGTCTTATGTGGGAATGGGTGCACAAGTAATCCACATAGACTTCCAAATTCTTCCGTAGAAAGCTCTTGAGCGCATGAAACATTATGCAATGAAAGGTAGCAAGTGCATTTGTGCGCCCAAATGGCATCACTCCAATTGGGAAGATGCCCCACTCAATGGAAAAAGCAATTTTATGTTGATCTTCAAGGGTAATGAATACTTAATTATAGCTTGAAAATCCATCAAGGAAGTTGTAGACTTCCTTTCCTGCTACTTGTTTGAGTAAGTGCTAAGTCATTTGCAAGGGATAGCTATCACGTATGGTAACAATGTTAAATTTCTTCAAGTTAATGCACACTCTCAATTTCCCATTCCTCTTGGGGACTACAACAATGGGAGAGAAACATTCTGTATGCTCTCTTTCATAAATGAACCCCACTTCAATCAAGCAATCAATTTCTTCTTTTATTTATCTATATAGTTGTTATTGTATATCTAAGGCTCTTGTTTAGTGGCTTGGCTTCTAGTTTCATAGGAATCCTATGAGAACAAATATCCGGATCCACTCCTTTTAAGTCGTAGCTCCAAGAAAACACATTTATATACTCTCTTAGTAATACAATCAACTCTTGTTTTTCTTGCTCATTGAAATCATGTCCTATATGCGTCAAACTTTCTTCTCTTGCTTCAATTGTGGCCACAATTTTCTAAATTTGTTTTGCCTTATCATAAGCTTCTCCTATGAGGGCTTCCCTTTCAGGCATTTTTATCATGATTTTTCTATCCTCAACCTCATATTTCTCAAAATTTATTGGCACTTCAAATTGTGATTCTCCATCTTGTTCTTGTGTTGGAGGCTTTCTTTGCTCTTGTTCTTCTCAAAATTGGGTTCTACTAGCATAGTTATAATCTTGTCTTGATGATAATCCACTTGATCATGAGTTTTGCCTTCCACCAATTATATGTATTCATCTTCGAAAGAGCAAAAGGGCTCCATGAGAATGGATTCTAGGTCCTCATCACTTGTCTCATGAATGGTCTTCCCAAAATCATCTCATAGGTGTGGTTCTTTCCAAATTCATAGATGGAAAAGGTGTGCTCAAAATACTACACCACAAGTGGTGAGAGTAATTCCTTCTAGAGAACCCAAAGGCTTCTCTATATGACCAACGGACATCTGCAATTTCATTCTAGTAGGTCTTAGAGCTGGCTTGCCCAAGCATTTACATAAACAAGTGGTGGCAATGGTAACTCCTGCTTCTGAATCTAGAATTCCCTTTGGTGGCATAGCCTTGGTATGAGATGGGTAGATAGGTATTCTGTTCTTTTCCTTCGCTCACATCTCCTATCTTATCTATGGGTATTTTTAGCACCTTTAGTTCTGATCCTTTTAAGAGCAAGACATAGGAACTGCAGGTAGTTGTCTTGCTACATGCTACCACAACTCAAGTCTGACTTTCAACATTAACTCTTCTAAAGTGAGATGACACTACACTTTAGTGTTCTTTATATATGTGTGTTCTGTGAATCATCTTCTCTTATCAATATGTTGGGAGGTATTATTTGGATGGACTCGATTCCCATGGGCAAGTGGAGTGAGGTAATTCTTATAGGGAATCAAATTCAAAATCTATTCACTCACTTGACTACACCTCTTCCTACTCTTCGTATATAGAAGGGATGTCTTGAGAAAATTGATCATGATGATCATTTATTGTCTGGATAGTAATGAAGTTCCTTTTTCTATCCTCCATTTCTCTTCTCGAATCTCTTTCAATAATCCTTATGAATATTTGTAAATGAAGGGAAAATTCCATCTTATGTAGAATTGGGAACTTGTGATATTATCAATGAGAATTCTCTTGGTATACTTTTGATGGAAGGAACCTTTTTTAGTGCTAAATGATTTTATTTCGACACCAATGGCTCTAATCTCTGTAAGAATCCCTAGAAGTGCAAGTCTAGCTTAACTAGGTTACTCTAATTGGCATATTGGGTTACTACGAACATAGCTTGGGCTAGTTCAACCATTTTCATGCAAAGCTTGGTTCTTTTTATTTTTGGATCTACTCTTAAATAACTCTTTTCCAATTCTATAGTGTTGGGTCCTTCTCTCAATCAAGCTTGATAGGCCCTCAATATCATATCTAAGTCCTCTAGAATAAGTTCTCCTAAAAATGGTCCTGGCTTTGGCAACGGGGGAGCTTCTAGTTATTCCTGTGAAGTTAATTCTAGGAATTTCACCTTGGTTTGTTTTAAAATCCCTTTGAGTTTAGCTAATTTCTTATCCCACGTAACCCAAACCACATGACCGTACAAGCAAAAACACGCCAGTTTGTAATGAAAGCTATTTTTGGTATGTCTTATTCAGCCATTCTGACCTGGCTATAACCACTGTAGCCGTCCAAAAAGGAGTACATCTCATGCCCGGCCACTCTGTCAAGCATTGTGTCAAGAAAGGGGAGAGGAAACGGATCAGGTACCGTGGCCGCATTCAGTTTCCGGTAATCCACACAGATTCGTAGCTGCTTATTTTTCTTAGGAACAATAACGATCGGAGATATCCATTTGGCGTGTTCTATTGGTACAATGAATCCACCTTCAATAACCTATCAATCTCTGCTTTGACCTGTACTGCATAATTGGGATTCATACGGTAACTGGATTATTTAATTGGTTTTGCTTCCCGCTTAAGCACGACTCGATGTTGATAGATGCGCGGATCAAGACCCTTCATATCACGGGTAATCCCAGGCAAAAACATCAAAAAACTCTCGCAGGAGTTGGATCAAATCTTCTTGAAAGGCCTCGGACAATCCTGCCTTAATTTTAACAAGACGGGGGTTGCTTTCATCACCCAAATTATAGGTCACTAACTGGTCTTCCAGGACATAAAATTGACGATGTTTCCCCAAGTCGTTAGCTGATTGTAAAAGTTGATGTAGAGTAGCTCCATCCATAGCAGCATTATCATCTGCATCTGTTCCTCTGGTCACAGGAACAACTGTACAGGCTGCCGAACTCCAGTTATCTGCAACAGCTTGAAGATCTATAATGCCTAAGGAAATCAAATCTTTATTGTTCTGCAGAAACGCCTCTTCTTCATCATCAGATAAGCCATCCAACATGTGGACTGGCTCGGCTACATAGGGTCTGGCATGAAGTTCATGTCACGAGGAAGGAGATAAGGAAGAGAGCTCACACACACACTCTCACTCTCAAGGAGAAGCACACACACAAATTGAGACAGGGAAGAATGATCTTCTTCTTCTTCTTCTATTACATAAAAGGAATGTACAAGAATGACCTAAAAACAAGAATACAGCAAGTGCAATATATAAAGACCAGTACATAAGGAAAAACCTAATGTCCGCGAATGAGTGAGCTGGCAAGAAACAAATGTGCCATCACTCTCCGTAGATAAATCTAATAAAGCTCAATGAAGTATCCCTGACATATACCGGCATGACCACTATACATGTCAGAGAAACGAAAAACTGGTACGTGTCATCCTGGATCATCACATGTTGAGCTTTATATCTCAACACTCCCCCTCAAGCTCAACGCCATATCCTGTAATCCAAGCATCTTCCGAAACTTCTTCAACTTCTCAGCTCCAAGTGCTATGGTGAAAATATCAGCAACCTGCTCATCTGTTCTCACATAAACAAGATCAATATCACCTGCTAATACCTTCTCTCTGATGAAGTGATAATGTACCTCGATATGCTTTGTTCTAGCATGGAAAACAGGGTTCCGTGCTAACTGTATGCTGCTAAGATTATCACAATAGATAGTGATAGGATTTTGCACTTCCATACCTAAATTTGCAAGTAACATCTCCAGCCATGATGCCTCACATGCTACCATTGAAGCACCTCTATACTCAGCCTCTGTACTCGACAAAGCAACAGTGGGTTGCTTCTTACTGCTCCATGTAATAGCTGCACCTCCAAGTGAGAAAAGAAAGACACTAGTAGATCTTCTATCTGGAGTACTACGAGCCCAATCTCCATCAATGTATCCATGAACCTGCAAATCTACACTAGCTTCATAAAACAAAGCATAATCCAAAGTAGCACTCACATAACGTAGAGTGCGCCTCAGAGCATCCAAATGTGGCTTCCTGGGAACCTGCATAAACTGACTTTCAAGTCCAACAGTGTAGCTTAAATCAGGCCTTGTAATTGTAAGATATATAAGACTTCCCACAATTTTCCTGTACATAGTAGCATTTTCCAATGCTTCACCTGATGTAGTATCCAATTTCAAATTCTGATCTAAAGGCATAGAAATTGGCTTATAATCAGCCATACCATACTTTTGCAGCATATTCAAGGCATATTGCCTTTGCGACATCCATATACCTGTTTTTGTATGTATAAACTCAATGCCCAAGAAATAGCGCAGCACATCAAGATCTTTCATGTCGAATTCCTGCATAAGAAGTTTCTTTACCTCTTTGATGCTTTCTTCATTATCACCACCTACAATCAGATCATCAACATAAATAGCCACAATAGTGATGCCATCATCAGCCTTCCTTGCATATAGTGAGTGATCCGCATCACACATAGAAAACCCAATGCTGGTTAAGTAATCAGCAATCCTTGCATGCCATGCACGCGGAGCCTACTTCAGCCCATACAAAGCCTTTTGCAACCTGCAAACATATTCTGGATGCTTTGAATCTTCATATCCTTGTGGCTGGTCCATATATACTTCTTCCTGTAACTCACCATGTAAGAAAGCATTCTTCACATCCATTTGATGCAAAGTCCATCCTTTTGTTGTAGCTAATGCAACAAGTGTCCTAACAGTAGACATTTTAGCTACACGGCTGAATGCTTCCTCATAATCAATGCCATATGTCTGTGCATATCCTTTAGCTACCAATCATGCTTTATACCTGCTTATGCTACCATCAGCATTATGCTTTACCTTGTAAACCCATTTACAGCCTATGGGTTTCTTTCCTTGTGGCAATGGAACCAGCTTCCATGTATCATTTCCATAAAGTGCAGCCATCTCCTCATCCATAGCTTTTTCCCAATCTGCATTACTAATTGCATCTTCAAAACAAGAAGGTTCAACATCTTGTATTACCTTTGTCATGTAGGCACAATGGCGAGCCATGTAACTATCATATGTCAATCGTTGCACTGAATTACGCATCCTCCCAGATCTTCTTGGTCCTGGGTCACTTCTCCTTGTATCATTTGCATGTGCCCTTCTTACTCCTGGAGTCTTCACAGAGGGCAATCCAAGTTCCTCATCAAGACTCTTTTCTGAACCGCTTGAATCTCCATCAACTTTTTCAAAACCTGCACATGTTTTATGACCAGTAGAAAGCTTTTCTTTACCTTTCTTGGATGTATTTGATGAATTTGCTGGACTGAAATTCCCACGTAATCTTCCACTCCATGGATTTGAGTTGGAACTATTGCTTGGTGATGCATCCGGTCCACTCAAAACTTGAGATTTTGCACTTGATTTTTCAACATTTTCTTTGTCATTTGGTTCAAGACTCAGTCCTTCTTTGGCATCTGCATAGAAGCTTGACATTTCATCAAATACCACATCTCTGCTCACCTTTACCTGTCGTGTGAGTGGGTTATAACACTTATATCCCTTTTGCTCAAGGGAGTATCCAATGAAGACACACTTTTCTACTTTTGGATCAAGCTTCATCCTCAATTCATTTGGGACATGTACATATGCAATACAGCAAAAAACTTTCAGATGTGATAAGTTTGGCTTTTTACCTATAAACTTCTCTTCAGGTGTAACTTGATGTACAGCAGCAGTCGAAGTTCTGTTCATGATGTATACAACAGTATGCACAGCTTCTACCCAATAACAATGAGGCATATTCTTCTCAGCCATTAAGGCTCTTGCTATTTCTGCAATATGTCTGTTTTTGCATTCAGCAACACCATTATGTTGTGGTGTGTATCTGCATGAAAACTAACGCCGAATTCCATGATTTTTTAGAAAACTGCTGAACTCATTTGACATGTATTCACCTCCTCCATGAGATCTTAATGTCTGAATGTACTTCCCTGTTTTCTTTTCCACCATAACTTTAAAATTCTGGAAGTGACTAAACACCTCACTCTTCTCTTTCACAAAATATACCCATACTTTGCGTGTATGGTCATCAATGAAAGTAACATAAAACCTGCAACCACCCATAGATGTGGTCTTTGTTGGACCCCAAACATCTGTATGTACTACTTCTAGTACATTCTCACTAACATGCTTGTCATGTGGAAATGATGCTCTTGACTGTTTACCAAATTGACATGCTGCACATACCTTTTGCATTTCGGTAACTTTGAAATTTGGTAGTCCATGGACAATCTCCTTTGACTGCATTAGTTTCAGCCTTTGCAAGTTTGCATGTCCAATCTATTTGTGCCATATCTCTATATCTACAATAACTCCTGCACCTTTTGCAAACATGGCTGCATTCATTTCAGGAATCTTCACATTTAAGGTGAACATCCTACCCACTTTGTTTCCTTTGGCAACCAATCGTCCATCCTGCTTGTACTCTTCTACATATAATCCATCAGCATTGAACATGGCTTGTAATCCCTGGTCAACCATTTGTCCAACAGAAACTAGATTCTTTATTATATTTGGAACATGCAGCACATCAGCGAGATGTTTTACCTTTCCGTCCTCCATAGACAATGCTATGTTTCCTGTATGCTCAATAGGATGTGATGTATCATCACCTGTTTCAACATATCCAGGAATTGGCATTTTTTGCAAACTACTAAACCATTCTGCATGACTGGTCATATGATTTGAAGCACTTGAATCAACATACCAGACATTATCATTCAATTTTGAAGCACCAGCAGACATCGTATGCATCATGTGATGTTGAACCATAAACAGCTTCTCAGAATCATCTGCACTTGTGGATGCATAATTGTTTTCCTGCCTTCTATTATTTTGATTCTTCAACCTGCAATCACGTTCAAAGTGTCCAGGTTTACCACAATTCCAGCATCCTTTACTATCATTACCTGAATCATTCTTTGGAAATTTTTGCAACCTCTTTGACTCCCCCTGCCTCGAAATTGTCCTCTTCCCCGTGCATGATTCTGTTGTTGACCTTGGTCTTGGTTATTGTTTCCTCTTCCACTTCCAAAACTTCTACCTCTGCCTCTTCCTCTGCCAGAGTAGAATACCTGCTCGGAACTGGGCTTTCCTTGGGAGTTTGAATCCTCACCAAGATTCTTTTCTTCCATAATCAACATAGATACCAAATTAGCAAAATTCGGAATATTTTCCCTGGTCTGTATAGAAGTTCTGAACTGCTTATAACGGTAGCTCTTAAACCACGAAGGCACACTTCCACCTTATCATCATCATCTACATTCACGCCAATAGATGCAAGTGACTCACATATGCTTTTGATTTTTAGAGTGTAGTCACTTACCGACATGCTCTTTTTCTCCAATGTATGCAGTTCGTTCTTGAGTTGCAATTTCCTTGCCTTTGTATTGGTCTCGTACAATGTGACCAAACTGTTCCAAGACTCTTTTGGAGTCTTGGCATCCTGTATGTGTCCAATCATGCTATCCTGTATACTAACGGATAGCCAATACATTACCTTTCATGCTCCTTGATTCCATTCCTCGTATGCTCTTAACTGTTCTGCAGTCCGATTCCTTTCTGGTAACTGCGGAGCATTTTCATTCTCTCCTTCGATGTACTTCTAGTAGCCTTTTCCCATCAGGAAATTCTTCATTCTGAATCTCCAAGCATGGAAGTTGTTCTTGTCCAGCTTATCGCTCATAAGCTGACTCATTCCATCTCCATTTGCCATTTCTGCAACAATTCACAACACCGCAACACACTACAAGCAGCACTTCTGCTTGAACACTGTCGCACTATGACGTGACAGTTCGATCTCAGGAAAACACAGTTTTCATGTATCAACAGTACACGGAATCGCTTGAAATTCTGGATCTGGAATATATGAGTGTCGTCCAACACAACGCAAGTTACAGTTTCTGAAACTGACGTGGTTTTTCTATGGGCCCCACCTTGCGGGCTCAAAACGGAGGTCGAGATGGCTCCGAAACTTCGATCTGACAAAAACGAGTGATCCTAAAGGGATAACACTCGAAAATATTATGAGGTCTTCTACCTTCACGCCGATTTTCGTAGCAAACGGAGGTCGTTTGTGAAATCACATTTTCTCCATGCCTTGTCGCGTAGTCTTCACCGTCGCCTTCTCCACGAGCTCTCTACAGCCACGCTGGCTCTGATACCATATCATGAGGAAGGAGATAAGGAAGAGAGCTCACACACACACTCTCACTCTCAAGGAGAAGCACACACACAAATTGAGACAGGGAAGAATGATCTTCTTCTTCTTCTTCTGTTACATAAAAGGAATGTACAAGAATGACCTAAAAACAAGAATACAACAAGTGCAATATATAAAGACCAGTACATAAGGAAAAACCTAATGTCCGCGAATGAGCGAGCTGGCAAGAAACAAATGTGCCATCACTCTCCGTAGATAAATCTAATAAAGCTCAATGAAATATCCCTGACATATACCGGCATGACCACTATACATGTCAGAGAAACGAAAAACTGGTACGTGTCATCGTGGATCATCACATGTTGAGCTTGATATCTCAACAGTTCACACGGCCGAATGGCATCCAATTTGACAATATATTTACGGTGGTTGTCTTTGAAAGTCAATTCTTGCGCTGACCAATCCTGTATAACTTTGGCCTGTTTCAACCATGGTCGACCGAACAGAAGATTATAGTCGAGGCTGGACTCTAGTAGTTCTAAGACTACGAAAGTCATCTTAAACATGGTGCCCTGCAAAGTAATGGGGATATTCTTTACAAGTCCCACCAGATGGACTCGGGATTGATCTTCCATATGACAAAGAATTGAACGGGCTCGATTTGGGTCCACCCTAACTTCTTGTAGAGAGCTGCAGTTGCTATGTTCACACCGGAACCACCATCGATTAACACTTGCGTAATCTTGTGATTTTTATGCCAGAGAGTGATTAAAGGGACAGAATGATCCACCGTAGAGTCAGTTTCCGGTTGTATTGTTGCGATCGCTAGAGTACTAGGAGATTCCGGACTAACTTGTTGTTGAAATTGCTGCCTAATCCCGGGCACCAAGGCGAGTAGTTGCCCCAAAGGGAGCGTAATTAAAGCCTTCGAGAGAATATCCCATACCTGGTCTGTTGGAATTGCATTCTTCACTGGTTCCGATGATGATTCTCCTATTACCGGAGTAGAGTCTTGTTCATGTGCTTTCCAATTTGGCAGGGAAACTTGTGTCACTGGAATTGGATCGAGGAACACGGTAGGCTCTTTGGCGGTCCATTGGCTGGCTTTGGTATACATTCGATGCTGTTCACGGATGCCCGGTTCAAACACCTCAGCTGCGGGTTGCAACTGCTTACCGAATCTTGTCTGGACCACTACTGCTTGTGATTCGACTGGGGAGATATAGACCATGTTGGTTATCGGGTTTTGATGCTCTTTCTTTCGTTAGTCGTATTCGGCTGCATCCTTGCAGAATCTCCGGATGTGGCCAAGCTCACCACAAAAATGACATCGGGGTGGAGGCAGAGAACTATTTTCCGATGATGTACCTACCTGCCAGCGATTTGTATTAAAGTTTGTATTCCGTTGTCCTCAGTAATTCTTGTAACCTTGCAACTGATTGTTGCGCATCTGCGGTGGCACGTAGTGAGTTGCTGGCTGTCCTGGTTCCTGTATAATGGCATTTACAACTGCTCCTCCCTACACTTTGGCATTATACGCACAATTTTCGGTTGAGTGTCTAGTGGTATTGCAAATGGCACAATACGTTTGATTAAGGGCACAGGTAGCACTGGTGTGCCCAAGGTTTTTGCACTTAGTACAATACATCTATTTAGCCTGATCATCTATACCATGCTTATTGGCCTTCAGCCATTCCAAGTCTTCGGTGAATCCCCCAACCTTATGCTCTAGTTGTAGGGCCATCGCAATAACATCATCCAGTGTCATAGCTCCCACACAGCAGATGATCATGATTTGCCTTAGCTGTGGGGTCAAACCATTAATGAACCATTGGGTTATCACATCATCCGGCAGGTTGGCATGCGTCGGAGGCAGTTGTCTTAAATGAGTTCTAAATAATGTGGCGTATTCCTGAACAGTCTGGTGCAGCTTCTGTCGATTGTTCTGCAGATAGTCGAAGATTTCAACAGGGTTTTTCTTCAACTGGAACTGCTGTAAAAATGCATCTCTTACCGCCTCATAGTTAATGAAATGATTGAAATCGTACTCTGTTAACCATCTCGCTGCTTCATCGACTAATGTAGAATGGAATACGATGGCCTTGTATACCGGATCGGGTGGATGGTTTAGCACGGCATAACTTATCTCAAAAGTATGCACATGGGCATCAGGGTCGTCACCTGGAAGTCCTCCGAACTTTGTGTAAGTTACCCCTGTTGGAACTGGTCACAGTGGAAGGGGCTGTTGGTGTTGCTGCTGCTGTTGTTGCTGTTGCTCTTGTTGTTGCTGACCACTCATGGTGCTAGTAGTGATACCGTTGTTGTCTCTTGAGTTCTGAGGAGGTGTTTTCGGTCCTTTGAAATCTGTATGGTCAGACTGCTCACCTTCCAGTTTGAAAATAGCGTTCAATCTCTTACGGATTTCCAAATCGAAGAGCCTATCCTCAGCTTGGATATCCCAGGTAGGCAAATTTGCCCCGAAGAGTGGTGTCCGAAACGAAGATTCACCAGGGAGTATCACACGGTCACCGGAAAACTGTAAAGTCTCTGCAACTGGGATCGAACTGTCACCGGAATTTGTCGAACTTTCTTCAAAACAGGGCATTCTTTCACCATCAATGATCTCTTTGGGTAACACCACTTTATCCTCGAAAAAATTTGAATCCTGACTAGATGGTGTCGGGTCAACTGCGCACTATGTCTCTGTACACTCCGAGGTTACTGTACCTTCTGCAGATTGCACCGAAATTACACCGGAATCTATCGGAATTTTCCCCTGTGTTACCGGAATTCTACTGGAATCGCTACTCACTGACTCTGTTCCTTCAACAACTAGACTTAACCGGTCTATGCTTCTGCCGACTGGGGGTATTCCTAACAAATTTGGTACTGTCTAGGGATGCTGGTCTCTCCTGTACTTCGGATACGACTCGCCGGACCGAGTAACCGGCATATATCACGTCTGCACTACTTACGTACTACTTCCACCTTACTATTGATTCACAATCTATGGCCACTTTCCCACAGACGGCGCCAGTGTTAAAATGCACTTTTACATTACAGGCATTTTAAGTTCGTTCGGGTTCTTGGGAGTGGTAGGGGTCTGATAAATCAGAGGCCTTGTAACTTGATTTTCCCAATTAACTTATCTAAAACCGCAATACATTAACATTCAAAACTCTGTTTAATCCAAATTACTGTCAGCTCTCTGGTTAGTCTTCTCATAGATTACTATTCATGCTCAGATTAATACTTTCTCGGTATGTAGCATTGGAGTTATTCATTACCGTAACACAGACTTATAACCCTTAACGTAATGGACTGTGTTAATCACAAGCTAATGTAATTAAACAAAGATGAAAAAACAGTAATACACAGACTTCTGGAACATTGCACTACAACAACTTCCCAGACTGCAATCGCCCAAACAGACAGTCTAGAAATACTGCTCGTCCTTTTTGGAGCGTCACCGTAATGCCTTTTTATTAGTTAATAAGTCGATACATCTCTTCACACGACCTTTTGGTTTGTGCGGAATATGAAACCTTTCGGTTCACGCGAGATAGGAAACTATAGGAATTATGAAAAATACAAAATGCCAATCCGGCGGTTCACAGTTCCCTCTTTATCTATATATGACCCATTTTTGAATTTCACCATCGAGTGCTCAATTCCAAAGGGCTATTCCGAATCCCTAAGTTGAACCATGGACCTTCGTAGAACATCCTTGTAGATGTGTGCACCTAGTTGGTTGGTCCTAATGTATTATAGTTGGGTAAATGACATCTCAAATTTACTAGTGTTTGAGCTCACCTCATAAGGGTAATCACTCATCTATTGTGCCCAGTATCTTGATGTGTGATTCATACTGGCCTCTGATGATCTAACACTGTGATCTGATTCGCCTATATCTCTTACTAACCTAAGGTTCATGAATTTTTGTTCCCTTGCTTCCCCAATGTACACACACGTTGCAATGTTCTGTTATGTACCAATTACTTGTTCTTAGTAACCTCATGATATGTTTGACTTGTCACAAATATGCTCGTCAGGAATAACTTTTCATATGTGATTGGTTCACGTTGCATAAATTTAGGTTATTTCCCTTATTGTTATCATGATTGTGAGATATTAGGGTCTTGTATTTGAATTCTTTAAAGCTCTTGAACTCGAGTTCGTAATGCCACCTATGCTCGAGTACTAGTGCTACACGTTAGCCTAAAGCCAAATTGAAAAAGGGAATATAGTGACTTCCAACCTTGAGTCCAGCACTTTGTATGTCCCTAGTATGCTCCAATATGCTAAGGAAATCTTACAAGCACCATTTCTTGCTTTGGATATTTGTATGTCCCCAGTATGCTCCAATATACTTACAGTTCAGGCCTTGAAAATACCCAAAATATTTCAAAGTACTTGAAAATTTGAGCCAAGATTGGAAACCCTGATTTTTTTCAAACATGGGGCCCTATTGGGATGGTATGGGTGAGTCACCATGGCTTGAAAAATCGTGATGGTCTAGAACCATCACGATGGGATGGAGGTGTCATGATGAGGGGGGCTTTATGATGATGTGGAAGCATCATGATGGGATAGAGGTATCATTATGAGGCGGGGCATCACGATGGTCTAAAACTATCACGATGGTGTCAGTGATTTGGGATGATCTCAGAGCATCATGATGATGTTAGCAATCATGATGATCTCAAACCCTTGCAATAGTGTCAGCCAGTCATGATGGTTTGGCCAATCGTGATGGTGTCAACCAATCTCAATGGACTTGAAGCATCACGATGGGATGCAGGTGTCACGATGAGGCAGGGCATCACGATGGTATTGAACCATCATGATGGTGTCAGCTAGTTGTGATGGTCTAGAAGCATCACAATGATCTAGAACCATCATGATGGTGTCAGCGAGCCATGATGGTCTAGAAGCATCATAATGGTCTAGAACCATCATAATGGTGTCAATGAGTCATGATGGTCTAGCCAATCACAATGGTGTCAACCAATCGTGATGATCTTGAAGTATTGCGATAGTGTTAGCCAGTCGTGATGGTCTAGCCAATTGTGATGGTCTGAAAACTGTTGATTTTCACAAAATAATCTACTCTATGGAGGCACTCTGATGCTCTTACCCCTACTGCATACGTGTTCTAAAAACTTGTGGCTTGGAGGCGTATAGTGATAGGCTAAAACCATGAGCAATGAGATGATATAACACATAATTTTTCTTACGTGCATAGGTTGTTGAGCCTTGTTGTAGAATGAAATCCTACAAACTAACTCAAGAATTCACAAAATCAACACTCCCAATCTCTCTCTCACACACACATGCAAATGAGGGAAATGGGATGAATGTGCATGTATATGAAAAAAATCAAAAAAATTTGATGATGATGATAATGCATGGCTATGAGATAAAGGTATAGGAGGTGAAATTTTGCAAAAAACTCAAACTACTTACCTTTGAATGCCTATCTCCTAACACTCTTACCATCATAGGTTTGTCTTAGAGCACGTCCTCGACAATAGTACCAAGTTTGGTGTTGCTCTTGACAAGGGTGAGTATCACATTCTATAGCTCCACCTCCTTAATTTTCAATTTGTAGAGATGTAAGGATGATGTGAAGATCATGAATGAGTGATGTGCATGAAGGTGAAAGTGAGAGGCATGCTAGTTCACACACAGGCACACACACACATTGAAGAGTTGATAGGAGAGACAATGGAAGGATAACACGAGGCAATAGGAGACACAATGGAAGGATAAACACGAGGCAATAGGAGAGACAATGGAAGGATAAACACTTCTCATTACTCAAAGTACTAAAGGCCTCTTACAAAGCTCACACCTCAAACTTGCCAACCCCAAAAATAAGCTCTCTAGTTTTATTTATAATTTGTGAGGTGAAGTGATCGATTTCATATTTAATGAATGGCAAATGGAGCATCACATGGAAAAATTGGGTGGTTGTATGTTACATTGGTTAGTGATTAAAATCATTGTTGTTGCTTTTGATGAGGCTTGATAATTGTAAATCAATATTGAGTAGAAAATTTAATGGTGGGGCCCTCTTTAGTCTCCTTCGTATGCTTCTTACATACTTCCTCTTCTTCTGTGCCGTGAGTTTCTGCCAAGAGTAAACCATGTCAATCCATGATATAACCATTAAGAGATGCAAGTCCCGAGAAATGCAAGCATAGAGAAGCATGACGAGAAGTATATTTTCTACCATGTAACCACTACAACAAAATCGGATTTTCAGGCATGTACTTTGACCCCAATAGTCATAATTCACATTTTAATATTCGCCTCTATGATAAAAAAAACATACGGATGTAGCAATACATGCCTAAAGGCATGTGGGTATTTGGTGCATGTCCAACACTATATCGGTTGCTATAAGTGTTTAGAAGCACATGAAAATCCAAATGCATGAAATAACTATTTTTCAATAAAAAATATAACCAAAAGTCATCAATACATGTGTTGCTATACTCATTTTTATACAAAAAAATAATCAAAGAATAAAGAAGCTCCCAAGCATATGCAAGCTTATGCGAGCCTGTGCAAGCTTATGCAAGTCTATGTAGGCACAAGTCCATACAACATAGCATCTATAACCATAATTGTAACAAATATAATTGCATCGCCAAACATAAAATACATAAAATCCGATAACTTCTCAATTCATGTGAGATAAACAAACATTTTCTACCTCTCCCTTCATTATATATATGCTACTAGTGCACTACTAATGTATGTATGCATATATGTACATATGTTCATATGTATGTATGTATGTATGTATGTATGTTTCTATGTTTGTATGAAATTATGTATATATGTATATATGTATTTATGTATATATGTATGTATGTATGGATGGATGGATGTATATGTGTATATATGTATTTGTGTATTTATCTATGTTCGTATTTATGTAAATTATATATATGTGTAACTACCTATGCCATATATAACACCATATGGCATTAAAAAAAATGGAATCATTTCCCCTATACTAAAATACTTAAAGAGAATAATCATAAAGCATCCACGCCAAAACAAAATAGGGGCATGCATGCTCTAAAGCAAAAGGAACTCAGGCTACAAATCAAAAGTGCATGCATGCCATATTAGAACGTGCAAAAACTCACTCCATGTAACAAAAAAGAGTCTAGTTAGAAAAAAATTATTCCCCCTGCAAAAAACATTCCCTCTATATATATTTATGTATGTATGACATATGTAATGTATATGTAAATATGTATACATGTAGATATGCATGTATGTATGTATGTATGTATGTATGTATGTATGTGTGTATATAAGTATACTTACATACATGTATATATGTAAAGTAGGTATGTATATACGTATGTATGTATGTATGTATATATGTAAATAAGGACACATAGACTATAAACCAAAACGTATTCAAGACATGAATCAAAAGTCCACATAGGCCACACAATAGCCTACAAAAAATCCCTCCACCTATAAAAGCACAATCCACCTACAAAAAAACATTCCACCTTAAAAAGAGCTCCACCTATATGTATTTTTGTATGGATATGTGTATGAATGTAGGTATGTATGTATTCATACATGTATGTATTCGTACATGTATGTATGTATGTATGCATGTATGCACATATCAATGTATGTACGTATTCATGTATGTATGTGGGTATGTATGTATGTATGTGGGTGTGTATGTATGTATGAATATATGTAGCATGGCAATAAGCTTTAGACAATCAAAGAGCTCTCAAAATAAATTCTAGGTCTTTGTCATTGTCACTTAGTCAACAAGATATGACTATACTTGGGAAAGCTTGTCCAAGAAGTTGCAGTTGGAGCTACTATATATTTTTCCCAAGTATTGGCAAAGCTCATGACCAACTCATGAGAGTAACCTCTTAAAGCATTAAATCCATAGTTTTAATTTTGAAAAAGATGTTTCCAAAATAAATACATAAAGAGGTACAAGGGTCTAGACATACCCTAGATATTCCACCACTTCAAGTGTGAAAATAAAGCATAACATCTTAGTCTTAGCTCTCAAATTTGGCAGCAACAAGGGTTAGGTAAAGGATCATTAGAAAATACCATGAGAGCATTAGAAAGACAAAGAAGGAAAGTAAAAAATAGGACATATTTTTGTGGATTGGAGAAAGTATTCACGAGTAAGGGACACTAGAATGCTAACTCCATTTGAAAACTTCTTTTGATGGCAAAAAAGAAAAAAGCTAATGATTCATAGAAAGCATCAATCCTGTTATCCTTTTCTTGAGAAAAAAACATAAAGTTAATGTACTAAAACCACTAGAAGAAAGGATACAAAAATAAAGGAGATTTTTTACTCTCACATTTACGTCAAAAATGAATTCTATAAAGCTTCACCGAGTCAAAGATTTGAATCTTGATCAAGCTCTCTATTGAAGCTTCAAGCTTGGAAGAGGTGGTAAGAATACTTTGGAGGAGATCTTGGTGAGTCCATTTGGTTGTTGGGGGAGTGTTTTTGCAATTTTTTCATCATCTTTAGGCATTTCTCTATATTGCAGCATTACAAAACATAGAAAGGTTTGTTCATAGTCTCCTCCATCATCTTCTTCTCTATTTTAGCTTCATTAGCTTGTTGCTTTAGGTTTAGTTTGTTGCATCATCTTCTTGTACTTGAAACATAAAGAAAAATAACACACACAATTTCACTATAGAGAAATCATCCAAGTATAAGACCTTGAAATTTTGAGCTAAAATTATTCGATCACCTTCATGAGTGTCAAAATAGCCTGAGTTCAAAACCACTTAAAAAGTTCAAATCATTGGTTCAATTTTAACCTTAGTTGCCCTAGCCCATTCTTTGGCAAGAGAAATTGTTGGGTGAATAAGGGCATTTTTTAATGATTTGAGAAGGTCTTTATTCATCTCTAAGGATTGTTGGAACCTTTAGGAGAGAAAATAGTAGGAAAATTAACTAAAATAGCTCAAAAACGCATTACGAATTGCAATGTGTAGAGCAATCTCCCTAGCGACTTTTGTGCGTTTTGGGGCTAAAAAGAGTGAAAATTATCATGCTTGTTTTCAGAGCGTAAGATAACATGATTTCCACCTAACAAGATTAAAAAAAAAATCTTTGAAATTGTCCAAGATTCCCTTGACTTTGCGAAATAACCAAAGAAATTGTTAGTGTAAATTAAACCATTTTAGCTCACCCAAAAATCAAGATAGGAGTGTTTGACCCAAACAAGGTCCTAAGCAAAGTCCCAAACCAAAACTTCATGCAAATCGCATTATCGGCTCACCCACGATTTCTATTAGTTGCATCTAACCATAGCTGTCATTGGTAAACCTAGAGTATTCTAGACCTTTCTCATACTACAAAGTAGTTTCAAGGCTTTACAGCTTATTCCGGGCAAGAGTTATACTTCAAAATGCCCCAAATCATCCTGTCTACTACTCTAGGTAGAGAAATTGTTTAGATGATTTACATAGTTTTTGGAACTTAAAAAGGGATCTTTGTGGTAACTATTGGACCTAAGAACTTTGCGCTTTAAGAGAATCAAATTGAATTCTCAAAAACAGTCTCAACATGAAGCTAAATTATCATCAAACTGCTAGATACTAGTGTGGTATCAAACATTGATGTCTTGAGTCATTGAGCTTCTATTGATGATATTTCACCTTTACTAAAAAACACTAATGCTTCAACTATTATTAAATTAACCTTTTCTTTCTTTTACACAATGTCTTGAGACTCCTTAAAAAAATGCAATTTCAATTCATAGCTTCAAATCAAGAGATTGATTTCACCAATTTGCACTATCAACTGCATGCTTTAGGCTTGAACTTACTTAGTCCATCTAACCTTGGCTCAACGGATCTTTTTATGTCTTTCTCATTAGAAATTTGGGCAACATTTTTGAAATAGATACTTTACTTTGAAGTCTTAGAGATCAACTAAGACCATGATTTTCCTACTTGAATCCTCAATAAAGAATCCTCAAATATTAGCATACTTTATGTTCAACAGTGATGTGTGGATGATATTTATCTTGAAGTCCAAAAAACAAAGTTCATTTAGCTCTAGTAACTTTTACTCAAATCCTTTAAAGAATTTTAAGTCAAGGAATAACCTATGAAGTCTATCATTGTTTGGTTTCTAGTGCTTCCATCACAAGATCATTCCACAATCTTGTGCTTGACCCATGACTTGTCTTGGAAGCATCAAACCTTTTGATGGAATAAACGTCCATCCTTCTTTTACTAAATTCTTTCAAGGGAAAAAAATGTAGTTCCAAGCGACTTGAATTCCTCATATCCAAGATCTTTTGTGTTCTGACTCAACCAACTCATAGTGACATGAGATTAATCTTATCTTTAGATTCCTTTCTATTTGAGCTTTGAACAACTACTCTAGATATTTCAAGGAACCTCCCTATTACTAAATTATAAGCATCAAATAATGTTTTTGGATTTAATAGTTAGGAAATCCCTTCAAGGATATATAAAAATAAGTTTGATATTTGATAGACTTAATTACGATTAGGATGATTACCGACTACATACTTGAAAATGAGCCCCCTTTGGGCCTTTTAGATTAAGGGTTGATTAGTGATCCACCAATGAGAAGAGAGTAGTGCCCACAGTCTAGTTTCTTAATCCACTAGACTAGGACTAGGCTTCCCTTGGTTTGTGCTAGTCAAAGCTTTCAAAACCACCACAAGTTCATGGTTTTCGTCAAACGAATGGTTTTAGAATTTGAATTTGAAGGTGGAATTCATTATACACCCTTGGATTGAAAGAGAACTCAATGGTTGCGATTAGAAGTTCCAAAACAAGGTGCTATTTCATGTTCACCATTGGATCTCATGCCAATTGAATGGCTAAAAAAAGGCACAATTCATGAAGCCTGTTGAGCAATCTATACCATTAGATTTGATCATGATCTAAGGGCTCTAAATGAACCGTCTAATTCAAAAGCGCCTTTTTCTCTTGACCATTGGATCCTAGATGCATCCGATGGCTCTCAAACTTCACCGATTTTAGATCAGCGTCAGCCACACTCCACCATTGGATTCATGATGATCGAACAATGTTGATTATTGCCCAATTTTCGGATCAGTGCCGATTATGGTGTGCCATTGGATCTTTTGATTTCAACGGCATCGATTGACTGCAAATGCAAGTTCTCTCTCTACTGAGGCTCTGAGATTGAGCACACAATGATTACGCTATCCATGAACGCTTTAATCATAGGCATTGATATACAAAGATCTAATGGCTTAGAATGAATTCGACTGTCCCTTTATTTTCTAAACAAAAAACTTGAGAGAAGAGAAGAACTTGGCAAGTGAATATGAGGAAGAAATGCATGGGGTTGGTGTTTCAAGAAGAAGATTGATGTCACCATGGATCCTATAAAGCCTAGTGTTTCAAGAAGAATATTAATGTCACCATGGATCCTAAAAAGCTCTAAAACCAATGTGAAGAAGTAGAGCATTAGGACCACCACATGCTAGACCTAACCTTGCCTCTATATAGAGCGCTCCAAGGGATTTCCCTCTCTAGCAAGTTGATACTATCCATCCAAGTGTTAACCACGTGACAACATGTATGCAAAGTGTCTTTGTTAATTAAAGTAAATTGGATGCTTCTAGAAGGCTCTAGAGCTCCTGGGTAAAATTACTCTCCCAACTTACCCTTGTCAGAATTGAACTCAATACCTCCTCCTTTCAATCAATTTGACTCAACCACTAGGCCAAGATTCATGGTTGTTTTAGAGAGCACATGAAACTATGCTTAAGTCTACTCTCTTGGACCTACATGAGAATGATCAAACAATGTTCCATTTTATCCCTATCTAAGCCAATTGGATGTCCATGTCATAACCTTACTTCATAATAATAATATCCATGCACACACATGCATCTCTTGCTAGCATATCCATCTACAAAAGTTGAATTTGCTTTTAATTTCTCAATTAAGGAAACCCATTAGATTGAATAGAGATTTTCATAGGTGGTAAAAGTTTAATTTCAAGTTTACACAAAGTGAAGAGACCATGTCTCGCTTAGTAAAAATTAATCAAAATAACGGAAACAAGGTAGGAACTTGCAATCAAAGGGTTAGCTTTTTGAAAGGTGGTTGCAATAAAAAATTGGGATCCAATTAAAATTTGATTATGAAAGGTGGTTGCAACCACACAATCATAGTAAACATGCAAAAGCTTAACTTCACCAAGGGAAATTAGAGAGAAACAAAGTTTGAAGTTCCAAGTACGAAGGCTACAACCAAATAATGGCCAATTATATTAGGGATTTCCTTTATTATATATATACCTTTATTTCCCTAGTATATATGTAAGTAGCCATTCTTTTGAATCACTTTGCAATCAGTAATGAAGATTTTCTTCATGAATCAAATGTTAAATTGTTAAGGAAGATTTCTGCCGAATAAGTGCTGACATTCATAGCATCGAATTCGACTACTCATTCTTATGTACCACAACTTTGTATTAATACCGATGCTAAATTATGACAATAAAAATCCCTTCACTTGTATCTTTATTTTCGTTTATTTA
This sequence comes from Ceratopteris richardii, assembly GCA_020310875.1. Taxonomy (NCBI): domain Eukaryota; kingdom Viridiplantae; phylum Streptophyta; class Polypodiopsida; order Polypodiales; family Pteridaceae; genus Ceratopteris; species Ceratopteris richardii. The sequence continues at coordinate 177,766,581 of CM035420.1, read as the reverse complement.
ATTCAAGTCCGGGAGAGTAGGCTAAGGCCGAACTTCCTTTATATTAAAAAAAAAAAAATCCCATATAAAGGTCGAAAGCTGATTTCCAAATTCGCTTTGTGACAACCTTCTTCTCGTGTTCTTAATCCCATCATCTTTTTGAATCAGTTAAGAATCCCAATATGTGACTCTAGGGTAGGGTCATCGATGGATGGGCAAGGGTAGGGTCATCGACAGTCGGGAGAAAGAAACGTGGGACATGACCAAACTCCACTTGGATCTGATCGAATTCAAAGACTCGAATGGCTTTTCCTGGTCGAATCTCCAAGCGGGCGAGGATCTGAGGAAAGCTAGACTTGATAGATGCTACATCTCTCAGAGCTTTACTCATCTGTGGGGCCACCCTTCCATCACGCAACGTACTGACCTCACCATCTCTGATCACTACCCGATCGTTATCACTTTTCAACCTTCCTACGGGACCCACAAGGCTCCGTGGTTCCATGCCAACACTTCCACCTTCTCTCTCCCCTCCGTCCATCAAGAGATTGCCGATGTGTGGAAGGTGGCGTTCGCCTCAGGCTTGGCCCCAGCTAAGTGCTGGAGAAGTGCGGTCGACAAGTCTCGCAAGATCATGATCAGAACTAAGAAGACGATCGAGACAGTGCGGCGGGCTCGTAGGGAAGCGCTGTACCACAGACTCTGGCGACTCGAGGAGGAAGTGAACAAAGGAAAACACCAAGCCCAGAAAGGTCTCCGAAGAATCAGAGCAGCGTTGAGATATGAGGAAGAAATTCAAAGGAAAAACTTGCAAATCTTCTTCAAGGAGTGGTGGGCTGGAAAAGCCGACAAACCCACCAAAGAGATGTGCAGTATCCTTAAAAGGAAACACAACAGAGAGACGATTCCCCTACTGCTAGACCCACATGGCAATGTATGCAACTCGGAAGAAGATAACTTTGGCATCATCGAAGGGCACTTTACGAGACTCCTGGGAACCTCGAACCCCCTCTCCCACCATAGAAGGGACTGCATGGCTGCCATTTCTAGGGTTTCCCCCCGGAGAATACCACCCAACCTCCACTCCCTGCTCCATGCCCCGATCTCTGAATCAGAAATCATTGAGGTCATTGATGCCCTCCCTCTCGGTAAAAGCCCGGGACCCGACGGACTCACTAACGAGTTCTTTAAATCCTTCAAGCTAGTGGTTGCCACCCCTCTCCGGATGGTCTGGCAAGAAGCGCTAAATTTTGGTGCTCTTCCTTCTTGTATAAATAATGGAATTATCAAGCTGGTTCACAAGAAGGGGGAAAAAAACAGAATCGAGAACTGGCGGCCAATTACGATGCTACAAACAGGATACAAGATCGTCGCCAAAGTCATTGCCAACAGACTTGCGTGTCACCTGAGATCTTGGCTTAGTGAGGACCAAAAAGGTTTCATCAAAGGCAGGTCCATCCTGGAAACCATTATGGATATTTGGGAAGGTATTCAATTTGCAAACGAGTCTAATCAAGATGTGGTCTTCCTCAAGATCGACTTTGACAAAGCCTACGATAGGCTAGAATGGGACTATATTCTGCAGTCGCTCCAAGACCTCGGATGTAGTCAGAAATTCACCAAGATGATCGCGACCCTTCTCGGCAACGCAACGACCCAAATTAACGTTAACGGCAAACTTTCGAAGGCGATCCATCTTAAAAGGTCTATCAGACAAGGGTGCCCTCTTGCCCCCCTTCTCTTTGCCATCACCACTGAGGGGCTGAGCAGACTTGTGGCTCACCATGTGGAGGTTGGCAATATCAAAGGCCTCCAACTACCTCACGACCACAGCCAAATCATCATGAGACTTTTTGCTGATGATATGAACGCGTTAGTTCACAATGATAATACCAGCCTGGAGACTTTCTGGAGGTGTCTTGATACCTTTTGTGAGGCCTCTGGATCCAAAATCAACCACAATAAGACCGCCTTTAGGGCCATCGTGGGACATCAATCTGGCCTTCTCATTGATCATGGCTGTCAAATCATTTCGCAGGGCCAAATCTTTCGGCTGCTGGGAATCCCCTTGGGATTTGGCGTCTCTATGGAGCAGCGATGGAACTGGGTGCTGGCCAAACTTGAAAACAAGCTCAATTACTGGAGAGGCATGCAAATCAATCTCGCTGGACGGGCGATGGTTATCAACACGTTCCTCCTCTCGTCTACCATCTATTTCCTTTCTTGCTGGAGACCGAATGAGCAAGGCCTGTCCAAATTGAATTGCATCTGCAGAAACTTTCTTTGGACGGGTGATCATAACAGAAGGGGGGTGCCTAAAATCAAATGGGCCATCTGCACCAGCCCTAGAGATAGTGGGGGGCTTGGCATCCTGGACATTGGGTGTATGGCTAACAAACTGGCTGCCAAATGGATGATTAAAGCTTGGTGCAATAGGGAGGCCTCGTGGGCCAAGCTGATCTTCAGAAACAAAAATGAGTTGGCCCTCACGGGGTACCCGAACTGGAAGAACCTCGACATCATGACCCTGCTATTCTCCCCGATACCTGTCTCCCCGAAAGGCTCCAATCTCGTATGCTCTCTTTGGAAGGGCTGGAATAAAGTCAAAAGCTTCACAAGAATTAGTGAGGACTGGAAGTGGGCGGCCGGAATCAGACAAAACGACTCTATCTGGTTTCCGATACATGGCATCCGGAGTGTGGAGTCGTGGAACATTCAAAATGCCAAGAAGTTATGGAACAAAGGATTCAAAAAATGGAAACACCTCTGGAAACATGACACCAACAGTTGGATCAACTTCGAGGATATCGACCCTCGCATAAACATCTCCTACGAAGAATGGAACACCTTGCAAAGCAGATGCCTCGCCTGGGATCGTCACAAAACTCGCCTTCTCATGGGACATGATGCTCCGAACGCGCGTGGTCTCAAATGGCACAATGGAAATAGCCTACTCAAAATCCCGTACATCAAAGAAACGACTGACCTCCAGATCAGCCTCAACAAGAAGTGGTGTCTGTCTTGGACGCGGCTTCGGTGGGACATGAAATTCATGGGTATCTGGCACCCACTTATAGAGATTAAGAAGTCTGTCCTCTTATGGCAAATTCTTCATCGAGGAATTTGGACTAACCAGAAGGCAAGCAAAATTTGTGGGATCCCTCCGTGGTGCAAACGCTGCCACCGTGCTATTGAAGATGTCCCACACATCTTCTTTACTTGCCCCAACTCCTACAGAAGTTGGCAGATAGTTGGACTGAAAATCAGAGCTCAGAAACAGCTTAGTTGGAAACAAGTCCTTTTGGGAGAAGCGACTGGTTGCTCTGCGGCTCTCTGGAACGCAATCAGAGGGGAAGTCCTGTGGAAAATTTGGCGAGAGCGGTGTGCTCTCAACTTCGGCGACCCCCCAGGGAGTGGTCGATTGAAAAATCTCTATTCCTGCTTGGCAAAAGGATTGTCAACAATAAGAAATCCCCCCCCTTCAGGCACCATCAAGTCCTCCTTTTGATCAACAACAAGCTCAAACCCAAGTGGGTCCCACATGAGGGCGACGAGAGGGTGATCAACCTTCTTTGTAATGCTACCTAGGAATCAACCAAGCTTCCCCTGCTTTGTGGGATTTGGGGGGTCCCGTGGGCACTAGTCCCCTTCTATTGTACCTTTATTTCTTAATTTAATTCAAGTCCGGGAGAGTAGGCTATTGCCGAACTTCCTTTATATAAAAAAAAAGAGAAGAGAAGACATTGAAAGTTCGTCCTTGACAATACATCCGCTGACCGAAATCTTTTATGCACATCTGCTGAAATCTTATATGGCTACTAATCGTAACATGGCAAGGAAAGGATCTTCCTATACCATCAGGCCTGCTTTCTGAATCTTCCAGAAGCTCTTGCAAAACCAGAATTCCATTTCACATTAATCCTGAAAACCATAAATCTTTTTCCATACTTGGATTGTTGGAAGAATCTCAGGAACTCATGATGCTGAGTATTATCAACTAGAGCATAGAGGCATCAAAGCTATTTCATGTCTTTATCAATTCTTCCATAATCCAAACAGTCGACTTGCTCAATTTCCATTCAGAAGGTCGAAATACCAATTTCAAATTCACCTCGTAAGTATCAAACATTTGATTATGGCTTGCACCCTATTTTGATTATCTTGGCGTACAATGCTCAAGACTATATATATCAACTGCACACTACATAATAAACGCTTTTCATCTAGTACACAAGGCCACACATGAACGTCTTTGAATCACAAGCTCCATCAAGTACACACTACAACACAATATACATGTTGCAATGCAAATGTGAAGATTTTCCATTTCATCTTGAGGCTTGTACTCAGTGTTGCATTTTGATGGCCATTTTGCCCATATTGCATCGTTTGGCCTGTATTTAACACGTTCACTATGAATTTAACCTTCAAGGATGATGTGGAAAATTAGGAAATTAGTATATAAAAATTGGGAAAAAAATTAGGATATTTAACCAAATTTACTATGTAACACATAAACATGTTTAAGGTCTAGGTCTTTAGGATTAGGCTTTTAGGGTTTTTGCATACATACACATATGCATACACACATATACACATACATATATATACACATGCACATACACATACGCACATGTCACATAAACATACACAAATACACACATATACACATATACACATATATACATATACACACATATACACATACACATATATATACACATGCATACACACATATACATGTTTTAGTTCTAAGTCTTTAGGATTAGGCTATTCATGTTTTTACATACATACACATATGCATACACACATATACAAACATATACATACACACATGCACACATATACACATACACATAAAAATACACATACATACACATAGATGTCACATAACATATACATGTTTTAGGGTTAGGGTTTTTGGCTTTTACGTACATACACACATGCACACATAAATATACACATATACATATATACACACATAATACATATACACATACACATGCCTACACACAGACACACATATACATGTCTTAGGTCTAGGTCTTTCATATTAGGTTTTTAGGGTTTCAACATTTTTACATACACACATACATACACACACACACACACACATACACACACACACACACACACACACACACACACACATATATATATATATATATATATATATATATATATATATATATATATATATATATATATATATATATATATATATATATATATATATATATATATATATATATATATATGCATACACACATATACACACACACATACACACACACACATACATATATATATATATATATATATATATATATATATATATATATATATATATATATATATATATATATATATATATATATATATATATATATATATGCATGCATACACACACATACACATACACACACATCACATATACATACACACATATACATGTTTTAGGGCTATGGTTTTAGGATTAGGGGTTTTGGCTTTTACGTACATACACACATATACACACAAAATACATATACGCATGCATACACACATATACATGTTTTAGGTCTAGGTCTTTAGGATTAGGGTTTTAGGGTTTTTACATGCATATAGATATGCCTACACACATATGTTGGAGTTTATTGATCTTCAAAGTACAGCTAGAAGTAGGTGAAACCCAACAGGACCTAGTTGACTTTTTCACAAACTTGTATGCATAGACCAATTTTCTTGCAGAGCAAATTGCTCTTTACTCACTTGGAATTTTCCAAAACTGTTTCACACACATAAACTAGACTCTAAGAGCTTTTCAACAAGATATAGAACACCTCAAATGGATAAATACACAATGAGCTATGACCTCTGCAATATGCAGCTTTAATGGAGACCTTGAAACAGAGATGAACCTGAGGACACACATCACTTGCAGAGACTACTGCTCTTAACTCACAAAGTATTGATGGACTTTGAGAACTAGCCACATCGACCTTCCACTAGGACACCACTAAAGCTCCCTTGTGACTCACTAATTTGACTCACCATGTTCTAGAACTCACGTGGTATTTTTGGTACATTTTATCAATAATATGAGCCTTCTTGAAGTATTTGAAGACTTGCCAAAGGTATTTACATAATTTGAAACTTGTACCCTACATAAAACAAATGTTCGCAACATTCTCCCCCTCAAGTTTCAAAGGGTATTCCCTTCATGCCAAGAATATAGTTGAATCTTTGAAGCTTTGGTCCATCCAAGGATTTGGTGAAGATATCTGCAACTTGGTCCTTTGTTCCAACAAAAGAAACCTGCACTTCATTGTTCATGGCCTTCTCTCGAACATAATGATAGTTAACCTCTATATGCTTTGTTCTAGCATGAAAAATAGGATTTGAGGTCATATGAATGCTGCTCAAGTTATCCCCATATATCAGTGGTACATCAACCTGCACATTCAAGTCATGAAACAACTTTTTAAACCACATAACCTCAGTAGTAGCCAATGCTAAACCTCTATACTCAGCCTCTGTAGAAGATAAAGCAACTGTAGGCTGTTTCTTTGAACTCCATGTTAATGTCTTGTTTCCTGCTATTACCACATATCCACTTGTGGATCTTCTGTCATCTTTGCTTCCAGCCCAATCTGCATCACTAAAGACTTTAAGAGTTAGATCAGCATCATGACTATAAAATAATCCTTCGTTCATGGTACCTTTCAAATACCTAAGCACTGTTTTCGCTGCATGCATATGAGGTACTCTAGGTTCATGCATAAACTGTGACAATACTCCCACTGCATAACATATATCAGGTCTAGTTTTTGTTGCATAAATCAAAGATCCTACCATGGATCTATATACATTCATATCATGCAACTCATCACCTTCCTTTGCGCTTAGCTTTACATTACGTTCCATTGGAGTAGAAACAAATTTACATTCCTGCATACCAAACCTTTTCAGCATATCACATATATACTTTCTTTGTATCAACCACATACCTTCATCGTTATACACAATTTCAATCCCAAGAAAGTATCTGACCAAACCAAGATCTGAAATTTTAAATTCCTTTCCCAAATTACCTTTTATCTCATCAATTGCTTTTGCATCATTCCCTGTAATCAACAAGTCATCCACATAAATGCATACATAGACACACATGCCATCTACATGTTTTACATAAAGTGAAGGATCAGCATGACTCGCTGTGTATCCTTGCAGCATAAGATACTTTACCAACCTTGCATTCCATGCCCTTGGTGCCTGCTTAAGACCATACAATGCCTTCTTTAACCTACATACATGATTAGGACATTTTGCATCCACATAACCATCTGGTTGTGACATATACACTTCTTCATTCAACTCACCATTAAGAAAGGCATTCTTTATATCGAGTTGATATATATTCCACCTTTTACTTGCTAAAGCCAACAAAGTTCTCACCGTTGCCATATTTGCTACTGGACTAAATGTTTCCTCATAGTCCACACCTTGAGTTTGATTATATCCTTTTGCTACAAGTCTAGCCTTATATCTAGACACACTACCATCACTATTTCTTTTTATCTTAAAAACCCACTTGCAACCAATTACCTTTTGCTTTGGTGTACTTGGAACTAAATTCCAAGTCTTGTTATCCTGTAGTGCTTCCATTTCTTCTCTCATTGCTTTCTCCCACTTTTCATCTCCTTTGGCCTCATCATAACATGTGGGTTCATTTTCTTGCTCAACTTTTGTCATAAAAGCATAATGAGTATTCATGAAAGATTCATAAGTATACCTTTGAGGTTGCTTACTTACTCTTGAAGTTCTTCTTACCTCCAATGTAGATGCTCTTCCTTTCTTATTAGGAACCTTTGATGATTCTCCATACTCACATACATCACTAATTTCCTCTCCTTCATCATTAACTTCAACAAGTTTGAGTTTACCTTTACTTTTAACACTTGGAGGTGACTCTTGCCTTAATCTTCCATTGAAAGGTGATCCTCTTTCTTCATCTAAACCACTCCTTTCATCATTTAAACTTCCTGATGGCTGAACTATGCATTCATCTCCTTCAACCACACCTTCTTCATTTTCATCCATGACCTGCAAACAATTCTTATCTGCATACCATGAAAGTGATTCATCAAAGTTTACATCTCTTGACACAACAACCTTATTGGTATGATGATTATAGCATCTATATCCTCTTTGAGTATCTGCATAACCAATAAATATACATTTTTCTGATTTCGCATCAAGTTTAGATCTCACCTCACTAGGTACATGTACATAACATACACAGCCAAATACTTTCAAATGACTTACACTTGGTTTCCTTCCATGCCATACCTCATATGGTGTCAAATGATGTAAACACTTGTGCTAACAGCTTCAGCCCAAAAATAATTAGGCAAACACATATCATTAAGCATGCTTCTAGATGCTTCTGCTATGATTCTGTTTCTTCTTTCTGCGACTCCATTTTGTTGTGGAGTATACCTGCATGTAACTTCTCTTTTGATACCTTCATCATACAAAAAATCAGTAAAAGCTTGAGAGAAATACTCTCCTCCTCCATCGGATCTTAGCTTCTTAATATACCTTCCTGTTTGCTTTTCGACATATGATTTGAACTTCTTGAAACAATCAAAGACCTCACTCTTATGTTTAATAAAATACACAAATGTCATTCTACTATGATCGTCAATGAATGATACATAGTACTTATTACCAACCAAGGATGCCTCTTTAGTAGGTCCCCACACATCTGTGTGTATGAGATCTAGCAAACCATCACTTACATAGCTTGAATGCTTGAAAGGTTGTCTACTCTGCTTACCCATTTGACATGCTTCACAAAGATGCACCATATGTTGCTTAGTAAGATCAGGTAATCCTTCAACAATCCTCTTCTTTGATAGCTCCTTTAACCTGTGTACATTCATGTGTCCAATCCTTTTGTGCCATAGATCAAGTTGTGCTATTCGATGCATACCATAAGAGAAATAGTTTGTATGATTTGGGTTTACCTTGAATGTAAACAATCTACCTTGTTTTTGACCTCTAGCAATTAACCTCCTTTGCTTTGGATCCTCAATGAAGCAACCTGCATGATTAAATCTCACTTGTAGACCTTTTTCTACCATTTGACCAACCGACATCAAATTCTTAGTGATCGTTGGCACATAAAGTACATCCTTCAAGCAATTTGTCTTGCTCTTATCCTGCATAACAACATCTCCAACCTGCATAATCTTATGTGTTGTATCATCTCCTGTTTCAACATGATCTTTACATGACGGATTATGCATATTAGAAAACCATGAAGCATCATGAGACATGTGATTAGAACAACCACTATCTACATACCATACATCGCTATTGCAATTCATCTTAGTTTCTACATTCATCATAAGAAGAGAATCATAATCATCACTTTTACCTTCAACTGCATAATTTCCTTGTTGTTTACCTCTTCTTGAATAGCCTCCTCTTCGATTACCACCTTGATTATTTTCATTTTGATAACAATCTTTGGCATAGTGTCCATACCTTCCACATATATAGCAATTGTTCTTATTATCTTCACTCCTTTGTCTTTGGTTGTAGTTGTAGTAGCCTCTCGTACCTCTAGCGCTTGATCTTCCTCTTCCTCTTGTGTTGAAGAAGCCACTTGAAGTCCTTTGATCATCGCTCCTTCTTCCTCGACCTCTATTTGAACCTCTTCCACCTCTGTTTCCACCTCTTGATGATCCTACATAAAGAGCTTGTCCTTGAGATCCTTTTTGATTTGAAGTAGAACCATTTAGATTCATCTCCTCCGTGACCATGAGGGCAATAAGTTGATCAAAATCCGGTAATTCTCCTCTGACATAAACTGAAGTAATGAAGGGTTTCCATCTCTCATCATCTTTGAGTCCGTTGAGAGTATGTGCAACCAAGTCGTCGTCCTCCACATGAGCTTGAATTGATCCTAGTTGATCTGCAATCTCTTTAACTTTCAATATGTAATCATTGACCGATGTCCTTGTATCTTTCTTTATGTTATTCAACTCATTTTTTAGTTGAATCTTTCTTGCTCTTGTACCTGTAGCATACAACCTTTCCAATGCAAGCCAAACATCTCTACTTGTGTCTAGATCTTGTATGTGTCCTACCATTGAATCTTGAATATTTTGTGATAAAATGAATATAACCCTTTTGTCTCTCTCATTCCAAAGTCTAAACTCCCTCAATTGTTGCTGATTTGGGTCCTCTGGTAATGTGGGTTTGATATCTGTGCCGTCAATCAAACCATACAAGCCTCTACCTTGCAAGTATGCTGTGATTCTAAACTTCCATGCTTGATAATTGGTCTTATAAAGCTTCTCTATTTGTGCATGTTGGTCTCCCATAATACAAATGCTAAGCTTCCTCCTTTAAGCCTCCTTTCCAATGTGTGTGATGAGAAGAAATATAATATTTACCTTGTAAATGAGGTATGTGCACCTTTCTTTGCTTGGATGTTGCTTCAGATGCCTCCTTGCAATCTTCTTCTACCTTTGTGTAGTGTTGATGATGAACTGCTTCTTTGATAGCTTCAAATTCTTCGTCAAGGTATGATAACCTTCTCCAAGCCTCCAAGTACTTGCTCTGATACCAATGTTGGAGTTTATTGATCTCCAAGGTACAGCTAGAAGTAGGTGAAACCCAACAGGACCTAGTTGACTTTTTCACAAACTTGTATGCACAGACCAATTTTCTTGCAGAGCAAATTGCTCTTTACTCACTTGGAATTTTCCAAAACTGTTTCACACACATAAACTAGACTCTAAGAGCTTTTCAACAAGATATAGAACACCTCAAATGGATAAATACACAATGAGCTACGACCTCTGCAATATGCAGCTTTAATGGAGACCTTGAAACAGAGATGAACCTGAGGACACACATCACTTGCAGAGACTACTTCTCTTAACTCACAACTCTAATGACTGTGAAACTTTCTAGAAAACAAGTAGACTTAAATAGATTTCTAACAAGCCAAAGAACACATGATTTGGATACATACACAAGGAGATATGACCTCTGCAAGTTTGAGGTTTAATGGAGACCTTCAGCAGGGATAAAAAATAGAGAACACACACTACTTGCAGAGAGTATTTCTCTCAGCTCACACATCCAATGATTATGAAAATTTACAGGAAGAAAGTAGAGAGTAAGGGCTTTCCAATGAGCTATCAAACATGTAATTTGGATATATAATGAGGGAGATACAAGCTCTGCAATCTCTGCATACAAAACTACAGCAGTGTAGAGATACACATATGACTCTCTTGAACATCCCACAAGATCACGACTTTTCTCCTCTTTTTATAGCATGGGAAACTAATCTAAAACCTTCCTAATACATCTAAATTCGTGGTAGACACTTGGATGGAGGTATTACATGACTCAAGTTCTCAAATAAGCAAAGTATTGATGGACTTTGAGAACTAGCCACATCGACCTTCCACTAGGACCACTGAAGCTCCCTTGTGACTCACTAATTTGAATCACCATGTTCTAGAACTCACGTGGTATTTTTGCTACATTTTATCAATAATATGAGCCTTCTTGAAGTATTTGAAGACTTCCCAAAGGTATTTACATAATTTGAAACTTGTACCCTACATAAAACAAATGTTCGCAACAACATATACACGTACACATATATATGCACATGCATACATGCACACACACACACATCACATACACATACACACATACACACATACACACATATGCATGTTCTAGGGTTAGGGTTTTAGGATTAGATTTTTGGTTTTTACATACATACACACATATACACGTATACACACATAAACACATATATCAAATGTACTATGTATAATTAAATATATAACTAATTCGGTTTTTTGAATTATAATAAATATATATAATTAAATATATAAGAAATAGGGTTTTACGTTTAATAATAATATATATAATCGAATAAAATTTTGGAAAAAAATTAGAATATATAATCAAATGCACTATGTATAATTAAATATATAAGAAATTAGGGTTTTTCAATTAAAATAAATATATATAATTAAATATATAAAAAATAGGATTTTAAGTTTAATATTAATGTATATATTCGGATATAATCTAGAAAAAAATTAGAATATATAATCAAATGTACTATGTATAATTACATATACAAAATTAGGGTTTTTGAATTAAAACAAATAAATATAACTAAATATTGAAAAAATAAGGTTTTAGGTTTGATATTAATATATATAATCAAATAAAAATTAGCAAAAAAATTAGAACATACAATAAAATGTACTATGTATAACTAAATATATAAGAAACTATGGTTTTTTAATTAAAATAAATATATAAAAAATAGGGCTTTAGGTTTAATATTAATATACAAATATACACGTACACATATATGTTGGTACATTTGGCAAGCCTTGATGCTTGACCAAATAACAAGGACCTACCACATATCCATTCTTTGATTACTCGTAAAGTTCACACATGCACCCCTTGTAAAAGTCATATATTTTAACTCTTGAGATAAAACTAAAGGAAAAAGGATTGAGGGAGTCATGTGACATTATGAGTTATGCATCACAACTACGTAGTGGTTGGAATCAAATCAATCACCACCAAAAGAACAGGAACACTTTTAGGTGGAAGAATTTCAAAATTCAAATTCATTTATGAGTATAAATAGGAGTGATTCTTAGTCATGGGAAATGATAGAAAAAGATGAGCCATTGAGCCTCATGGTTGAGATTACACTTAGCTCACATATGTATGGGTAAGTTCAATTCATATCTTTTGTATCATACATTCATAATCTTATACATTTTGAGTCATTAGTGGAAGTTAATCTCTATCTACTATTGTCTGTTGGTATCTCATCATTTCAATGTGTAAACTTGGAACACGTATCATGATCAATATAGATGCTAAATATCAATTTTTACTTCATTTCGGTCATTAGCTCTTGAGATATGGTCTCTGCAAGCTACCTATGTCTCCATATTGTCATTCTCCTGAAAAGTTGACATCACACCCCTAGCTTCTTAATATCATTTCTCATCATATAGTCACTATAAATTAGTGAAATAACTTGGGATAGTTAGCTACGTTCATCAATTAGATGTGTCTAAAATCTCTTGGGTCAATTGCTATCCGAGTGTGAGAACTGAGCATTTCTCTGAGAAGTCAAGTCCAAAAATAGCAAGTTTTTAGAAGTTCCTCTTTCTTGAAAGTTATATATTTTGACACAAATATATGGCAATGATGCTCCAAAGTACATAGGGGTCTAAATGCATATTTGAGTAGAAAAAGTTATCTACTAAGGTACTATGAGGTCACATTGGTAGATGTAGAGCAAGATTATTGCAAAACGACCTCATCTTTAGAGTGTATATCAGAGCTACATCAACTCAATATGGGAGATGGATTAACTTCATGTATTGACAAATTAGATCAAGGTAATTACTCAACATGGACACTTAGAATGGAAGCATATGTTCAAGGTAGAAATCTTTATGGTTAGATTTCTGGAGATGTAATGATTCCAATCCTCAGAAGCAAAGGGCAAGCAACTCAAGAAGAACAAGAAAGGTTAACAACATTGTGCTCAAAGGATTCTCTAGCCAGGTCTTATATTCTCAACTTACTCTTTGATTTTTTACTTCCACACATTAGGAGCTGGAAGACCTTACAAGTGACATGGAATGCTCTTTAAGCATTCTTCTCATCAAGCACTAGAGCTAGGAAGAATCAACTCTGGATGGAATTCACCACACTCAAGAAGATGCCCAAGCAAAGTGTGTCTGACTTTGTCATTAAAACGGACTTAGAAGATCAACTTGGAAGCATTGGAGAGGTCAATGAAGAGGATCAAATAGTGAGACAAGTAATCAATGGAATCAAGGCAGATGATAAATGGGAAGCTTTCACCACAACAATGGACATGTACATGGATATGCAAGTGCCTGATTTCAGCACACTCATGGGACAATTGTTCACTCATGAAGCCAAGCTTGTGAAGAATGGTGAAAACTCAAAAGGTAACCAATCCTCTACCCTATACACATATAAGAATAAAAGTAAAGATAAAAAAGGCAAAGGCAAAAGATCTGATGATAAAGGTAGTACCTCACAAGCAAATTTTGCAGGTAGAGGTAGAGGTACAAGAGGAAGAGGTAGAGGATGTAGACAAGGTAAGGGGAATTTCAAAGCTCTTCTACATGTGCCATATGTGGCCTAACTAATCAAACAACAGAGAATTGTTTCAGGAACCCTAGAAATCAAAGAGGAAGAGGCTTCAATAGAGGAGGCTATGGAAGTACAAGAGGCAGACCAAATAACTTCAATAGTTACAACAACAACGATTTCAACAATACAAATCATGAATGAGGATATAGAAGAAGGAGAGGCTACATCAATTTCATTGAAGATCAAACACAAGAGGAATCACTTCTATTGATGAAGACGACTATGAAGCAACATAAAGCAAATGAGCATGTATTTTATATAGACTCTGGTTGTTCAAATCATGTAGCATGGAATGTGTCTCTACTATGAGACTTGGAAGATCTAAGAAATAGACATGAGGTTCAAATAGGATATGGCACTACGCACTCAGTGGAAGAGATTGGGCATGTGAAGACTCCAGATGGAACTATGAATCTACACAGCAAGGTATTGTATGTACTTACCATAACAAAGAATCTCATAAGTGTTGGAAAAATTGTAAAGCAATGATTGGACGTAAGATTCACAAGGAACTCCAAGACACTAGAAATACAGCTTTGTTCAATTATGGAAGTCAAACCCTATCAAAATTCAAAATGTGGCATAAAAAATTGGCTCGCATAGGTGAAAGAAATCTAAAGAAAATGTGCAAGACTTGGAAAATCACATAGACAACCCTATCAAAATTCCATTTGAACTCCAAGACACTAGAAATACAGCTTTGTTCAATTATGGAAGTCAAACCCTATCAAAATTCAAAATGTGGCATAAAAAATTGGCTCGCATAGGTGAAAGAAATCTAAAGAAAATGTGCAAGACTTGGAAAATCACATAGACAACCCTTAATGAAGAAAGGATATATCCATGGTGACTTGTTGGAGCTATTCCACATAGATGTTTGGGGACCTAGCAAGGACCTATCAATTTCAGGATCTAGGTACTATGTATCTTTTATTGATGATTATAGCATATGGGCTATCCTATACTTATGAAGCACAAGGGAAGTATTCAATTGTTTCAAGAAGTACCTTGCTCTTGTTGAAAATCAAATAGGGAAAATATTAAAGAAGCTAAGGTCAAATGGAGGGGGAGAATATTTCTCCCATGATTTTGATGCCTATCTCCAAGATAGAGGTATCAAGAGAGAAATCACAACTAGGTACACTCGTGAATAAAATGGAGTAGTAGAGAGGAGGAGTAGGGCCATAGTTGAAGCTCCAAGGTCCATGGTTAATGAGAAAAAATTACCCAATTATTTGTGAGCAGAGGCTATATCTACAACCACTTATCTCATTAATAGACTCCCATAAAAGGCATTGAATGGGATGACACCATATATATCAGAGGTAAAGTGGATCCTAAAGAAGCGAAATGTGTGTTTATTGGATATGATCTAAATAAAAAGTGTGCAGATTATATAATCCAAGTACGAAAGGTTTTATTGTTAGCAAATATGTTGTCTTTGATGAGAACAACTCTTGGTTTGAAGATGATTGCAAGAAAGTCAAGCTACCTTATGACCTAGCGGAGGATTTCCCAACATCACAGAAGGTAAATGATCACCTACATGAAGATTCAAGTGATTCCAACATTCAAGGCTTGGGACAACAAAGGTAAACAAAACATGCAAGAGTTGAGAGATGTTGTAGAATCTTTTCAACAAACAATAAGAATATCACCTAGGGAAAAAAAGAAGCCATAAAGGTATGGATTTGACACCTCTCTCGTCATGAAACACTCAATCTATATTGCTCAAGATATCAACTCAGAAGAACCATCAACCTTTGAAGAGGCTAAGAAGAAATCAGAGTGAAGAGAAGTAATCGAAGAAGAGATAGAAGCCCTTCAAGAGAATCAGATATGGGACTTGGTTCCCAAGAAGCCATCCATGAAGGTGATTGGATCTAGATGGATCTATAAGGTAAAAAAGAATTCAGATGGTTCAATAAACATGTATAAATCAAGGCTTGTGGCAAAAGGGTTTGCTCAAACCCAAGGCTTAGGCTATGAGGAGACTTTCTCTCTTGTGGAAAAGTTTCCTAAAATAAGAGTACTAATCCGATGGATGTAAAAATGCATTCTTGAATGGATGGATTTTAGAGGAAGTGTATATGGCACGACCTTCTAGATTTGTAGATGAATCACACCTTGAGTATGTGTGTAAACTCAAAAAAGCTGTATATGGACTGAAGCAAGCTCCTAGGGCTTGGAGCCATAGATAAGTTACATTCTTGCAAGACAAACGATTTCAATTGACCAAGGCTCATTCATCACTTTTCATTAAGAAAAGTAAGTTTGAAGTAATATACTTATGTGTGTATGTAGATGATATCATTCTTACAGGTGATGATGCTGATGGAATTAGAAAGATCAAAGCCCAAATGAAGGAAGAACTCAAGATGAGTGATCTTGGATTTCTCACTTACTTCCTTGATAGAGGGTTAGCAAATGCAACACAAGAAGCTATGTGGATCAAGACCCTATACACAGATCTAGGGTTGGATTTTGGTACTCCATTTATATTTGGAGATAACATAAGCTCACTCCATTTAGCTTCTAATCCCATCTTTCATGCTAGGACTAATCATATAGAAGTCCATTATCATTTTTTTAGGGAAAAGATTGTCAATAAGGAGATAAACTCTCCTATGTATCCACTCATTTGCAATGTGCAGATATGATGAGCAAATGTGATAGCTGCACCTCCAAGTGAGAAAAGAAAGCCACTAGTAGATCTTCTATCTGGAGTACTACCAACCCAATCTGCATCGGTGTATCCATGAACCTGCAAATCTACACTAGCTTCATAAAACAAAGCATAATCCAAAGTAGCACTCACATAACGTAGAGTGCGCCTCAGAGCATCCAAATGTGGCTTCCTGGGAACCTGCATAAACTGACTTTCAAGTCCAACAGTGTAGCTGAAATCAGGCCTTGTAATTGTAAGATATATAAGACTTCCCACAATTTTCCTGTACATAGTAGCATTTTCCAATGCTTCACCTGATGTAGTATCCAATTTCAAATTCTGATCTAAAGGCATAGAAATTGGCTTACAATCAGCCATACCATACTTTTGCATATTCAAGGCATATTGCCTTTGCGACATCCATATACCTGTTTCTGTATGTATAAACTCAATGCCTAAGAAATAGCACAGCACACCAAGATCTTTCATGTCGAATTCCTGCATAAGAAGTTTCTTTACCTCGTTGATGCTTCATTATCACCACCTACAATCAGATCATCAACATAAATAGCCACAATAGTGATGCCATCATCAGCCTTCCTTGCATATAGTGAGTGATCTCCATCACACATAGAAAACCCAATGCTGGTTAAGTAATCAGCAATCCTTGCATGCCATGCACGCGGAGCCTGCTTCAGCCCATACAAAGCCTTTTGCAACCTGCAAACATATTCTGGATGCTTTGAATCTTCATATCCTTGTGGCTGGTCCATATATACTTCTTCCTGTAACTCACCATGTAGGAAAGCATTCTTCACATCCATTTGATGCAAAGTCCATCCTTTTGCTGTAGCTAATGCAACAAGTGTCCTAACATTAGACATTTTAGCTACAGGGCTGAATGTTTCCTCATAATCAATGCCATATGTCTGTGCATATCCTTTAGCTACCAATCGTGCTTTATACCTGCTTATGCTACCATCAACATTATGCTTTACCTTGTAAACCCATTTACAGCCTATGGGTTTCTTTCCTTGCGGCAATGGAACCAGCTTCCATGTATCATTTCCATAAAGTGCAGCCATGTCCTCATCCATAGCTTTTTCCCAATCTACATTACCAATTGCATCTTCAAAACAAGAAGGTTCAGCATCTTGTATTACCTTTGTCATGTAGGCACAATGGCGAGCCATGTAACTATCATATGTCAATCGTTGCACTGATTACGCATCCTCCCAGATCTTCTTGTTCCTGGGTCACTTCTCCTTGTATCATTTGCATGTGCCCTTCTTACTCCTGGAGTCTTCACAGAGGGCAATCCAAGTTCCTCATCAAGACTCTTTTCTGAACCGCTTGAATCTCCATCAACTTCTTCAAAACCTGCACATGTTTTATGACCAGTAGAAAGATTTTCTTTACCTTTCTTGGATGTATTTGATGAATTTGCTGGACTGAAATTCCCACATAATCTTCCACTCCATGGATTTGTGATGCATCCGGTCCACTCAAAACTTGAGATTCTGCACTTGATTTTTCAATATTTTCTTTGTCATTTGGTTCAAGACTCGGTCCTTCTTTGGCATCTGCATAGAAGCTTGACATTTCATCAAATACCACATCTCTGCTCACCTTTACCTGTCGTGTGAGTGGGTTATAACATTTATATCCCTTTTGCTCAAGGGAGTATCCAATGAAGACACACTTTTCTGCTTTTGGATCAAGCTTCATCCTCAATTCATTTGGGACATGTACATATGCAATACAGCCAAAAACTTTCAGATGTGATAAGTTTGGCTTTTTACCTGTATACTTCTCTTCAGGTGTAACTTGATGTATAGCAGTAGTCCAAGTTATGTTCATGATGTATACAACAGTATGCACAGCTTCTGCCCAATAACAATGAGGCATATTCTTCTCAGCCATTAAGGCTCTTGCTATTTCTGCAATATGTCTGTGTTTGCGTTCAGCAACACCATTCTGTTCTGGTGTGTACCTGCATGAAAACTGACGCTGAATTCCATGATTTTTTACAAAACTGCTGAACTCATTTGACATGTATTCACCTCCTCCATCAGATCTTAATGTCTGAATGTACTTCCCTGTTTGCTTTTCCACCATAACTTTAAAATTTTGGAAGTGACTAAACACCTCGCTCTTCTCTTTCATGAAATATACCCATACTTTGCGTGTATGGTCATCAATGAAAGTAACATAAAACCTGCAACCACCCATAGATGTGGTCTTTGCTGGACCCCAAACATCTGTATGTACTACTTCTAGTACATTCTCACTAACATGTTTGTCATGTGGAAATGATGCTCTTGACTGTTTACCAAATTGACATGCTGCACATACCTTTTGCATTTCAGCAACTTTGAAATTTGGTAGTCCATGGACAATCTCCTTTGACTGTATTAGTTTCAGCCTTTGCAAGTTTGCATGTCCAATTCGTTTGTGCCATATCTCTATATCTGCAATAACTCCTGCACCTTTTGCAAACATGGCTGCATTCATTTCAGGAATCTTCACATTTAAGATGAACATCCTACCCACTTTGTTTCCTTTGGCAACCAATCGTCCATCCTGCTTGTACTCTTCTACATATAATCCATCAGCATTGAACATGGCTTGTAATCCTTGGTCAACCATTTGTCCAACAGAAACTAGATTCTTTGTTATATATGGAACATGCAGCACATCAGCGACATATTTTACCTTTCCGTCCTCCATAGACAATGCTATGTTTCCTGTATGCTCAATAGGATGCGATGTATCATCACCTGTTTCAACATATGCAGGAACTGGCATTTTTTGCAAACTACTAAACCATTTTGCATGACTGGTCATGTGATTTGAAGCACCTGAATCAACATACCAAACATTATCATTCGATTTTGAAACACTAGCAGACATCGTATTCATCATGTGATGTTGAACCATAAACAGCTTCTCAGAATCATCTGCACTTGTGGATGCATAATTGTTTTGTTGCCTTCTATTATTTTGATTCTTCAACCTGCAATCACGTTCAAAGTGTCCAGGTTTACCACAATTCCAGCATCCTTTACTATCATTACCTGAATCATTTCTTTGGAAATTTCTACGACCTCTTTGACTCCCCCTGCCTCGAAACTGTCCTCTTCCCCCTGCATGATTCTGTTGTTGACCTTGGTCTTGGTTATTGTTTCCTCTTCCACTTCCAAAACTTCTACCTCTGCCTCTTCCTCTGCCAGAGTAGAATACCTGCTCAGAACTGGGCTTTCCTTGGGAGTTTGAATCCTCACCAAGATTCTTTTCTTCAATAATCAGCATAGATACCAAATCAGCAAAATTCAGAATATTTTCCCTGGTTTGTATAGAAGTTCTGAACTGCTTATATGTAGCTCCTAAACCACGAAGGCACACTTCCACCTTATCATCATCATCTACATTCACGCCAATAGATGCAAGTGACTCACATATGCTTTTAATTTTTAGAGTGTAGTCACTTGCCGACATGCTCTTTTTCTCCAATGTATGCAGTTCATTCTTGAGTTGCAATTTCCGTGCCTTTGTATTGGTCTCGTACAATGTGAACAAACTGTTCCAAGCCTCTTTTGGAGTCTTGGCATCCTGGATGTGTCCAATCATGCTATCCTATATACTAACGGATAGCCAATACATTACCTTTCGTGCTCCTTGATTCCATTCCTCATATGCTCTTAACTGTTCTGCAGTCCGATTCCTTTCTGGTAACTGCGGAGCATTTTCATTCTCTCCTTCGATGTACTTCGAGTAGCCTTTTCCCATCAAGAAATTCGTCATTCTGAATCTCCAAGCATGGAAGTTGTTCTTGTCCAGCTTATCGCTCATAAGCTGACTCATTCCATCTGCATTTACCATTTCTGCAACAATTCACAACACTGCAACACACTACAAGTAGCACTTCTGCTTGAACACTGTCGCACTATGACGTGACAGTTCGATCTCAGGAAAACACAGTTTTCGTGTATCAACAGTACACGGAATCGCTTGAAATTTTGGATCTGGAATATATGAGTGTCGTCGAACACAACACAAGTTACAGTTTCTGAAACTGACCTGGTTTTTCTATGGGCCCCATCTTGCGGGCTCGAAATGGAGGTCGAGATGGCTCCGAAACTTCGATCTGACAAAAATGAGTGACCCTAAAGGGATAACACTCGAAAATATTCTGAGGTCTTCTACCTTCATGCCGATTTTCGTAGCAAACGAAGGTCGTTTGTGAAATCACGTTTTCTCCATGCCTTGTCGCGTAGTCTTCACCGTCGTCTTCTCCACGAGCTCTCTACAGCCACGCTGGCTCTGATACCATGTCACGAGGTCACACACGCTGGCTCTGATACCATGTCACGAGGAAGGAGATAAGGAAGAGAGGTCACACACACACTCTCACTCTCAAGGAGAAGCACACACACAAATTGAGACAGGGAAGAATGATCTTCTTCTTCTTCTTCTTCTATTACATAAAAGGAATGTACAAGAATGACCTAAAAACAAGAATACAACAAGTGCAATATATAAAGACCAGTACATAAGGAAAAACCTAATATCCGCGAATGAGCGAGCTGGCAAGAAACAAATGTGCCATCACTCTCTGTAGATAAATCTAATAAAGCTCAATGAAGTATCCCTGACATATACCGGCATGACCACTATACATGTCAGAGAAACGAAAAACTGGTACGTGTCATCCTGGATCATCACATGTTGAGCTTGATATCTTAACAGTTCACAGGGCCGAATGGCATCCAGTTTGACAATATATTTACGGTGGTTGTCTTTGAAAGTCAATTCCTGCGCTGACCAATCCTGTATAACTTTGGCCTGTTTCAACCATGGTCGACCGAACAAAAGATTATAGTCGAGGCTGGACTCTGGTAGTTCTAAGACTACGAAAGTCATCTGAAACGTGGTGCTCTGCAAAGTAATGGGGATATTCTTTACAAGTCCCACCGGATGGACTCGGGATTGATCTCCCATTCTGACAAAGAATTGAACGGGCTCGATTTGGGTCCACCCTAACTTCTTGCAGAGAGCTGCAATTGCTATGTTCACACCAGAACCACCATCGATTAACACTTGCATAATCTTGTGATTTTTATGCCAGAGAGTGATTAAAGGGACAGAATGATCCACCGTAGAGTCAGTTTCCGGTTGTATTGTTGCGGTCGCCAGAGTACTGGGAGATTCCGGACTAACTTGTTGTTGAAATTGCTGCCTAATCCTGGGCACCAAGGCGAGTAGTTGCCCCAAAGGGAGCGTAATTAAAGCCTTCGAGAGAATATCCCATACCTGGTCTGTTGGAATTGCATTCTTCACTGGTTCCGATGATGATTCTCCTGTTACCGGAGTAGAGTCTTGTTCATGTGCTTTCCCATTTGGCAGGGGAACCTGTGTCACCGGAATTGGATCGGGGAACACGGTAGGCTCTTTGGCAGTCCATTGGCTGGCTTTGGTATACATTCGATGCTGTTCACGGATGCCCGGTTCAAACACCTCAGCTGCGGGTTTTTAAAACTTTTTAAAAGTTCCTCTATCTTGAAAGTTATCCGTTTTGACACAAACTATATGGCAATGATGCTCCAAAATACGTAGTGGGTCTAAATGCATATTTGATTACCTAAAGGTATCTACTAAGGTACTCTAAAGTCGCATTGGCAAGTGTAGAGCAGGATAACTGCAACACCCACCCTCATCTTTGGAGTGTATCCAAACATCTCCTCACAATATATACAAACATATACACATACACATATATACGCATGCATACACACATACACAAATATACATATTTTAGGTCTAGGTATTTAGGATTAGGGTTTTAGGGTTTTTACATACATACATATATACATACACACATATACACATACACACACGTATACATACACACATACACAAATATACACATACACATATATATATACACACATACACACATAGACATACAAATATATAGATGTTTAGATCTAGGTCTTTAGGATTAGGGTTTCATGGGTTTTAGATACGTACACATTTGCATACACAAATATGCATACACATGCACACATATATACACATATACACACACACACACACACACACACACACACACACATATATATATATATATATATATATATATATATATATATATATATATATATATATATATATATATATATATATATATATATATATATATATATATATATATATATGCATGCATACATGCACATACACACATATACATGTTTTAGGTCTAGGTCTTTAGGATTAAAGTTTTAGGGTTTTTACATACATACACATATGCATACACATATACACATACACACACATATACATACACACATGCACACATATACCCACATATACACATACACATATATATACACATGGATACATGTACATACACATACACACATATATACATACACATGTTTTAGGTCTATGGCTTTAGAATTAGGCTATTACAGTTTTTACATGCATACACATATGCATACACACATATACACACATGCACACATATGCACACATATATATACACATGCATACACACATATATATATACACACATATATATATACACATACACACATATATATACACATGCATACACACACATACACATACACACATATACATGTTTTAGGTCTAGGTCTTTAAGATTAGGGTTTTAAGGCTTTAAGATACATACACATATGCATACACACATATACGCATACACACATGTATACATACACATGCACACATATACACACATATACACATATACATATACATGCACATGCATACATGAACATATGCATACACACATCACATATACATACACACATTCATGTTTCAAGGTTAAGGTTTTAGGATTAGGGTTTTTGGCTTTTACATACATACACACATACATACACACATATACACACATATAAACATACACATATATATACACATGCAGACACGCATACACACAAGTCTTTAGGATTAGGGTTTGTGAATTAAAATAAGTATACATAATTAAATATATTAAAAATAGGATTTAGGTTTAATATTAATATACACAATCAAATATATGTAAAGATTAGGAGAAACATTACTATACGTAATCAAATGTGCTATGTATAATTAAATATGTAAGAAATTATAGTCATAGCCTTAAATTTAGTATATATAATTAGAGATATATAAGAACCAAGGTTCTATGATAAATATTAGTATACATAATTAAATATGAAAAGAACTAGGTTTTTTTAGTCAAAATAAATAATATAATAAAATATCTAAAAATAAGGATTTAAGGTTTAATATTAATATATATAATCAAATAAAAGTTAGGGAAAAAACTAGAAAATATAATTAGTTATACTATGTATAGTTAAATATATACAAAATTAGGATTTTTTAATTCAACTTAATACATATATATATATATATATATAATAGGGTTTTAGGTTTAGTATTAATATATAAAATAAAAAGTACATAAAAATTAGGAAAAGATTACAGTATTTAACCAAATATAATATGTATAATAAAATATACAAGAAATTAGGATTTTTGAATTAAAATTAATATATAAAGAAATAGATTTTAGGTCTAATAGTAATATATATAATTAAATATATATATAAAAATAGGATTTTAGGTTTAAGGTTAATATTTATAATCTTTTGTGCTATATATATTTAAGTATATAAGAAAATTAGGATTTTAAGATTAAAATTAGTATATATAATTAGATATGTAGAGAACTAGGGAACTATGATCAATATTAGTATACATAAACAAATATGAAAACATCTAGGTTTTTTGAATTAAAATAGATATATATAATTAAATATATATAAAATAGGTTTTCAGGTTTAATATGAATATATATAATCAAATATCTATAAAAATTAGGAAAAAAGTACAAGATATAATCAAATATAATATGTATAGTTAAATATATAAGATATTAGGGTTTTCAAGTAGACTCCACAAAGCCATGGACAGATGAAAGAGATGCATTTGTACTTCCCAAAAACTGTGAGTAGGTTGTCCTTATGTCAGATTCAAAAAGAACCATAGTGGCTATCTGTTTTATAAGTCTCTCCACGTAGCAAAAAATTTTGTGAGGATAGATGTGAAAGAAATTCAATCTTCGGTGGACTCTGAGGTGCATTTAGTAGTCGAGAAGGAAGACATCATTGTTTGAGAAGAAGAGGTCTTTGAAGAAGATGAGGTACACGATGAGGCAATAGATGATATGTTATACAAGGACAATGATCAAGAAGGGTTGGCCATACCAAGAGATCTAGAAGTCACCAATGTAGTGATAGACCACGAGGAGTGGGAGATGATTCATGATGAGTAGTAGTAGACTCCTGATTGATATCATTAACAGCAAGATGCAATAGCCACACATCGAGATATGATGGGAGCATCACATTTGGGTAGCCACATATATGACACTATATATCACGAGTTTGTAAGTATCATTTTGATGATTGAATTTGCTTTGATTAAGCATCTCATGTTTGTTGATCTCATAATTTGCATATTTGTTGTAGGAGTTGGTAGTGGGTCATCTTTGTACACGAGTAGAGAAGGCTTATGGATATCCTAATGGATTGGTTGCATTGTTGGAGGACTTGGAGGGACACAGTGTAGTCATTTCATGGGAGCATCTATGATGACGTTAGCTTTCGAACTTGGTTTAGTGTTTTTAAGTTGTTGTTCATAAATAGCATGTCAATTTGTCTCATTTCATGAATGTGCTTTGTTGCAGGACCGCAGATATAGATGTTTTGATCCTTGTGGGCATGTGCATGGCAGTGGTGTGCCATAATTTTATATTTGTCTCATATATGATAGTCCTTGATGGGGGAAGTATCTCAACCCCTAAGCAACGATGAAGCGCGAATGACCTCCACAGGTATCCTTCTTTGACCTCTGCACACCAAAAATGCTCTTACTCAGAGCTTATGCAGAGAACTCCAGTGAGCTTTTGTAGACCTGTAGTAGACACCAAGGGCTTTCCAACAAAACAAATTTCACTTGAAATGGATGCTTACACAAAGAGAAACAATGTCTACAACATGAGCTAGTTGAATGCTCACAACTGCTAGTCAAGCAGAGACCTCACTTCTCTCCAACAAACTTTTCTCATAGATTATACAGAGAATGAATCTCAAACTTGAGTCAACTTTAGAGCACTTTAATAGCTACCCAATGACACCAAAATCATAGCAAATGGATACATAGAGAAGGAGAACCAGCCCTTACAACAGAGAGCAAAATATTTCCAACAGAGCCTACACAAAGAGAGAGATATCAATCACACAACTTCACTAAAATGAATGTTGCTCCCAGCTTACTCAGAGAATGCTCCAGAGAATTGGTAAGCATAAAATAGATCCTTATAGCTATCCAATGAGACAAGAATTACATCAAATGGATACCATATGAGGGAGAACCAATGCTAACAACTCAGGGGTAGAGAGTTGCAACACTGCCTGCGCACACACATAGATATGCCTACTAAAAGAAAACAAACAAGCAAGCAAGGGGGTTTCTTAAGCAAGGGGCTTGCTTATCACAACTCCAGCACTTAGTGCTCACTTTACATGAGCTAAAACTCCAAGAAGATGGCCCAAAAGAAGTCGGGATACATGCTCCTTTTATAGTGAGAAGTGTGCCCCTAAAATCTAGGAACTACCTTTCCAAATCAGCCTCTTAACTTGGAGGAATTAGTTGAGATGACTTGGGGAGTGGTTGAGTGACTTTTCTTGATGGAATCTCGTGTCTTTTGGCTTCCTTTGATTGCTCCACATGTCCATAAAATATTCCCCACGAATTTTTAGCTTCAAGCTTGACTTTTAACACTCCCCCTCAAGCTTCAATTCTTCGTCCTCATCCAAGCTCCTTCATGTTGATGCATTGCTTGAATTTTGAAATCTTCATCCCATCCAAAGCCTTTGTAAACATGTCGGCAACTTGGTCCTTGGTACCAATATGATGTACTGAAACTTCCTTCGATATCACCTTTTCCCTTATGAAGTGATAGTGCACTTCAATATGCTTGGTTCTAGCATGATAGACAGGATTCGATGCTAGATGAATGCTACTCATATTGTCACAAAAAATTGGATATGTGTCAACCTGCAAATTAAGCTCCATAAATAACTTCTTAATCCACATTAGCTCACATGTGACTTGAGCCAAAGCTCTATACTCAGCCTCGGTGGAAGATAATGCCACCGTGGGTTGCTTCTTTGAAATCCATGAGATGATCTTGCTACTTAGCATGACTAGGTAACCACTTGTACTTCTTCTATCCTCCTTCGAACCGGCCCAATCGGCATCAGAATAAGCTTTGACCTACATATCATCATCAAATGAGTAGAACAATCCTTCATTTATAGTGGCCTTGAGATATCGTAACATTCTTCTTGCAGCTTGCAAGTGTGTAGTCCTTGGACTATGCATAAATTGTGATAACACTCCAACTCCATATGCTATGTCGGGCCTAGTTATTGTGGCATAATTGAAAGATCCTACAATAGATCGATACAAGGTTACATCCTCTAATGGCTCTCCATCAATGGAGCTTAGCTTTACATTAACTTCCATGGGATTTGAAATAGGCTTGCAATGTAGCATCCCAAACCTCTCAAGTAGGTCTAGAATATACTTCCTTTGTATGAGCATAATACCTTCTTCTTTGTATACAACTTCAATGCCAAGAAAATACCTAAGATCTCCAAGATCAGAGATCCTAAACTCGTTTCCAAGCTTTGCCTTGATCTCCTCAATGCCCTTTGTATCATTACCTGTAATGATAAGATCATCTACATACACGCACATGTAGACTACAAGTTCTCCTCTTTGTTTGATGAAGAGAGATGGATCCGCCTTGCATTGATTGTAACCACATTTGATCAAATAGTCCACCAATCTTTGGTTCCAAGCCCTTGGAGCTTGCTTTAGGCCATAAAGTGCCTTCTTCAACCTACAAACATGATGTGGAAACTCTTTATGAACAAAACCTAGTGGTTGCTCCATGTATACCTCTTCTTCCAAGTCTCCATTGAGAAAGGCATTCTTGATATCCAATTGGAAAAGCTTCCATCCTTTGCTAGCAGCCATTGCAATGAGTGTCCTAATGGTGCTCATCTTTGCCATGGGGCTGAATGTCTCTTCAAAGTCCACTCCATATGTTTGTGCAAAACCCTTGGCCACCAATCTTGCTTTGAACCTAGAAATAGATCCATCTGAATTCCTCTTTACTTTATACACCCACTTATTACCTATTACCTTCATGTTATCCTTCTTGGGCACTAGAGTCCATGTTTGATTCTCCTCAAGTGCGTCGATCTCTTCTTGCATTGCCTTTTTCCATTCGGTGTACCTGCTTGCATCTTCATAGCAATCGGGCTCATGATCTTCTACTACTTTGTTCATATATGCATAATGAGTTGCCATGTATGAATCATAAGTAAACCTTTGAGTTGGATACTTAACTCTAGAAGACTTCCTTTCTTCACCTTTTGGAGGAATAAACCTCCTTTGCCTTGGGAACTTGATCTCTTTCTTTGACATGGCTTCTTTCTCCATCATGTGTCCTTCATCATCTTCAACTTCACTACCTTCTTCATCCAACTCCACCAATGTTGCTTTGCCTTTGTTGATTGATTGTGCTTCATAGCTTGATGAAGATCTCCCCCTCCATGGTGAGTTCATGCTTGAACTATCTTCATTGATGGAACACCTTGGGCCGCTTAGCTCTAGGTCGATTTGTTCTTCATCATGTCCATGCTTTTCTTCTTCATAGTCCTGCATACAATCATACTTCTTATACCAAGGGAGTAGCTCATCAAATGCTCCATCCCTTGATATCCTCAAGTCCTTTGTGTTTGGGTTGAAGCACCTGTAACCTTTATGATCATTTGAATATCCTAGAAACACACACTTTTCTGCCTTTGGTTGTAGCTTGTGCCTCAATTCACTTGGCACATGTACATAACACGTACATCCAAATATCTTCAAGTGGGAAAGATCAGGTTTCTTACCATAATAGGCTTGATATGGTGTCAAGCCATGGATCCCTGAGGTAGGAGCCCTATTCATAATATTGACGGCGGTATTTGCTGCATCACTCCAAAACATGTTAGGTACATTCATCTCATTAAGCATTGCTCTAGTGATCTCGGCAATGTATCTATTTTTTCTCTCTGCTACTCCATTTTGTTGGGGGGTGTACCTGCATGTTACTTGCCTCTTGATGCCTTGATCCATTAAAAAATCAGAAAACTCATTGGAGAAATATTCTCCCCCTCCATCGGACCTTAGCTTCTTGATATATGTACCTGTTTCCTTTTCTACCATTGCATTGAATGCTTTGAAACATGTAAACACATCTGATTTGTTTTTGATGAAATAAACCCAAACCATCCTTGTGCAATCATCTATAAAAGTGACAAAGTACTTGTTACCTCCAATGGATTGCTCTTTGGTTGGCCCCCACACATCTGTATGTATCAACTCCAATGGATGTTGGCTTATGTAGCCACTCTTCTTGAATGGAAGTCTCGCTTGCTTCCCTAGTTGACAAGATTCACATAAATGCTTCATACCTTGTCCTTGGAAGTTGGGAAGACCTTCAACCAGCCTCTTGAATTGCATTTCCTTCATTCTTTGTATGTTGATGTGACCTATCCTCTTGTGCCACAAGTCCAACTCCGAAATCCTCTTGTTTCCATATGTGAAGTAGACATGTTGAGTAGAATGAGAATTTACCTCCAAAGTGAAGAGTCTCCCTTGCTTCTTTCCTCTTGCTATGACCTTGTAACCTTGCTTAGGGTTCTCCACAAAGCATCCACCTTTGTTGAACCTTGCTTAGGGTTCTCCACAAAGCATCCACCTTTGTTGAACCTTACTTGATAGCCTCTTTCAACCATTTGCCCAACGGACACCAAGTTCTTTGTGATGGTAGGTACATGCAAGACATCCTTGAGACATCTTCCTTCCTCCTTGTCATCCAAAGCTACATCTCCAACATGGGAGATCTCATGGGCTGTATCATCACCTGTTTCTACATGTCCTTTACCTTTGGGAACATGTAGATTAGTAAACCAAGAAGCATTGCAACTCATATGGTTGCTACATCCACTATCAATATACCAAGTGTTATCTACTTTGCTTGAATTCCCATTCATGTGCATCATCAAGAGATTGTCATTTTCTGAACTTGTAGAAGCATAATTACCTTGGCCTTTGTATGAAGAACCTTGATTATAGTTCCTTTGGTTTCCTCCTTGGTAGCAATCTCTAGCATAGTGGCCAAACTTGCCACATATGTAACATCCTTCGCCATCTTGATTCCTGTTTTGTTGATGTCGTCCTCCTCTTCCTCTTGATCTTCCTCTCCCTCTTTGTGATGAGGTGCCTTGGTCATGTCCTTGATTTCTTGAGTGGCCCTGCCTTCCTCCAAACCTTCCTTTGCCCCTTCCTTGTCCTTGTCTTCCTTTGCCCCTTTGATTACCTGCATAGAAAACTTGTGCATCTTTGCTTTTAGTTGAACTTCCACCTATGTTCATTTCTTCGGTGACCATGAGAGCAACCAATTGCTCAAAATCGGGAAGATTATCCCTTACATAAACTGAAGTGGTAAAGGGTTTCCACTTCTCATCATCTCTCAAACCATTGAGAGTATAAGCCACAAGATCATCATCGTCTATGTGGCTTCCAATGGATCCCAATGCATCTGATAACTCCTTGACCTTAAGTATGTAGTCATTTATGCTACTCCCTGAGCTCTTCCTAAGGTTGTTGAGCTCATTCTTGAGTTGGATCTTCCTTGCTTTGGTGCTTGTTGAATAAAGCCTTTCAAGTGTCTCCCATACCTTCATGCTTGAATCCAGGTCTTGGATATGGCCGATCATGCTATTGCTAATGTGTTGGGAAAGAATAAAGATAACCCTCTTGTCTCTTTCATTCCATTCCCTAAAGGCCCTTCTCTGGTCATTGGTTGGATTCTCATCCAACCTAGGTCTTGGTTCACTTCCACTAATCAACCCCCAAAGGCCCTTGCCCATAAGATAGTTGGAGATCCTAAATCTCCATGGTTGATAGTTACCTTTGTCTAGCTTTTCAATTTGAGTGTTGAAGTCTCCCATATCTAGTCTTTGATACTTGACCTAGCCCTTGGCTAATGCTCCAATGTGTGTAAAATCAAAATGAGGCTCTGAGGTTACCTCAATCCAAAGCTTTCCTTAGATGGACACCTTGTGCTCTTGCAAATTTGAGTAGAATAGCTCCCCCTTGATGTGAGCTACCTCCAAGAAGCTTTTGTTGATGCAAATCTTCAACCACCAACTCCAAGAGTTCTTCTTGCTTGTATGTGATGCCTCCAAGATTCCCAAATGCTCTGATACCACTGATGGGGGAAGTATCTCAACCCCTAAGCAACGATGAAGCGCGAATGACCTCCACCAGTATCCTTCTTTGACCTCTGCACACCAAAAATGCTCTTACTCAGAGCTTATGCAGAGAACTCCAGTGAGCTTTTGTAAACCTGTAGTAGACACCAAGGGCTTTCCAACAAACCAAATTTCACTTGAAATGGATGCTTACACAAAGAGAAACAATGTCTACAACATGAGCTAGTTGAATGCTCACAACTGCTAGTCAAGCAGAGACCTCACTTCTCTCCAACAAACTTTTCTCAGAGATTATACAGAGAATGAACCTAAAACTTGATTCAACTTTAGAGCACTCTAATAGCTACCCAATGACACCAAAATCATAGCAAATGGATACATAGAGAAGGAGAACCAGCCCTTACAACAGAGAGCAAAATATTTCCAACAGAGCCTACACAAAGAGAGAGATATCAATCACACAACTTCACTAAAATGAATGTTGCTCCCAGCTTACTCAGAGAATGCTCCAGAGAATTGGTAAGCATAAAATAGACTCTTATAGCTATCCAATGAAACAAGAATTACATCAAATGGATACCATATGAGGGAGAACCAATGCTAACAACTCAGGGGTAGAGAGTTGCAACACTGCCTGCGCACACACATAGATATGCCTACTAAAAGAAAACAAACAAGCAAGCAAGGGGGTTGCTTAAGCAAGGGGCTTGCTTATCACAACTCCAGCACTTAGTGCTCACTTTACATGAGCTAAAAATCCAAGAAGATGGCCCAAAAGAAGTCGGGATACATGCTCCTTTTATAGTGAGAAGTGTGCCCCTAAAATCTAGGAACTACCTTTCCAAATCAGCCTCGTAACTTGGAGGAATTAGTTGAGATGACTTGGGGAGTGGTTGAGTGACTTTTCTTGATGGAATCTCGTGTCGTTTGGCTTCCTTTGATTGCTCCACATGTCCATAAAAGATTCCCCACGAATTTTTAGCTTCAAGCTTGACTTTTAACAGTGCTGCATCATAATTTTTTATTTGGTTCATATATGGTAGTGATTTTCCACATTTTGTATTTGGCTCATAGGTGGCAGTGGTTTGCTACACTTTGTACATGGTTCATTTATCAAACATATATCTCTTTTGTACATGGTTCATTTATGGAATATCTCTTTTGTACATGGTTCATGGTTCATTATGCTCCTATATATCTCTTTTATGTTTGACAATGTGTTTTACTTTATCAAATTATGTTTTGGTTGTTGGTCATTTAAACCCTAAATTGGCAATCACTAGAGTACATATCACATGTATTCGATTTTTTTTGGGCAAAATGTATTGATATTTCCTACTCAATAGCATTGTCATGTTGTCGTAGCAAGATACAACACACTCTACCCAAAACTTTTTTGCAGATATGGTCATCGGTATAGGCCGTGACATGAGCATCGGTATGCCCAAGGACATACCGATGATTTTGCATAGGGACATACTGATGCTTATATCGGCAATACTCATACCGATGCATATACCATCGCTTATATCATTGGTTTCTAGATAAATACCGATGCCTAACTGATGAAAATATATCGATGCACATACTGACACTTATACCAATGGTACTGGAAAGATATCGATGTGTATACTAGTGCTCATATTGATGCTTATACTGACATCATTGTACCAATGCTTATATCAAAGTCGAGGCTAAATTGCCCCTGTGTATTTGGGCCGGTGTAACGCCCAATATACCCCTTATATGCTGTAGTGTAATAGGATCCCTTGCTATCTATAACATGCCATAAAGTTCCTTTTTAACAGACTTAATATTTTCTTTAACGTTTATAATAGGAAAGATGTTTATTTTAAATTTTCTTACCCATCATCTTGATCCATGATTTTAATGGAATATTTATACCAATTTTCTCTGTTTGATGGGTGTCTGCCTTTTAGGAAGATGTACTAAATGCATTACCATATGATAACATTGCTTCTTTCACTTATCGAAAAGGCCACATATGGTCTTGCATGGCACGATGATGCTAATAGTGATGACACATTGATCTCTCCACGAGTATAATATTCTTTTATGGTGGTTTTTTAGCTATGGTAGGTGACACGTTTTAGTACACCTTCAATGATTGTACCCTATTGATATATTTAGGTAGTAATGTGCATGAATACACTAGGACCTCTCTCCCTGTTTAGGAGGCTTTCCCCCCCCCTTATATATATATATATATATATATATATATATATATATATATATATATATATATATATATATATATATATATATATATATATATATATATATATATATATATATATATATATATAGCCCTAACAGGTCACTTACCTTTGTACATTCTAGTGGTAATACATTCATTATTGTGTGTTGTGCTCCAAGCTTCATCTTCTCCCTTGTGTTGTTCGCATGCTTCCGTAGATGTCTAACTCCAACAACTGGTATCCGAGCAGGTCACTGCTTCATCCAGGGTGTTGTCGACACCCCTCTGGTCAAGGTCTCAGAATCGAACAAAATTTGGTATGCATACTTAGG
Organism: Ceratopteris richardii; assembly: GCA_020310875.1. Lineage (NCBI taxonomy): Eukaryota > Viridiplantae > Streptophyta > Polypodiopsida > Polypodiales > Pteridaceae > Ceratopteris > Ceratopteris richardii. The sequence continues at coordinate 177,732,720 of CM035420.1, read as the reverse complement.
GTAATTAGGATATCAAAACTGCTTTGCTTTGTGGTGTTGAAATAGCGATCTGAGCTCATTTTGGCCTTCGAATGCACTATCCCAATGCTTGTGCAAGCTATTTTGTCTTTTTGTGCCAAAGATATATACGAGTTTCGGTTTGCCAATATAAGCATCTCAAAGTCTACTACAGGTCTAGTAGAACTCCTTTGGGTAGTTCTATTCAACATTTTCAGATACGGTCATTTTTTTGCATCAAGGTATTTGTGGCCATGGCTAAAAGCAATGATGTATTTAGTATGTTGGGTGTTGAGGATAAGTTGGATGGTACCAATTATCCGTTGTGGGCTTATATGATCCATCATGTATTAGTTGCAAAAGGACTATGGAATATTGTGCAAGGTGTTGAAAGATATCCACTTACACCTACAAATACAGGTACTGCAAATACAGGTACTAAAGCTGATGCAGATGATATCAAAGATGGTGATATTCTACAAATTCCTGTTTGTGCATCTATTTTCATGGAACCTACTATAGAGCAAACTCATTGGTATGGCAAAGATGTTCAAGCACATGCATTGATAGCTTTGTCTGTCAAACATACCATTATTCCTCACATTTGCTCTTTCAGAATAGCTAAGGATGCTTGGGATACACTTACCACATTGTATGAGGCTAGGAATGAGGCTCATGTTGCTTACCTCCGAAAACACTTGGAGAGTGAGCACATGAATGAAGGTGATTCTATGGAAAATTTTCTAACAAAGATCAAGGATTTTTGCTCATGAAGTCCTTCTTGACAGTTCACTTGTGCAGAGTGTTCTAAATGGTCTTCCCAAGTCATATCAGAGTTTTGCTTCTACTCTTCTTTGATGATGAAAGGCAATCCAAATGCATTAAAATTTGAAGAGTTAGTTTCTGTTCTATTGTAGGAAGATTAGTCTAGGCAGAACAGGTCTATTATGCATGTTGCAGATCAAGCTTTCTTGGCTAGTCAGAAGGGCAAAGGAAAATGGAGCTCTTCTACTAGTAAGCAGAAATGTGCTCATTCTACACAATCAAAGAAGGAAGACAAAGATGAGAAGAAATTAGAGAAGTAGAAATTGTTTTGCAAATACTTGTAAAACAAATGATCGTGTCATTAAGAGCTGTCCAAAACTGGCTCCTAAAGAGGCAAAGAAGAAAGAGGCCAGAATGGTTGTTATAGAGGCCTCTACACTGAAAACAGAGTTTGCTCATCTTGTGTAGGATGAAGAATGGGTGTTTACTACTGTTTGCAGTTTTGACCCATCTTCTCATGAGCAATGCATGTCTACAGTAGACTCAAATGTTTGGTGCTTTTATAGTGGGGCGACCAAATATATTACCTCACAGTGTAGTTTCTTCTCTTCACTCGAGCCTGACCCTAGAGGGAATATTGTTACATGTGCAAACAACTCCTCTTATCCTATTATGGGAGTTGGTAAGATCATTTTGACTAGTAGTGTGGTAGTTCTTTCACTTTGTGAGATGCTTTATTTGTGTCAAGGATAAAGAAGAATGTGATATCAGTTTTGGCTTTAGCCAAGATTTGCTTGGTTGTGAAATTTGTTGATAACAAGTGTACAATTCATGATCTGTCAAATAGCGACATGATTATTGCTTTTTGCATTTTATCCCATGGGTTGTACAAGCTCATACATTATGAAAAATCTGTGAATGATTCAACATGTGGAGTACATGATTCTTAGGCTATGTCAGATGCAAAGCTTTGGCATGCACCCTTTGGTCATCTGAATTTTGCTAGTTTGCTACGCTTGCAGAAATCTAAAATGGTGTCCTCTTTGGCCAAACTTGAGGCACCCCGAAAACATGTCTGTGAGGGTTTTATTTTGGGTGAAATGCAGTGTTCCTGCTTTCCAAAAGATGGTTCAGTTTGGGCTACTCAAGAATTACAACTTGTACATAGTGATGTCGTCGTATGAAGACTTCTTCATTTGGAAACTATCTTTACTTGGTGACTTTAATTGATGATTTTTCCAGGCATGCATGGGTATATGGACTCAAAGCAAAGTCCAAAGTGTTTGAGTGCTTCAAACAGCTTTTGGTTTTGGCTGAAAAATCTCTCAACATGTAAAATGGGCACCCTCCGTTCTGATCGAGGGGGGGAGTATATGTATTCTGACTTTAATGCATTTCACGCTGAACGTCGGATAAAACATCAGTGTACAGTGCCGTATACACCTCAATAGAATGGAGTAGATGAACGGAAGAATAGTTCACTCATGGAGATGGCGAGGTGTATGGTCAAGAGTCACGCTTTACCACATAGTTTGTGGCTTGAGGCTGTCATGTGTGCAGTATATGTATTTAACAAGTGTCCCACTAAAGCGCTACAGTCTATCACTCCATATGAGGCTCGGCATGGTTGCAATCCATCTCTTTCTCATCTCCATGTTTTTGGGTGTTTGGCATTTGCATTAGTGCCTCAACAACATCGCAAAAAATTGGATGATAAAGCAGTAAAATGTATTTTTGTTGGGTACAATTATGAAAGCAAAGGCTATCTTTTGTATCATCCATACAAAAAACATATTCTAGTTAGACATGATGTTGTCTTTGTGGAAGATGCTATTCAGCCCTTACTTTCATGTACTAAGGAGACATCTGTTAGCTCCAAAGACATGCATGATACTTTGCTGCCTCTTTTTACAGGTGGATAGTCTAGTGCTAGTCCTACTTAGGCAACTTCTCAGCCTTTACAAGTTTCATGTGATGAGCATCACATTCCACTTGTGATGCAAATTTCCATTATGCATTTGTTGATGAGAGAGCTGATATTGAGGAGGCAAAAACAAATTAGATGCACCTCTATCATATCTTACTCTGTTAGGTTCTCATAGTGCCTCTTTTGCATCATATTGCTATGCTATGGCTACCTCTAGTCTCTGTGATGAGACTGAGACTGTTTTGTCTGAGGAACCACAAAATTCTGAACATTGCATGGTTGCAATGCAATCTGAATATGATGCTATCATGAAAAATGGTACATGGTCTTTATGTGACTTGCATCTTGGCAAGAAGGCCATTGGCACTAGGTGGGTATACAAGCTAAAGCGTAAACCTGATGGAATAGTTGACAAGTATAAGGCTAGGCTTGTTGCAAAGGGTTATGCACAAGAAAGAGGCATTGATTTTGATGAAACCTTTGCACCTACTTGCGGAATGACTACTGTTCGTAGCATCTATGTACTTGTAGCAAACCAGTGGCTTTGTGCAAAAAGGGCATGAAAACCAGGTGTGCAAGCTAAAGAAGGCATTATATGGTTTAAAGCAAGCACCACATGCTTGGTATGAAAAGATACATGCCTATTTGATTGCACATGGTTTTGCGAACAATCCAACTGAAAGCACCTTATATGTTAAGCATGCTAATGATGTGCTTCTGATCATTGTGGTGTATGTTGATGACATCCTGCTCACTGGTACTCATGAGAAGCATATTGCTAATTTCAAGGCTGATTTACATGCCTCATTTGAGATGTCTGATTTGGGGCATTCGCATCATTATTTGAGCATTTACTTTATGCACGTTGATGGTGGAATGGCTTTGTGTCAAACAAAATATATTGACACATTATTGCAGCATTTTGGCCTTGAAGACCATAAACCTATTGCCACTCCTATGGAGACAGTTTTGCAATTTAGTATTCATGATGCTAGAGATGCATTTGATGCTATTCTCTATCAGCAGGCTGTTGGATGCTTGATTTACTTATGCATTACTCGGCCAGATATTTAGTTTGCTATCTCGCAAATGAGATGATTTATGCATTGTGGAGGTGTCAAGCATTGGTAGGCGGTTAAGCGCATCTTTTGCCACTTGAGTGGTACCTGGATACTTGGGTTGTTTTATCCCAAGGGGGAGATCACTACCGCCACATTTTCATGTTTTTTTTTTACTCTAAATGGGTTGGTTATTATGACACGCGTGTGTCCACTAGTGGCTTTTACTTCATGCTTGGTAGTTCATGTATATCTTGGTAGAGCAAGAAGCAGCCTAAGCCTACTATGGCCACTTCCAATTGTAAGGTTGAGTATAGGGCAACTTTCACAGTGACTGTTGAGTGTGTGTGGCTCAGACATCTTATGGCTGATTTGGGTGTTGGTTAGTCTTCTACCACCACCATCTTCACTGACAGTCTGAGCGCATTGGCAGTTGCGAGTAACCCTGTGTTCCATGCTCACTCTAAGCACATTGAGGTGCATTATCATTATGTCAGGGAGAGGTTCTTTGCTGGGGAGATCAGCTTGGCATAGGTGCCCATGTAGGAGAACATTGCAGAACTTTTCACGAAGGCTCTACTTAGGGAGAAGTTTGAAGCTTTCCGTAAAGCTTTGGGCCTCCTTCCTTTTGTGGATTGATTCCACATAGCTTGGCACTTTCTTATACATGAGTGTCAGCTCCTTGTTCGCCACATCACTCCCAAGGGGGATTTGTTGATATATTTAGGTAGTGATGTGTGTGAACACACTAGGACCATCGAGGCACTTTTTTCCCTCTTTAGGAGGTTTTTTTCCCCCGGCTTGAATATACACTTATAGCCCTAACGGGTTACTTATCTTTGTATATTCTAGTGGTAATACATTCAGTATTGTGTGTTGTGCTCCAAGCTTCTTCTTCTTCTTTGTGTTGTTTTGGTGCTTCCACAAACGTCTAACTCCAACATACCACACGATCATCGTATTCTTTCTTTAAGCACAGATGAAGGTTTATCAAGAGTGAGTTACCAACAAATAATTAGGCATGGTTGATGCTCTTGCTCTACATTTGATAAATATCCATATGCTGGTGTGTGTTTACTCTAAGACATGTATGCATGTATTTGAAATAGTATTGTTTCTATGTTCTTGCTACTTAGCTTGAGGCTCACTTGCATAGAAATAACCATAAAATTTTCAATCTTTAGTTATAAATATACGAATATTTTTCCCATAGTTAAATATTTTATGTGGTAAAGATAAGTTTTGCTTTCTCTTACGCTTGAGATTGATAGAAATCCACTTCACTCTCTCCATCTACTTTAGCGTTGTGGAAACTACACTATGTGCTCAATGTTTCCTCACCTACTTCATAGTTATGCAATTGAAAGCATTCTTCAATATTGAACTAGAGGATTCTCTCATAATTTTAGAGACATTTGCTCTTGGTCTTAAAGAAATCAACATGGCAAGGAGTGCTCAACAAATGATTATGATTATTTATTCAAGTCCAGAGAGAGAGAGAGATTTACAACAGTCAAAGGAAATCGAGGACCTTAATTAGGAATTTTAATAGAATGTTCAAAGGTATGATGCAAACGAAAACTAACTCTCAAAATAAGGAGCTGATAGCATGGTGCATAGGTACAATACAAATGGGTTCCTCAAAATGGTTTGTAAAATGGTATTTTTGAGGGTTTTAAGTGTCCAAAAAGGGTCAGTGGAACCCTTTCTTAGCCCACAAGTTGAAGAAATTAAGGCCTAGGTGAAATTAAGGTAAACAATGAAAGGGAATTGAAGTGAAGGAGTATGCAAGAGTTTATGTATGGCCCCATTTTAAAATTTCCAGAGTCTCTAAGTCATTACAAGATAAATTAGGCATTCCTTGGCCTTCCTTGAAAAGTGTTTCTTGGGACATCAAAGGAGGACCAAGTTGAAAGCAACATACATGAAGTGAATCGACATAAGTAGTAAGACAAAACTAGCAAGAAATAACAAGCAAAAGCATTCTTGGAGTTAGACTAAAGAATAGAGAGCATAGTCTACACTAGAGAGAAAGAGAAAAGCAAGGGTTCAAGAGACCAAGGTTGCAAACAAGGTTCAAGAAACTATGCGAGGTTGAGGACATCAATTCAAGGGTACCTAGGGAGTTCAAGGGATTGATCACCGAGTCTAGAGGGATACAAGAGTAAATCATTGAGGACAATGATGAACTAAGGGGGGGAAGAATGTAATAAAATAATAGGTAGGAGATAGTTGAACCACACCCTTGACAGATAGGAGATGGTTGAACTACACCCTAAGAGAAAGGATTAGGAAGTAATCCTCAACCATGGCTTTTAGGGCAAGTGGTTAGCCCATCACATTCCTATCCAAGAGGTTGTGAGTTCAATTCCTTACACCTTATGCTAAAAATATCTAACAAGACTATGATTCCAAGCTCCATGGGCTTTGCTTAAAGCCATAGAAGGCTTTTCTTAATAGACATACCTACTCAAGGCATAATGAATCTTCAAAACCAGGAGGTTGAGCCATGTACACCACCTCAGATATCCATCCATTTAGAAACACATATTTTACATCCATTATGTAAATCTTTTGATTCTTGGAATTTGCAGCACTCATAAGCACTCTGATGGTTGGCATCTTTGCAACTAGTGAAAAAGTTTCTTCATAATCAATTCATTGTGTTTTTGCATACCCTTTGGACACAAGTTTTTCTTTGTGCCTATTTATAGAACCATTATAATTGTTTTGTACCTTGTATCTCCATCTCGAACCTATGATCTTCTTAGATGGAGTCTTGGGCACCAATTGTCAAGTTTGATTTTTATGTAAGGCATCAATTTCTTCCTCCATGGCATTCATCCATTCACGCTTCTTTTTTGCTTCCTCATATGATGACGGCTCCTTAGAGTTTGAGTCCCATGCTAAATATATAGAATGTTTAGTAACAATGAAGTGTCATAGCCATACATTTTTAGCTTCCTCTTCTCTCTAATTGACATTCTAATTGTTTGTTGAGAGGATTCTACCACATCCCTCAACTCTTGCACTTTGGCTTTGCCTTTAGAGTTCCAAGAATAGATTTCTCTCCTTGGATTCTTTTGATTATCTTTAGAGTCACTTGATGCTTCAAGTGTATGCTCATTCTTCTTTGATAAGGTTGGAAAGTCCTCCTCTAGGTCATAAGTGTTGGAGTTAGATGTCTGCGGAAGCACGCGAACAACACAAGGAAGAAGAAGAAGCTTCGAGCACAACACACAATACTGAATGTATTACTAGAGAATGTACAAAGATCAGTAGCCCATTAGGGCAATAGGCGTATATACAAGCCGGGGGAAAAAAACCTCCTAAAGAGGGAAAAAAGTGGCCCGGCGGTCCTAGTGTGTTCACACACATCACTACCTAAATATATCAACAAATCCCCCCTGGGAGTGATGCGGTGAACAAGGAGCTGGCACTCATGTATAAGGAAGTGCCAAGCTATGGGGAAATCACTCCACAAAAGGAAGTAAGCCTAAAGCTTTGCGAAAAGCTTCAAACTTCTCCCTAGGCAGAGCCTTCGTGAAAAGGTCTGCAATGTTCTCCTGTGTGGGCACATATGCCAAGCTGATCTCCCAGCAAACAACCTCTCCCTGACATAATGATAATGCACCTCAATGTGCTTCGTGCGAGCATGGAACACAGGGTTCCTCGCAACTGCCAATGCGCTCTGACTGTCACTGAAGATGGTGGTGGCACAAGACAAACCAACACCCAAATCAGCCATAAGGCATCTGAGCCACATACACTCAACGGTAGCTGTGAAAGCTGCCCTATACTCAGCCTCACAACTGGAAGTGGCCACAGTAGGCTGCTTCTTGCTCAACCAAGATATACATGAGCTACCAAGCATGAAGCAAAAACCACTGGTGGACACACGAGTGTCATAGCAACCAGCCCAATCTGAGTCAGAAAAAGCATGCAAATCTAGCGGTAGTGATCCCCCCTTGGGATAAAACAACCCAAGTAGCCGAGTACCACTCAAGTAGCGAAAGATGTGCTTAACCGCCTTCCAATACGTGACTCATGGGCAATGCATAAACCTGCTCATCTGTGAGACAACAAACTGAATATCTGGCCGAGTAATGCATAAGTAAATCAAGCATCCAACAGCCTGCTGATAGAGAACATTATCAAATGCATCTCCAGCATCATGAAGACTCAATCGTAAACCTGTCTCCATAGGAGTGGCGATAGGCTTATAGTCTTCAAGGCCAAAACATTGCAATAATGTGTCAATATATTTTGTTTGACACAAAGCCATTCCACCATCAACGTGAATAAACTGAATGCCCAAATAATGATGCAAATGCCCCAAATCAGACATCTCAAATGAGGCATGCAAATCAGCCTTAAAATCAGCAATATGCTTCTCAATAGGACCAGTGAGCAGCATGTCATCAACATAGACAACAATGATCAGAAGCACATCATTAGCACACTTAACATATAAGGTGCTTTCAGTTGGACTATTCTCAAAACCATGTGTACCCAAATAGGCATGTATCTTCTCATACCAAGCACGTGGTGCTTGCTTTAAACCATATAATGCCTTCTTTAACCTGCACACCTGGTTTTCATGCCCTTTCTGCACAAAGCCACGGGGCTGAAAAACATACACTTCTTCATGCAAGTCACCATTCAGAAATGTTGTTTTAATGTCCAACTGATGTACATTCCAACCATGATGGGCTCCAAGTGCACAAATGCTCCGAACAGTAGTCATACGGCATATAGGTGCAAAGGTCTCATCAAAATCAATGCCTCTTTCCTGCACATAACCCTTTGCAACAAGCCTAGCTTTATACCTGTCAACTGTACCATCAGGTTTACGCTTCAGCTTGTATACCCACTTAGTGCCAATGGCCTTCTTGCCAGGAGGCAAGTCACATAAAGACCATGTACCATTCTTCATTATAACATCATATTCAGATTTCATAGCAGCCATCCAATTTTCTGAATTCTGTGCTTCATCAAAAGAAACAGGCTCATTCTCATCACAAAGACTAGACGCAGCCATAGCATAGCAATCTAATGCAAAGGAGGCACTATGAGAGCCTGAACGAGGCATTAAAATCAGAAGACATATATTCCCCCCCTCGATCAGAACGGAGGGTGCCCATTTTACATGCTGACAAATTTTCAGCCAAAACCAAAAACTGTTTAAAGCACATGAACACTTCGGACTTTGCTTTGAGTGGATATACCCATGCATGCCTGGAAAAATCATCAATGAAAGTCATGAAGTAAAGGTAATTTCCAAAAGAAGGTGTCTGCATAGGACCACAGACATCACTATGTACAAGCTGCAATTTCTAAGTAGCCCGAACTGAACCATCTTTTGGAAAGGATGAACGTTGCATTTTGCCCAAAATACAGCCTTCACAAACATGTTTTCTAGGTGCCTCAAGTTTGGGCAAAGAGGACACCATTTCACATTTCTGCAGGCGTAGCAAACTAGCAAAATTCAGATGACCAAAGCGTGCATGCCAAAGCTTTGCATCTAACATAGCCTGAGAATCATGAACTGCACATGCCGAATCATTCACAGATCTTTCATAGTCTATGAGCTTATACAACCCACGACATAAAATGCCAGAAGCAACAATCACGTCACCATTTGATAGATCATGAACTCTACACCTATCATCAACAAATTCCACAACCAAGCCAATCTTGGCTAATGCAGAAACTGATAACAGATTCTTCTTGATCCCTGGCACAAATAAAGCATCTGACAAAGTGAAAGAACTACCATCAGCAGTAGTAAGAATGATCTTACCAACTCCCATAACAGGATAAGAGGAGTTGTTGGCGCATGTGACAGTATTCCCTGTAGGGGCAGGCTCGAGTGAAGAGAAGAAACTGCGCTGCGAGGTAATATGTTTGGTCGCCCCACTGTCAAAGTACCAAACATCTGAGTCTACTGCAGACATGCACTGGTCATGAGAAGATGGGTCAAAACTGGAGAGAGTAGTAAACGCCCATTCTTCTTCCTGCACAAGATTTGCACACTCTATTTTTGGTGTAGAGGCCTCTGCAACAACCATTCCAGCCTCTTTTTTCTTTGCCTCTTTAGCAGCCAGTTTTGGACAGTTCTTTATGATATAATCATTCCCTTTACAGTACTTACAAAACAATTTCTGCTTTTCTGATTTTTTCTCATCTTTGTCTTGGTTCTTCGAATGTGCAGCATTTGCAGATTTCTGCTTTCTAGTAGAAGAGCTCCATTTTCCTTTGCCCTTCTGACTAGCCAAGAAAGCTTGATTTGCAACACGCATAATGGACCTGTTGTGCCTGGACTGATCTTCCTGCAACAGAACAGAGACTAACTCCTCAAATGACAAGGCATTTGGATTGCCTTTCATCATTAACCGAAGAGTAGAAGCAAAACTCTGATATGAATCAGGAAGACCATTTAGAATGGTCTGCACAAGTGAGCTATCTGGTATAACCTCGTCAGCAGAAATCAACTGTTCCTTCAAGTCTTTGATCTTTGTTAGGAAACTGTCCATGGAATCACCTTCATTCATGTGCTCACTCTCTAACTGTTTTCGGAGATAAGCAACACGAGCCTCATTCCTAGCTTGGTACAATGTGGTAAGTGTATCCCAAGCATCCCTAGCTGTTCTCCAAGAGCGTATGTGAGGAATAATGGCACGTTTGATAGACAAAGCTATCAATGCATGTGCATGGGCATCTCTGCCATCCCAACGAATCTGCTCTGCAGTAGGTGCAACAGAAACAGCAGCACGAACAGGAATCTATGGAATATCATCTTCGACACCATCTTCATCAGCTCCAGCACCTGTATTTGCAGTAGCTGTTGTTACAGGTGTAACAGGACGTCTTTCAACACCCTACACAATGTTCCACAATCCTTTTGCAACCAATACATGTCGCATCATATACGCCCATAATGGGTAGTTGGTACCATCCAACTTATCCTCAACAGCCAACATACAAAATACATCACTGCTTTTAGCCATGGCTAGTGACTAAAATACCTTGATGCGGAAAATTGATTGTATCTCAAAAAGTTGAACGAAACTGCCCAAACGAGTTCTGCTAGACCTATAGTAGACTTCGAGACGCTTAAATTCGCAAATAGAAACTGGTATATACCTTTGGCACAAAAGGACAAAATAGCCTGCACAAGCGCTACGATAGTGGGTTCGGAGGTTGAAACGAGCGCAGATTGCGATTTCGGCACCACGGAACGAAGCTGTTTTGATCTCGGAAACACCCTGAGTATGCTCACCAAATTTCGTGCGAATCTGAGATTGCAAACGGAGGAGTATCGATGGCACCCTAGAAGAAGCGACGACCTGCTCTGATACCAATTGTTGGAGTTAGATGTCTGCGAAAGCACGCGAAAAGCACAAGGAAGAAGAAGAAGCTTCGAGCACAACACACAATATTGAATGTATTACTAGAGAATGTACAAAGATTAGTAGCCCATTGGGGCAATAGGCGTATACACAAGCCGGGGGAAAAAAACCTCCTAAAGAGGGAAAAAACTGCCTCGACGGTCCTAGTGTGTTCACACACATCACTACCTAAATATATCAACAATAAGGTAGTTTGATCCTCCTACAGCCATCTTCAAACCATGATTTGTTTTCATCTATCACAACATACCTACTTACAATAAATCATCTTTTGCTTGGATTGTACAACCTATAACCTTTTCTATTATGATCATAAACAATTAAGATGCATTTCTCTTCCTTATGGTCTAGTTTACCTCTAATTTATGAAGGTATGTGTGCATATGCAATGCATCCAAATCTCTTGCAATGATCAAGGCTAGGTCTTCTTCCATTCCATGCCTCATATGGGGTCATTCCAGCCAGAGCCTTTGATGGAAGTCTATTCACCAAATAAGTAGTTGTTGATACTGCCTCTCCCACAAGTAATTTGGGAGTTTCTTTTCATTTAGCATTGATGTTACAACCCCCACAACTATTCTATTCCTCTTCTTAGTAAGTTCATATTACCATTTGGAGTCTTCATATTATCTATCTTCTCAACTTGATGCCTTGTGTCATCTCCTATTTGGATTTCATGTCTATTCTTTGGGTCTTCCAAATCTGAGAGTAGAGCCACATTGCCTACCACATGATTTGATCATCCTAAATCTATATAAAACACATGCTCATCTACCTTACCTTCCTTCATATTCATTTTCATGAGAAGAAGTGAATACTCTTGACCTTGATCATCTCTATAGTTGTTGTAGTCTCTCCTTCCTTTGTATCCACCTTGGTAATTGTTGTTGCATGAGGTGTTAATGTATGCATAAGATATTTTGAATCTTCCTCTTTAGTTTCCAAAGCCTCCTCTATTGTATCCTCTTCATCTTTGATTCCTTGGGTTCCTAAAACACTTCTCTCTAATGTGATTGATTTTACCACATATAGTAGAGGGTGCTGCATTTTGAGCTCTCCCCCTACCTTGTTTACCTCCTCTACCTCTTCCTCTTGAGCTTCTACCTCTACCTACAAAGTTGGCTTGAGAGCCTTCATCTTCACACTCCTTTCCCTTGCCTTTGTTATCCTTGCTTTTATTTTTATCTTTATAGAGGCAAGAGGAGTGAATACCTTTCTAATTGTCTCCATTATTTATAAGCTTTGCTTCATGTGTGAATGATTGTCCCATGAGTGTGTTGAAGTCAAGAACTCCATAGCTTTGGTGAATGCTTCCCATTTGTCATCATCCTTGACCCATTGATGACTTGTCGTACTATTTGTTCTTCATTAATGACTTCTCCAGCTTTTCTACAATGTCCTTCATCTTGGTGACAAAATCAGTCACATTTTTCTTGGGCATCTTCTTGAGTGTTGTAAACTCCACCCATAGTTGATTGTTGTTGGAGTTAGATGTCTGCAGAAGCATGTGAACAACACAATGAAGAAGAAGAAGCTTGGAGCTCAACACACAATACTAAAGGTATTACCACTAGAATTTACAAAGATAAGTAGCCCATTAGGGCAATAGGCCTATATAGAAGTCAAGGGGAAAAAACCTCCCAAAGTGGGAAAAAAGTGCCCTCGAGGTCCTAGTGTGTTCACACACATCACTACCTAAATATATCAACAAATCCCCCCTTGGAGTGATGCGGTGAACAAGGAGTTGGCACTCATGTATAAGGAAGTGCCAAGCTATGTGGAAATCACTCCACAAAAGGAAGCAAGCCCAAAGCTTTGCAAAAAGCTTCAAACTTCTCCCTAGCGAGAGCCTTCATGAAAAGGTCTGCAATGTTCTCCTGCATGGGAACATATGCCAAGTTGATCTCCCTATCAGAGAACCTCTCCCTGACATAATGATAACGCACCTCAATGTGCTTAGTGCGAGCATGGAACACAAGGTTTCTCGCAACTGCCAATGCGCTTTGATTGTCAGTGAAGATGGTGGTGGCAAACAACTAACCAACACCCAAATCAGCCATAAGGCGTTTGAGCCACACACACTCAACAGTCGCTATGAAAGCTACCCTATACTCAACGTCACAACTAGAAGGGGCCACAGTAGGATGCTTCTTGCTCAACCAGGAATACATGAGCTACCAAGCATGAAACAAAAGCCACTAGTGGACACGAGTGTCATAGCAACCAGCCCAATCAAAGTCAAAAAAAGCATGCAAATCTGGTGGTAGTGATCCCCCCTTGGGATAAAACAACCCAAGTAGCCGAGTATCACTCAAGTAGCGAAAGATGTGCTTAACCACCTACCAATGCTTGACTCGTGGGCAATGCATAAACTTGCTCATCTGTGAGAGAACAAACTAAGTATCTCACCGAGTAATGCAAAAGTAAATCAGGCATCCAACAGCCTGCTGATAGAGAACAACATCAAATGCATCTCCAGCATCATGAAGACTCAATCGTAAACATGTCTTCATAGGAGTGGCAATAGGCTTACACTCTTCAAGGCCAAAACGATGCAATAATGTGTCAATATATTTTGTTTGACACGAAGCCATTTTTTTCAACTTGCATAAACTAAATCCCCAAATAGTGATGCAAATAACCCAAATCAGACATCTCAAATGAGGCATGCAAATCAGCCTTAAAATCAGCAATATGCTTCTCAATAGGACCAGTGAGCAGCATGTCATCAACATAGACAACAATGATCAAAAGCACATCATTAGCACGCTTAACATATAAGGTGCTCTCTATTGGATTGTTCTCAAAACCATGCGCAATCAAATAGGCATGTATCTTCTCATAACATGCACGTGGTGCTTACTTTAAACCATATAATGCCTTCTTTAACCTACACACCTGGTTTTCATGCCCTTTCACACGAAGCCACGGGGCAAAAAAACATACACTTCTTCATCCAAGTCACCATTTAGAAATGCAGTTTTAATGTCCAACTGATGTACATTCCAACCATGATGGGCTCCAAGTGCACAAGATACTCCGAATAGTAGTCATACGGCATGTAGGTGCAAAGGTCTCATCAAAATCAATGCCTCTTTCCTATGCATAACCCTTTGCAACAAGCCTAGCCTTATACCTATCAATTGTACCATCAGGTTTACACTTTAGCTTATATACCCACTTATTGCCAATGGCCTTCTTATCAGGAGCAAGTCACATAAAGACCAAGTACCATTCTTCATTATTGCATCATATTCAGATTGCATAGTAGCCATCCAATCTTCTGAATTTTTTGCTTCATCAAACGAAACAGGCTCAGCCTCATCACAAAGACTAGATACAGCCTGATTGAGTATGACATGAAAGAGGTGCATCTAATTTGCTGCCACGCAAGGTCTGCACCATCCATTTTGGCATAGTTCTTGCCTGCTCAATATCACCTCTCTCATCAATAAGCGCATCATGTAAATCTACATCAGAAATGGAATGATCTACATCATCAGATGAAACCTCCAAAGGCTGAGAAGTTGCCTCATTAGGACCAGCACTAGACCATCCACCTGTAAAAAGAGGTATCAAAGTATCATACATGTCTTTAGAGCTAACAGCTGTCTCCTTAGTACATGAAAGCAATGGTTGAATAGGATCTTCCACAAAAAAAACATCACGGCTAACCAAAATGCATTTAGTTTGTGGATGATACAGACGATAGCCTTTACTTTCAAAACTGTACCCAACCAAAATACATTTTACTACTCTATCATCCAATTTTTTGCGATGTTGTTCGGGCACTAATGCATATGCCAAACAACCAAAAACATGCAGTTGAGCAACAGATGGCTTGCGGTCATGCCAAGCCCCATATGGAGTGATAGACTGCATCGCTTTAGTTGGACATGTGTTAAGTACATATGTTGCACACATGACAGCCTCAAGCCAGAAACTATGTGGTAGAGCCTAACTCTTGACCATACACCTCACCATTTCCATGTTTTGACCTATTCTTTCTTTCAGCAACTCCATTCTATTGAGGTGTATATAGCACTGTACACTGGTGTTTTATCCCACATTCAGCGAGAAATGCATTAAAATCAGAAGACATAGATTCCCCACCTCAATCAAAATAGAGGGTGCCCATTTTACATGCTGACAGTTTTTTAGCCAAAACCAAAAACTTTTTGAAGCACGTGAACACTTCAGACTTTTCCTTCAATGGATATACCCATGCATGCTTGGAAAAATCATCGATGAAAGTCACGAAGTAAAGATACTTTCCAAAAGAAGGTGTCTGCATAGGACCACAGACATCACTATGTACAAGCTGAAATTTCCGAGTAGCCCAAACTGAACCACCTTTTGAAAAGGACGAATGCCGCATTTTGCCCAAAATACAGCCTTCACAAACATGTTTTCCAGGTGCCTCAAGTTTGGGCAAAGAGGACACCATTTCAGATTTTTCCAGGCGTAGCAAACTAGCAAAATTTAGATGAGCAAAGCGTACATGCCAAAGCTTTGCATCTGACATAGCCTGAGAATCATGTGCAGCACATGCCGAATCATTTACAGATCTTTCATAGTCTATGAGCTTATAGATCCCACAACATAAAATGCCAGAAGCAATAGTCAGGTCGCCATTTGATAGATCATGAATAGTACACCTTTCATCAACAAATTTCACAACCAAGCCCATCTTGGCTAACGCAGAAACTAATAACAGATTTTTCTTGATCCCTGGCACAAACAAAGCATCTGTCAAAGTGAAAGAACTACCATGAGCAGTAGTCAAAATGATCTTACCAACTCCCATAACAGGATAAGAGGAGTTGTTGGCGCATGTGACAGTATTCCCTGTAGGGGCAGGCTCGAGTGAAGAGAAGAAACTATGCTGCTAGGTAATATGTTTGGTCACCCCACTATCAGAGTACCAAACAGTAGTAAACGCCCATTCTTCTTCCTGTACAAGATTAGTGGACTCTGTTTTTGGTGTAGAGGCCTCTGCAACAACCATTCCAGCCTCTTTCTTCTTTGCCTCTTTAGCAGCCAGTTTTGGACAGTTCTTTATGATATGGTCATTTCCTTTACAATACTTGCAAAATAATTTCTATTTTTTTTATTTCTTTTCATCTTTGTCTTCCCTCTTTGATTGTGCAGAATTAGCAGATTTCTGCTTACTAGTTGAAGAGCTCCATTTTCCTTTGCCCTTCTGACTAGCCAAGAAAGCTTGATCTACAACATGCATAGTGGACCTGCTCTGCATGGACTGATCCTCCTGAAACAAAACAGAGGCTAAATCCTCAAAAGACAAGGCATTTGGATTTCCTTTCATCATCAACCGAAGAGTAGAAGCAAAACTCTGATATGAATCAGGAAGACCATTCATAATGGTCTCCAAAAGTGAGCTATCTGGTATAACCTCATCAACAAAAATCAACTTTTCCTTCAAGTCTTTGATCTTTGTTAGAAAATTGTCCATCGAATCACCTTCATTCATGTGCTCACTCTCCAACTATACTATTTTCGGAGGTGAGCAACACGAGCCTCATTCCTAGCTTGGTACAATGTGGTAAGTGTATCCCAAGCATCCTTAGCTATTCTGCAAGAGCGAATGTGAGGAATAATGGCACGTTTGATAGACAAAGCTATCAATGCATGTGCCTGGGCATCTCTGCCATCCCACCAAATCTGCTCTATAGTAGGTGCAGCAAAAACCGTAGCACGAATAGGAATATGTAGAATATCATCATCTTCGACACCTTCTGCATCAGCTTCAGTACCTGCAGTTGTAATAGTTGCAGGTGTGATAGGACGTTTTTCAACACCCTGCACAATGTTCCACAGCCCTTTTGCAACCAATACATGTCGCATCATATAATCCCATAACGGGTAGTTGGTACTGTCCAACTTATCCTCAACAACCAACATATAGAATACATCACTACTTTTAGCCATGGTTGGTGACTAAAATACCTTGATGCAGAAAATTGACTGTATCTCAAAAAGTTGAACAAAACTACCCAGACAAATTTTGCAAGACCTGTAGTAGACTTCCAGACGCTTACATTGGTGAACCAAAACTGGTACATACCTTTGACACAAAAAGACAAAATAGCCTGCACAATCACTATGATAGTGCGTTCAGAGGCTGAAACGGGCTCAGATCGCGATTTTAGCACGACATAGTGAAGCTGTTTTGATCTTAGAAACACGTTGAGTATCCTCAACAAAATTCGTGCTATTCTGAGACTGCAACTAGAGGAGTGTCAAGGACACCCTAGATGAAGTGGTGACCTAGACTGATACCAATTGTTGGAGTTAGACGTCTGCAAAAGCATGCAAATGGCACAAGGAAGAAGAAGAAGCTTGGATCTCAACATACAATTATTGAATGTATGACCACTAAAATGTACAAAGATAAGTAGCCCATTACGGCAATAGGGGTATATACAAGCCGGGGGAAAAAACCTCCTAAAGAGGGAAAAAAGTGCCCCGGCAGTCCTAGTGTGTTCACACACATCACCACCTAAATATATCAACAATTCTTCCTAACCTTTGTGCTTGATGAGAAGAATGCTTCTAGAGCATTCCATGTCTCTTGTGATGTTTTGCGATTCTTAATGTGAGTGAGTACAAAATTAAAGATATAGTTGATAATATATGACCTTGCAAAAACATCCTTTAAGCACCATGCATTTAAACTTTCCTCCTCTTCTTGTGTTCGTTGGCCCTTGCTTCAGAGTATTGGCATCATTTCATCTCTAGGTATGTAATTGAATAGAATCCTTCCCTTTGGATAGGCCGCCATCCTAAGTGACCATGCTGAGTAACTTCTACAAGCCAATTTGTCAATAGATCACGGGAATTCATCACCCATGGTGGTAAGAATTTGGCTTTGCTCTGATACCTCTATGAAGAGGTGATGAGGTATAGAAAAAGATGAGTAGGTGTTTGCAATACCTTATTCAACACCAGCCAAGATAGATTCTTGAATGCTTAATATACTCCCTTAGTTGCCAAACTATGCATAAAGAACCACTAGGCCCATTGGAATATCACTCTCAAATGATTGCATCAAAACAGACAACCTTGTTCTTCAAAAGACTTAGAAAATCTTCTAATTTTGGAAGTGAAGTTCTCACTAAGATGCTCAAATCTCAGGACCTAATACGAATTGAATAGAGAGCTTTTGGAGACATTCGTATAGAGTATCTAGCTAACCAAAGAAAGTTATTTCTTGAATTTACCTTCACTATACAAAGAGAAATAAGTTTAACAAGTCTGTGGGTCACCCGGAATTTTGAGGAAGAAGATGACGTGTAGGCATAGTGATACTCAAAACTCCATAGCTTGAAAAAAACTCACCCAAAGTTATGAGCCACATAAGTTGACTATATACCTCACGATACTATAGAAGCACATAGAGAATGAATACTCAAGTTTTGTGAATCATAATGTGTTTTGATATTGCAGATATGATACAAGGGAGTTGTGGAGGACTATTCTCACGTGGAGTGAGTATAATGTAGACTCATAATTGCAAGCCAAAGCTCACTAAAAGGCTCTCTTTTCCCTCCCACTAGAAGGTAGTCTACTTAAACATAATTTTTAATTTGAATCTTGATGATTCATTCATCTAAAAGTGAAGCTACACTTTAGGAATGATTTGAATTTGAATTTCAAAAAGTGGTGGAATTTGGATCACTTCATCCATGAGATTCATCCTACTAATAGCTTTTATAATTGACCAAGATAAATACATAGGTTTTATCCTTAAAACTTTAGAATCATATGTTCACATGATCACACCCATGTGAGATAGATTAGAAGAGTAGTACACTTGAGTAAAGAAAAATGCATGTCCAAAGTTCACTACCTACTACATCATCAACAATTGGAAATAATGTTTGGAGGGGCTAATTTGGATGACCCCCAAGGTCTTCATGAAGATAGATTTTCATCTTTGAAGGTATATACCTATTGTACGTAATCCAAAGAACATATATGAAATAACAACAAGAAATTTAGACATCATTCATACCTTAAGGGAGGGGTCAAAGGTTGCCTCCTGCATGATTTATGCTTTTCTTGAATGAGCAATCTCGAAGTCCTTTTTTCAAGTCATCTTTTTCCTTCATGATGCTCCATATTAGAGGCCAAGAAGAATTATCCTTCATGCTTTATCTCCACCTTTGTCCAAGATTCATGATATTCTTTAAATGTTCTTTGAAATTTATCACCATGCTCTTGCTCCATTCTTTCTTCTTGATCATTTTTCTCTTCCCTTTCTTCCTTTTCTTTCTTGATCAATAACCCTAGGCTCCACAATGTGGAGAAAATTCTTAGCTTATGTGAATGAATGTAAAGAGGGGTAGTAGAATGGTGCCCAAAGACCTTATGAGAAAGAGGGGAAGGTGAATCAAAGCTCCAAATCAACACATTAAATAGAGAATACGTACATGTTTCTAACAAATATGCAAGATCTCCCTTGGTTAGGATAGGCACTTTGCAAAAGGGAAACTAGAGTTCAAAACCCATGGGAGTCATTCACAACAGCCATGGATTTATACATGGATATGCATGTACCCGACCTCAACACACTCATGGGCCAACTCTTCACTCATGAAGCAAAGATTAGCAAAGGTGGTGAGTCCTCAAGAGGTAATCAAAATTCTGCCTTATATTCTGATAAAGCTAAGGTCAAGAACAAGTCAAAGAATAGGAAGAATGAAGATGAAGGAAGCTCTTTCCAAGCAAACTTTGCAGGTAGAGGAAGAGCTAGAGGAAGAGGCAGAGGTGGAAAGCAAGGCAGGGGGAGATTCCAATCATCTCAACCTTGCAACATATGTGGCTTATCTAACCATACTACTGAAGAATGTTTCAGGAATCCAAGGAACTCAAGAGGAAGAGGATTCAATAGAGGTGGCTATGGATCAAATAGAGGTAGATACAATGGCTACAACAACAACAACTACTACAACAACAATTACAACAACAACAACAACTATCAAAGTGGCCATAGAGGAAGAAGAGATTACAATAACTATGCAGAGGACCAAAGTCAAGAAGATTCATTATTGATTATGAATCTATCAGCGAAGAAGGGTAAGGATGATGATCACATATTTTACATTGATTCGGGATGATCGAACCATGTAGCAGGAAATGTGGCTTTACTTTCTGATTTGGAAGATCCTCATAACAAGCATGAAGTGCAGACAGGAGATGACACAAAGCACTCAGTGGAGAAGATAGGTAATGTGAAGACATCAGATGGGAATATGAACCTCTTAAGCAAAGTCTTGTATGTCCCTACCATTACCAAAAATTTAATAAGTGTTGGACAGATTGTTGAAAAAGGATTGCAGGTTAGATTCAATCGATTTGGAGCATATGTTGAAGACCCAAGGCAAGGATTTCGAAGGATTGCCAAAGGAGAAAAGACAGGAAGGCTTTTCACTTTTGAAGTGGAAGATACAAAGAACATAGCTTTGTTTAGCTATGGATCTCAAACTCTAATAGAGTTGGAGATATGGCACAAAAGGCTTGCTCACATTGGTGAGAGGACACTCAAACAGATTTGCAGGGACCAAAGTGTACTTGGTTTGCCTAATATCACAAGGCAACACATGATTTATAAGTGTGAAGCTTGTCAACTCGGCAAGGCTCATAGACAACCTTTCAATAAGAAAGGATATATGTATCAAAATCCTTTGGATCTAGTGCACACGGATGTGTGGGGTCCAAGTAAGGAGCCATCTATATCAGGCTCAAGATATCATGTGTCTTTCATAGATGATTGTAGCAGGTGGACCATTCTGTTTTTCATGAAGCACAAGGATGAAGTGTTTAATTGCTTTAAGAAGTATATTGCTCTTGTTGAAAACCAAACAGGTAGGACTTTGAAACGACTCAGATCAGATGGTGGAGGAGAATACTTCTCTTCTGAATTTGATGCCTTCTTGCATGAAAGAGGCATTAAAAGGGAAGTCACTACAAGGTATACACCCGAACTCAATGGTGTAGCAGAGAGGAGGAACAGAGCTATTGTCGAAGCTGCAAGGTCCATGCTCAACGAAAAGGGATTGCCGAACTACCTATGGGCAGAGGCTGTGTCGACAGCCACATATCTCATAAATAGACTTCCATCTAAGTCACTAGATGGAGCCACTCCATATGAAGTGTGGAATGGAAGAAGACCTAGTCTAGAGCATTGCAGAATCTTTTGATGCTTAGCCTATGCTCACATTCCTTCTCAAGTAAGAGGGAAATTGGATCCCAAGGCAGAGAAGTGTGTATTTATTGGTTATGACCAAAACCAAAAAGGATATAGATTGTACAATCCAACCAATAAAGGATTTTCTGTGAGTAGAGATGTAATTTTTGATGAAAACAAATCATGGTTTGATGATGACAGGAAAGTGAAGCTGTCATATGACTTGGATGAAGATTTTCCATCACTTCAACCAAAGGAGCCAAAGCAGATTGAAGAAAGTGATTCGGAGATTGACCTAGAAGACTTGGAAAGACTAAATCTATGGAAGAACAAAGGTAAAGCAAAGATGCAGGATGCTACATATGGACCCGAGAGCTCACATCAATCACTTAGAAGGTCTTTGAGGGAGAAGAAGAAACCAGAGAGGTTTGGTTATGATACTTCTTTGGTCACCAAGCACTCAATCTACATTGCAAAGGATTCAACCAATGAAGAACCTACCACATTCGAAGAAGCACAAAGCAAGAAAGCTTGGAGAGATGCAATGGATGAAGAAATGGAAGCCTTGAAGGAGAATGACACTTGGGAGCTTGTACCTAACAAGCCATCTATGAAGGTAATTGGATCAAGAGGAATCCAGATGGAAGTATAAATAGACACAAAGCAAGGTTAGTTGCTAAAGGGTTTGCTCAAACCCATGGTATTGATTATGAGGAGACTTTCTCTCCTGTTGCAAAAATGCCTACAATTAGGGTTCTCATTAGTCTTGCTGCATCTAGAAATTGGAATCTTTATCAACTTGATGTAAAGAATGCTTTCTTGAATGGATGGATTTTTGAGGAAGTGTATATGGCACAACCTCCTAGATATGAGGATGCACATCATCCTAACTATGTATGCAAACTAAAGAAAGCTTTGTATGGATTGAAGCAAGCTCCAAGAGCTTGGAATTTCAGATTGGTGACTTATTTGCAGGACCAAGGATTCAAAGCTAGCAAGGTGGATACCTCTTTGTTCATAAAGAGGAATGGATCTGAACTGATCTATTTATGTGTGTATGTTGATGATATTATTATCACAGGCAATGATCTTGAAGGAATCAAACAGGTAAAGAGTCAAATGAAGGAGGAGTTCAAAATAAGTGACCTCGGACCACTCACTTATTTTCTTGGATTGGAGTTGATCTACACAGATTCAGGTATATACATCACACAAAGGAAGTATGTCCATGACATGCTCGTCAAGTTCAAGATGGAAAATACCAAGTGTGCAGGTACACCTATGGAGCAAAATCATAAGCTTAGTGCTTATGAAGGAGAGCCAATTGAAGACATCACAAGCTATCAAAGCTTGGTTGGAAGTTTGAACTATGCAACACTCACAAGGGTGGATATATGCTATAGTGTCTTGACTTAAACTTTTGGAATACATGTTCCAAAGTACTTGGCTGATATTTTGGTGGATTTAGGAAGCTTAAAGGGTCTACTAATCAACTCTGAAGTCTCAGTTGGCTAGTGTGAAGCTAGTTGTAGCAGCACCAACTCATCTTTGGATTGCATCCACCATCTCTCTTCACATTGTGTTCTAGTATTCCAATCTTTTGATATTTCACGAATTTGGCTCTTCCAGAGATTGCGATCTCCCAAAGTGACATAATTGGTGCACTAGTAAGCCCTATATCTAGAGCCTTTCCAGATCCCCATCTAAGCTCCATATCAGGAGTGGGCGAGTGGACATTACCATCTTTGTAGTTGCATTGCTCTTGTCAATTCGACAATATGAGTTCTCTATCCTGTAGTCTTCATCTCTTCTTTGTGTGCATTTTTTTCTAAACTTTTTCTATTGACCTATTCCATTGTGCAATTATTTCTTACAAAATAAGTACATGAGCACTCAATTGGCTTAGATAGATATGAAATCAAATAATGTCCGATCATTCTTGTGTAGGGCCAAGGTCTTGACAATAGACTTAAGCATAGGTTCATTTTCTCTCTAAAACAAGCAAGAAGCTTGACCTAGTGGTTAAGTTAAATGGATGGAAAGGAGGAGGTCTTGAGTTCAATTAAGACAAGGGTTTTGGGAGAGCATTTTCCCATTAGCTATAGAGCCTTCTAGAAGCATCCACTTGAGTAAACTTCAGTAAACTTCAGTAAACTAAGACACTTGGCACACATGTTGTTACATGACTGACACTTGGATGGATAGCATCAACCTGCTAGAGAGGGAAGTCTCTTGGAGAGATCAATATATAGAGGAATGAGGTTGGGAGGAGATAACCAATATGCTTGTTTATTTTTGTCTCCACATGCACGAAAGTGTAAAAGATATGTGTCTTTTTACAATGACATATATGTAAAGATACTTTTGCGTGCAAGTTTTGAATCCACAATGTTTTCATATGAGCAGGTCAGGATAACTACAATGTCATGTCTTTGTCACAATTTGTCTTAGGGCCCGAGCGAAATATGTAAGAGTTTTATCTTGAAGCTCAAAAGGATATTAACATACTATTGGATATCGGATTTTAACTCATGTCCATGAGATGAAAGGATTAGAACAATTTAGATAAGCTAGATATTTCAAAATTCATTCCTCTTTATATTTGAATTGAAAGCAATACAAGAGATGCGAGGTAAATACTAGGCACATCCTATAGACTACTTCCATAGTTGGCCAATACACACCTAATCTCTATAGAGTCTCAAGGGTTCATTGCTTTGATTAGTGTGGCTCTAATACACCTACATGTGAGAGTTGCAACCATTTATTGTGCTCCAGTTCTTCCAAAAAACAAGCTAGAACTTCTTGATCACTCTATTTTTTTTCTAAATGCTTCCTGCCAATATTTGGTATATGTGTGATTTGACTACTTCCTGCTCCCTAGAATTGACTACTCAATTCTTAGGTCCATACATGAAAATAGACACAAGTCATTTAGCGTAGTCCAGAACTACTTCTAGATTCAATAGGTAAGCATCAGAAAGTTCATCCCACAGTCCTTACGTGGTTCTCCTGTAGTCAGTCGTGAAAGATGATCAGCCCAAAGCCGATTCATTCCTTTCTTGACCACCACTTTGATATCATATACCATAAGTAGGATAAACCATCAGACTAATCCCCTAGTACTACAAGGCTTTTTCACTAAGTAGAGTAATGTGTGGTGGTCTGTAAAAAACTCTAACCTATTTGCACGCAAATAATGTCTAAACATTTTGACCACATATACCATACCTAAATCGTCTCTCTCTGTAGTAGTGTAATTCATTTTTGTCACATTTAACTATCGACTCACATTGGCTATTGCAAGATCTATGTTCCCTTCCTGAGTCAGTTGTGCCAGCAAACATCCAATTGCATAATTGGAAGCTTCAACATGAACATGGAAAGGTTTACTCCAATCAACTGTAGTCAAAACATTAGGGCGAAAAACGACCGAAAAGGGACTGTTTGCTAATGAGAGAGTAAGGAAATTGACAAATAGAGTCTTTCCACGTGTACAAGAATATAACATTGTTGTCTCTTTTAACCGTATGAAGAAATTCTTTTTTTAATACGATATTCTCTAAAAGTGCTGCTAAAGTGATGAAGAGTCTCGTATTCAGTGTACAATTTTTTGGTTTGATGCAAAAAAAGATATTTTGGCACACTACATAAAGCATATTCTCAAATTTCCAAGAACGAATTGATTTTTGAAAATACGAAATATTTTTGGTTTCACAAAATTTCATGATCATTCAGCGACAGGGTTTACATCAAATCAAAAGTCTCCACGTGTACAAAGCCTTTTGCTCTATAAATACTGCCAAAATTTGTGAACGTCGGTTTCTCGCTTTGAACATTCTTCTTCTTCTAAGTTCAAATGGCTTCTTCTTCTCGTCGTCCTTCCAATTGTGTAACCTCATGTGAGGTTTACAACAGAAGAGAGGATTCTTTGTGGAAACCTCTTTCTGTGAAAGTAAATGAATGGGTAACTATGCTTCCTAGCTGCGGAGGTGCCCATAAAGTCAAGCGTGCCAAAAGAGACAACACAAGAAACCACTGGAAGGGACGTATTCTCAGTTTCAAATTGAAGAGATGCGGTTGGTTTGCACGAGTACAACATTTGTACACCGCTAAGGATCTTGTTCTAGAAAATCATCTGCAATTCCCTTCGTACTGTAAGTGAAGTTTTACAATGCTCTTCTATCATTCTAGTTGTTTTTGTATAACAAAACATATGTTTTTGTATTGCAGATATCTTTCCTTCAAATATTGTGGAATGGCAACCTATTGAATGTTTAATAGGAACATTCAAAGTTCTTCATAAGGAATATGTAGAACTCATGTATGCAGACAAATTTGTTCAATTTTTCAATAGCATAGAGTTATTTGTCCATTATGCAGATTATCAAGTGCCATCAAGGAGGAGTTCTTATGGAAATCTTGTACATGTACCTGGTCCTTGCATCTCTTCATTAGATCGGGATGCTCCTGATCATTCAACAGTTTCAAGTTTTCTATGCAAAATGAAATTTGACATCCAAAAGGCAATGTCAGCAGACCAAATTTCGAGAAGGATAAAGATTCAATGGTTTTTGCCTATTCATGTCTTTGTAGCATGCTTTAATAACATGTTATTACAGAAAACAAAAACAATGTGGTTGAATAGGAGAGTCTCTATTTCAGAGATTGATGATGTTTTAGGTAGGGAATGGGATAGCAAAGAAGTTCAAAAGCTAGGTGACATTATTTTATGTAAAGTTAGTCCCAATTCTCTTTCAATCTCATATCAGATATGTCGACAATCTTTGGTTTTAGGATATGACTATAGAAGGTGGAAAAAAAAGCTTGGACTTTGGATAGCCTTGGACTCAGAAGAGACCTGCCTAGAATTTGAGTTAGAAGTATTGATTCATCCAGATTTTCAATCAAGGAAATTAATTATCACTGCAAATTGGAATCTCAGGAAATATAATACCTTGATTGTTGATGTATGAAACACCACAAGAAATGAATTAATGTGACACTAGAGCACCTCTATGATCACCATTAACTCATTGCCACTCCAAACTTTGAGAAATGATAGCCTAAAGTGAGAACTTTGCTTCTACAGAAATTCCTAGTCACTGAAATGACATATCTTGAGTATTTTGCTAATTTCCCCTAGCTCAAATATTATTTCTCCAAGATCTTTTAGTGGGTGCAAGTAGAAGAGTAGAGCTTTCCAACAAGCTATTGTATGCTTGAAATGGATCTCTAGAACTCAAGTTATGGCCTTCACAAGATGACCCTGTATGACTTCCAAAAGTGAAAATGTTTCCTGTTTTAGTAATCTTGAGTGTTTAAAAATGAAAATTCGATGCCTAGCATCCACTTGCAACGAGAATTCGATGCCGGGCATCAACTTGGGGTGTCTTTAGCCACTTTTCAGTAGGGATTCGATGCCACGCATCGACTTCCCGCATAAAACTTGAAGCTTTCAGATTCTAAAACAATAGGTGACTTCATGCACACTTAGAATATGACTTATCAACTGGAATTCGATGCCAAGCATCGAGTAGCTCCAACAACATCATGATTTTCAAACACTTCACCACTGAACGAAAAAGATAAATGAAAATATGACTTATCAGCAGAGATTCGATGCCAGGCATCGAGTTGCTTGGAAAACTTGATCTTTTGAACTCATCACACAGTAGGTAATCATGGAGATGATGGAGAGAGTCTCGTACACAGAACTTTTCTTAGTTCTTCTTATAACTATTAAAAACTCAGAAGTTTTGCAGGTGATTTCTCACTCAGAGAAGCCCGACTACATTCAGTCATACAAAATGAGTACTAACTCACTTTCTCATTGTCTCTCCTCTCCTTCTCTCTCCACGTCAGTTGATACAAACTAACTTATATAGATTTTTGCATTCTCGTGACTTTTTAAAAAACTTCTAGAACTAAAGTGAGCTAACTTTACAAATATGATACACTTGTGAATTTGTCCCTTCACATAGGCTTGGGGTTTTCTTCCTAAGGTTTGACCTTCAAATATATGTCCAATTAGTGATTGTTTCTCCAACATTGATGAGGTATCATCACAGTGTAGATTCTCAATTGATGATGCTCTAGTAATCCATCATGTTTGAATCCTTTCTTCTGAAATGGTAACCTCTGTGCTTTTCCCATTTGACATGCTTCACATTTATAAACCATCTGTTGACTCTGCACATTTGGTAATCCTAGTACAGACTGATTAGCAACCATAGCTTTAATTCCTCTTTCATTGAAATGAACTAATCTCTTATGCCAGAGATCAAGTTCTGTAATCACTGCTTCACCATGTGTGAGCAAAGCTTGACCAATGTTCCCTTGCACTCTTAAAGTAAAGAGTCTACCTTCTTTCTTACCAGAGACAATCTGATTATATATTCTTTGGGTTTTCCACAAATACTCCTTCATTTGTAAACCTAATTTGAAAACCTTTTTCAACTATCTGTCCCACACTAATCAAGTTTTTAGGTATTGTGGGAACATACAAAACATTGGTTAGCAAACCTGGTCCACTCTTACATTTCACTTTTCCAATTGAATGTACACTATGTCTTGTATTATCACCTGTTTGAACACTATGGCTAGAAATGCCTTTTTCCAATTCTGACATCAATTTCGAAACTATCTTTACTTCGTGACTTTCATTGATGATTTTTCTAGGCATCCATGGGTATATCCACTCAAAACAAAGTCCGAAGTGTTTAAGTGCTTCAAACAGGTTTTGGTTTTGGTTAAAAATCTGTCAACATGTAAAATGGGCACCCTCCATTCTCATCGAGGGGGGAATATATGTATTCTGACTTTAATGCATTTCTAGCTGAATGTTAGATAAAACATCAGTGTATAGTGCCATATACACATCAACAGAATGGAGTTGCTTTACGGAAGAACAAGTCACTCATGGAGATGGCAAGGTGTATGGTCAAGAGTTAGGCTTTACCACATAGTTTCTGGCTTGAGGTTGTCATGTGTGCAACATATGTATTTAATAGGTGTCCCACTAAAGCCCTGTAGTCTAACACTCCATATGAGGCTTGCCATGGTTGCAAGACATTTGTTTCTCATCTGTGTATTTTTGGTTGTTTGGCATATGCATTAGTGCCTGAACAACATCGCAAAAAATTGGATGATAAAGCATAAAAATGTATTTTTGTTGGGTCAATTTTGAAAGCAAAGGCTATCAACTGTATCATCCATACAAAAAACACATTCTAGTTAGACATGATGTTGTTTTTGTGGAAGATGCTATTGAGCCCTTACTTTCATGTACTAAGGAGACATCTTTTGGCTCCAAAGACATGCATGATACTTTGCTGCCTCTTTTTAGAGGTGGATAGTCTGGTGCTGGTCCTAATTAGGCAACTTCTTAGCCTTTACAAGTTTCATGTGATCAGCATCACATTCCATTTGTGATGCAGATTTTCATTATGCACTTGTTGATGAGAGAGCTGATATTGAGGAGGAAAAAACTATGCCAAAATGGCTAGAGCAGACTTTACGTGACAGCAACTTAGATGCACCTCTATCATATCATACTCAGCCAGGCTCTCATTGTGCCTCTTTTGCATTAGATTGCTATGCTATGGCTGCCTCTAGTCTCTATGATGAGACTGAGCCTGTTTCATTTGAGGAACCACAAAATTCTGAACATTGGATGGTTGCAATGCAATCTGAATATGATGATATCATGAAAAATGGTACTTGGACTTTATGTGACTTGCCTCTTGGCAAGAAGGCCATTGGCACTAAGTGGGTATACAAGCTAAAGCATAAACCTAATGGAATAGTTGATAGGTATAAAGCTAGGCTTGTTGCAAAGGGTTATGCACAAGAAAGAGCCATTGATTTTGATGAAACCTTTGCACCTACTTGCGGAATGACTACTATTCATAGCATCTGTGCACTTGTAGCTCATCATGGTTGGAATGTACATCAATTGGACATTAAAAGAACATCTCTAAATAGTGACTTGCATTAAGAAATGTATGTTTTTCAGCCCCATGGCTTTGTGCAAAAAGGGCATGAAAACCAAGTGTGCAAGTTAAAGAAGGCATTATATGGTTTAAAGCAAGCACCATGTGCTTGGTATTAAAAGATACATGTGTATTTGATTGCACATGGTTTTGCAAACAATCCAACTGAAAGCACCTTATATGTTAAGCGTACTAATGATGTGCTTCTGATCATTGTGGTGTATGTTGATGACATGCTACTCACTGGTCCTCATGAGAAGCATATTGCTGATTTCAAGGCTGATTTTACATGCCTCATTTGAGATGTTTGATTTGGGACATTTGCATCATTATTTGAGCATTCAATTTATGAACATTGATGGTGGAATGGCTTTGTGTCAAATCAAATATATTGACACATTATTACAGCATTTTGGCCTTGAACACTATAAACCTATTGCCAGTCATATGGAGACAGGTTTACGATTGAGTCTTTATGATGCTAGAGATGATGGAGAGTGTTAATCTCCAAAAGAACAAGCTATCCTTGATGTTAGAGCACCTCTATATCAAGAATAACTCAAAACCTCTACCAATTTGGAGGACTAATGCTAGATTACCAAACTTTTGAACTAACTGTGAACAAACTCAACATACTGAAAGTCTACTTCACTTTATTCACTCATAGACTGATCAAACATGTAAAGTTTTCAATGAAGCTTTGTATGAGGTGTTGGCTAATGTTTTTGCACCCTCTTCAAGTTAAAACTTCTCGAAAGATTCAGTAGATCTTGAGAAATTATCCAAACAATCTACCTATGTTTGAAATTTTCCTCCTGTATAGTCGACTTTGACACCTGTAACTTCTAATGCATGGTTCTCCCAAACTAGATCCTGTTTAATCAAATGCTTTTATTCATAGATGGCTTACCTTCTAACTGAGATTTTGATTCCTTATTTGTGCAAAACTTTATAGTATACACTGAGATCTGATCAATTCTTTTACCATCGAGATTGCACCTGTTTTAGAAGATACTCATCACTTCTTCACATACAAATGTTCCTACACATAATTCTCTCAGACTGTTTACAATTAGGCTCTCAAATATTAACCATAGAAGCATTAACTATGGAATTAGACACCTACAAAAGGATTCTTGAAACGATCAAACACACAAGAAGGACTGAGCAAAATATCGGGTGCAACTTTTCTCTTTTTCTCAAAAAAATTTACATTCGAATGATTAGAGTTATTCACTTCATTTCTAAAGTGTCTAAGGGCTCTTACAACTTCTAATTCATCATCTGGCATACTCTCTCATACATGCCCCGGCCTTCTACTTGTATATATAGGCATATATGTACAAGCTCATGACCATACAAAAGTATATATGAGCTAATTACAAGTTTTATGTACATATGTATACAAGTCTTAATTTCCTGATTATGCACTAATTTCAACCTTCATGAATTGGTCTTTTCTTCATCTTTTGACTTCAAACCTTTTGTGCAAAACATCTATTGATGGTTGTCCTACACCAACAACTCCCCCTCAATCATCAATTGATTTCTTGTCAACGTACTTGGCTTCAATTATTTCTAGATTTGCTTATAGATATGCTAGAAATTCCAAACGAATTAGACATTTACTTAACTTTCTTATGGTACTAGGAGCGAGGGGATTGAATTCCAAAGTTCATCTAAAAAATGATACACCCGAGACACATTTTGAATTCTAATATTGTAAGAAAAACTCTAGTGGTGGAAAATAACTATCCCAATCTATGTGCATCTCATACACATATGCCCTCATAATTCCTCTTATATCTTGGTGGCCTTTTTTGTTTGACCATCTATATATGGATGGCCTTATCTTTGATGATACTTTAAGGTTATCAAAGAAGAGCTTGCAAGATTGCCTTGTCGACCTCATACCCCTATTTCTAACTATGGATGTCACCAATCCATCTAATATGAAGACATGTTGAATAAAAATGTCCCTAGCTTGTGGAGCTCGCACTATCTCTTTGCATATGTATAAAATGATCCATATCTGTGAATCTATCTACCACTATTAAGATAGCATCCCTCTTCCTTTGGTTATAAAGTAAACAAACAACCTATCTACCACTATTAAGATAGCATCCCTCTTCCTTTGGTTCTATGGTAAACAAAGAATCAAGTCTCTGGATATAATATCCTTGTTGTGCTTTGGACTCTATAACAATGATAAAAAATTGTTATAAATTAAGGGTTATGATTTGAGTGTTTGGTTGATTCAAATAGATTTGAATTGAGACGTCGTTTGGTCTTTACTACGTGTGGCCAAAGATCTCGAGACTAGACTTAAGCATAGGTTCATCTCTTCTCTAAGACAAGGAATCCACCTAACTTAGTCATTAAGTCTTAAGGGGGCAATGAGGAGGTCTTGGGTTTACTCTTGAAAGTTGCTTGGTTTCACCCAATAGCTCTATGAGCCCAAGCATTGTGTATTGTTCTTCTTACTATCACCGCTCGAGTTTAGGCAAGCTTCCATGATAACCTTGATAGCTCATCATCTTTCTCAAGCTCTAGAAAAGCTTCCACAAAGAGCGTCGGTGAACCATTATCACCTTCATTCATCAACTTATCCATTCATCTTACGTTTGTGTGCATCCCATGTGCATGATTTGTGCATTCGCGTGCATCTCATATGCACGATCTTTCATTTTGAAGAGGAAGATTCGTGAAAGTATGGATACTATATTCTACGAATGCGTGCATGCTTCTTGTGATTTTTGAACTCTTGTCTCCCTTTTGCAAGGAGCTTATCCTACCGAAGAGAGCTCTTTCATATTTGTTAGAAAGATGTACACATTTTCTATTTTATGTGCAGATTTCAAGCTTTGACCCACCTTCAACTGTTTCTCAAAAGAACTTCATGCACCATTCTACTAGAGCCCTCTTTACATTCAGTCACCTAAGCCGACAATTATCTCCGCATTGTGGAGCCTAGGGTGATTGAACAAGAAAGAAAACAAAGCAAGGGAAGAGTAAAGAGATCA
Organism: Ceratopteris richardii; assembly: GCA_020310875.1. Taxonomy (NCBI): domain Eukaryota; kingdom Viridiplantae; phylum Streptophyta; class Polypodiopsida; order Polypodiales; family Pteridaceae; genus Ceratopteris; species Ceratopteris richardii. The sequence continues at coordinate 177,700,334 of CM035420.1, read as the reverse complement.
AGGAGAAAGGATGGAGCAAAAGCATGGTGAAAGAATTCGAAGAACATTTGAGGAGCATCATGAAGCTTGAACAAAGGTGGAGATAAATCATGAAGAACGATTCTTCTTGGCCTCTATGATGGATCATCATGAAGAAAAAAGATGACTTGAAAAGGGGACTCCAAGATTGCTCATCCAACGAAAGTGCAAATCATGAAGGGGGCATATTTGCCCCTCTTAGAAGGTATAATATGATGTCTTGATTTCTTGTTTTTTATTCACATATGTTCTTTGGAGTATTTAAAATAGGTATTTATCTTAAAATGTCCATGCTGACTATGGGGCATCCAAATTATCCCCTCCAAATCATGTTTCCAATCGGTGATGATGTAGTAGCAAGTCAATTTTGGACATGTATTTCTCTTTACTCGAGAGTATGTTTTTCATGGTTTTCAGCTTATTCAAAAGCTCTTTGTAGAACCTTTCCAAAGTTGTAATGGTCACTACAAATAGAGGAGATTTAACAGGCTAGGGTGGAGAATCAATTCTCAATAGTCATCTTTTGGAGAAGCAAGGAGGGGTATGATGGCTCATCTCAAATGATGGATGTAGCTTCTTGATGATCTAAGTATGCTTCATTTCCATTCTTGTTTGAGTATGTTTTCATCATCTTGCGCTTAATGTTAGAAGAACTTTGATATAAGAAGAATATCAATAGATTAAGTCTAGACCACGATAATGAAATTATCTTATCACTTCTAGAATTAAAATGCATTTCCGCAAGAGTTGGTTTTTAGAAGAATGTTCGTGCATCAAAGAGTGCATTCTTGTAGCACAAATCAAGTTTTCCTTATTACACCAAGTATACTTTTTCAGAACATCATGCATCAAGTGAAATGAAAGAATTGAGTCAAGATTATTCATGTCAAACATTTTTAGTGTAAAGGGAAATTTGCATCAACTTTGGAATGCAAGCTCATACAACTACATGCATGCAAGCACATGGATTTGCATGAGTAAAAGGCATGATTTTGTTTTTGTTTCTTCATACATGGATTATGCATGCATAAAAAGTTGCATGATACTTCAAATACGATTTAAAGTTAGAATAGGCTCTAATTAGTTAGAAGGTAAAGGGAACCTCAAAGGACATTGAAAGCAAGCCAATCTTGACTTGAGCTTATGAGTTTGTACTAGGTTATTTCATCAAGTCTTATCATTATAAGACATGGATGAAACAAATTCTAGAGACTTTAGGCATAAACTTTAAAAACTTCATATATACCTTATTGACAAGGATAATTGTCATATAAAGTATGGGATTCATTAAGTCATTATTATTTATGTATTGCTCTATAAAATTAAGTATAAATTTTATAATTAAGTATGGAATAATACCCAAGTTCCAAGATTTACTTAAGTATTTAAAATACTTAAAGAAGAACACTTGAGAATCATGAAAAGACCACAAACTTTGTCTTAAGTCAACTCTAGGAAGTTCTTTGAAAGAAAACATCTCCAAAGAAATGCTAACACTTTGGAAGATTATGACTTTCAAAGATATGGAATTTAAACTCGGTGAGCGGAACACTTATGGCTAGATGTTCATCGAAATATCAAAAGATATGACTTTCATAATTCTAATTGAATACCTTAAGATCTAATGTTCTAAAGAAATAGACTCTAATGGGTATTCTTGAATAAACTAACATTCATAATTTAACGTTCAAGAATATATCTTACAATATACATGTCTTAAAAATTCAACATTAAGGTATGTTGAAAATTCAAAGTAATAGATGTTTGGATAGGATAAATAGGTTCAAACATAAAATGTTTTGAATAAGGTTCACATAGTAACAACAGAAGAGCATTCATTAGCTTTCATCATGCTCAATGAAGCATGCATTAATTCAAAGTATCACTTTGAGTTAGATTGATCCATAAGGAATCAAAGGACCATTCCTTGAATGATAAAACTTAAGAAGACTGAATTGTTTCTTAACCCTTATACAAAGATTCATTGATCTTTGACACAAAGATGGATCTTACGTATACCTTCATGAAAGTCAAAGTATAAGTTATACCTTGATTTGCATAGCTAAAAAAGAAGATTGGACAAGTGTATCTTTTGGAAAATCTATTCACAAAGTTGAGTCCTTGAGGTCTTCCAAACTATTAGCAAACTATCATTCCTGGTAAAGAATCGAGATTCTTAAGTGATAAAGAAAAAATTTTTCTGTTTATTGTACATTAGTTCTATCACCAAGAGAAGCTTGTAATTGAGAAGCAAGGAGCTCAAACTGTCTTCTCTAGGAAACTTAAGGAAGAGGAAAAATTTAAAAGAACTATATAAGTAATGATGGATGGCTCTTCCAAAGATCAATAGAATGACATACCATACAATTATGCTAGGTATTTTCTTAAATTACTTTTTATTTCAATATTTTTTATCTGAGTTTTGATTATCGTTGCATAGGTTTCTAATTGAAGCTTAGGAAAGGACTTTAGACTTTGGAATCGTCCAATAAGACATGTGAAAGATAATGAAAGATTAGTATTCCAAAGTTGAATAGGCAAAATGCATTGAAAAGAAATTTTAGCATGTCAATCACTTAGGATGCATTGAAAATAATAATTATATGTGCATTTCATTATCCAAAACAATGGTTTCCATGCAAAACTTGAAGTATGAAGAGTTTTGTTATATGCATAACAATTTTTAGTTCCAATAGGAAAAAAGTTCTAGATGCACAAAGCATGTACATAAGTAAGATGGGGCATGGAAGGAAAGCACAACTAGCATTTTTGTCCAAAAAGGGACATAAGTACATGCGGTGCATGAATGTTAAGCATGCTTAGACCAAAGTAATGCTTGAATCATTTGTGGCATGTAAGAATATGCATTTGCATGCAAGCAAATGGATTTGCATGCAATCACATGCATTTGCATGAATAAAATTCACTTTTAGTTGCGAAAGATATGAAAATAAATAAGTGAATTTTTTTTAGTAGTTAAGCTAGTTTTAAGTTAAAGCTTGAAATTTTTGAGAAGAAGTGAAACTAGATATTTGCAAATCCATGCTAACTATAGATTTACAAGCAAAGTATTTAAAAATTCCTTCCCAACTTGATACTTAAATATCAAATAGTTAATGTAAAGTTCACATTAAGTAAGAAAGTACGTCTTGCTTAGTAAAAGTAATTAAAATTAAGGAAACAAGTTAGGAAGTTTCATTCAAACAGTTAATGTTTCTTGACATATCAATGGCCAAGAAGTCATGTATATCTAAATATTAAAGATACCTAGAGAGAGCCATTTGAAAAAATTCATAAAGAATATTTCTTGGGAAAATCAGAAAAAAAAAGATTAAAAGAGATATTACCCTTCCTTTTGTAATTTCTCATGCATCCTAAGTAGGATGGTACCTAAAAATATTTTCAAAGCTTCATGAATAATTTGAGATAGAGCTATCATTTGACTCCATCCAAGAGAATGATGGATATTGAATACAAGAGTTTGAACTTAAACACAAATTGAGCTTGAAGTTCAATAAGCACATATTAAGTTTACTTTGCACATAGGGGAATGGTGAAGTGACTAGGAATCATGAAACTTTGGAAACATCTTCTTATCTGAAGAGTTTGATTATTTTTTATAGCTTCATTAAATAGATTTACATTTCAAAACGAAACCTGGATAAGTTAACTTTAGGATATGCAATATTTCCTAATGAAAATAACTTAAATGAATTAGAAGGCTTTTCTTATTTCATGAGCTAAGCCTCTTCCCCTATCATATCCAAGGATGAAAGTATCCAAGGATGAAAGTATCCTTTGAATGTAAAAGCCCTAGGTATTAGATCTAAGTTGATCCATGAGATTTACCAAATATAAATAGAACATGAATATGTTAGGAAAAGCAAAAGAAGATGTCCTTAGAGAAGATGTCCTTAGAGAAGATGTCCTTAGAGAAGATGTTTAGGGAAAGATAAAATCTATCATAGGATAATATGTTAGAACTCTTTTCCAGTACATGTGGCTAAAAAGAAGACACCCATGAAATAGGAAAAATAGGTGTAACTAATTCCATTAGAATCGTGGATCAAGATGATGGATTAGAAAGTGTAAAAAGACATCTTTCCTATTATAGATGTTAAATCAAATAGTAAGTTGGTTAAAAAGAAACTTGTTGGCATGCTATAGACAACAAGGATTCTATTGAAAAAGACTCGGAAAGGAGGTTGCAAAAGCAAAGTTGGATAAAGCATTTCAAAGTCCAAACTTCTCTAAAGATAAGTGAGAGTGAGAGACAAAAATGGTTTGCAACTCTAAGTATGTAGTCGGCAACCATGGTTACCATAATTAAGTCTGTGGAAGGTGAAGATTATTTTTATCTATCCTTGAATGGATTTCCTAAATATAAAATCCAAAAACATTAGTTGATTCTTATTGTTCATTAATAAAAAGAATCCTTAGATTCCCTACGATACTTGTTCAGAGCTTCAAATAGAAAGGAATCTAAAGATAAGAATAATCTCATGTCACTATGAGTTGGTTGAGTAAGAAACAAAAAGACCTTAAATATTTTGAAAGAGGTTAGTAAAAGAAGGATGGATGGTTATTCGATCTGAAGGTTTGATGCTCCCAAGACAAAGCATGGGTCAAGCATAAGATTGTGGAATGACCTTGTGATGGAAGCATGAGAAACCCAACAATGATAGAAGATAGAGGTAATTCCTAGACTTCAGATTCTTGAAAGGATTCGAGTAAAAGTTACTAGATTTAAATGAAGTGTATTTTGTGGATTTTAAGATAAATATCATCCACCCATTAGTGTTGAATATAAAGTATGGTGATAACGGACACTACATTTTACATTCACATGGATGTAGGAAAGATGGTATAGAACATTATACCTTGAGATGGTCCTATAGTTAAACATTATGGTGGTCAATAGTATGACCTAGAAAAACACCTCATATACACATAGTATGGTGGTCAATAGTATCAACTAGAAGAATTTCATATATCAGCATGCTTCTGATTTTTCAGAGCCATGTATGGTATTGATATTGGCCTTTGTTGAATTTTTTCTCAACATGCGTAAGCCTTTAATAAAGTTATTCCCTTGTAGCTCAACAAATGTTTTAAAGATTCTTTTGATTCATGAGTCTACGCAATGGTAATCTCTTGCTAGACAGAGGGGAATGAGAAGTTTGTGAGATTGGCATGAAACCAAAGGGCTTTCTTGAGATTGACAAGTGGCTTGAAGATAAGTACAATCGAGTAGTGATCAGAGATGACAAGGTCCACACATTGGGAGAGGGAAGAGGGGTCTCACTCATTGATGATATTCTACATAATATAGCTCTTATCAAGTCTAGCTTTGCTCAAATAAACTACAGACTACAGGTTCGACCAAGAGAAAGAAGCCATGTCTTTGATCGCCACCAGATCTAGGTGGAGCTTGACTTGGTCCTAGAAATTAATCCTTCTCATGACCATTAGTAACCCGCCCTCTTTTCCCCCATAGTTCTAGAAAGAGTCCTCGATATTGAGAGCATACATAGAGACTATAATGAACTATAGAGGACCCCAAAAGAAGCACCAATCCATTGATGGTTGTGATATGAGAGGGTAGCATACCAATTGCTTTTGATGTTGATAGCCAAACCACTGTTTCCCTTGGGGTGCACGGTGGAGAGCAAGACATGGGATGACAAAATACATTTTAATCGATTTTGGAGGTCCTCACCATCAATTTTGATTTCTTAAAGACAAATGAAGTCCAAGTCTAAGCTTTTATCATGGATCCATTGGCCAATAATGGCTGCACTTGAGGTGTTAGAAAACCCTCTAACATTGAAAGAAATGATTATTATTATCAGATGTTAACTTCTTTGTGGGGAGGGGCCTTGTTCCCCTTTTTCCTTTTTTTCTCATCATCATTTTTCCTTGAGGTGGAGGGATCTTAGCACATGACTTGAACCTGAAGGGGCTCTTCCATGATATCTCAGGTGGTTCTTTTCCTTTGTGAAAAGACTTCTTCAAAACTGAGTCATGTATCCTATCAAGAATTGTGGATCCAATGATCTCGCTTTCATTGTCATGGTTATCATCATTGCTGGTGGTGAATCCATCCTCTTTGCTAGTGGTGTATCCTTCTTGGTTGTGTTCCTTGTAAGTGGAATCCTCTCGAGTTTCCCATCATTGTGATAGTCATAGAGATTCACTTCCCCTAGGTAATCTAGGTCATTGACCTCCCTCCCCAAGTTACCGAAAAATTTTGTTTCCAAGGCCGTGTGAGAGGGACTCTTCTAAATATTACCCTTAGGACTTCTTCTCCTTCTTCATCTCACTTCCATGAAGCCTTCTAGTTTCATCTTCATGACTTGTGATTCCTTCACTTTCTCAACATCCAAAGGATGATCTTATGACATGTTTTGGGCCACTAAAACTTCTTTAATGCCCATTACCTTAGCCATTTCTAGATTTCTTCTTGTTCTTAATGGACTTGTATCTCAAAGGAAAACATCTTATTCTATGGCCCTTGTTGGTAGCAGTTAAGGAGGATCGAGTGGAGTATCATGCCAAGGTAGCTTACGACAGACTAGTCAAAGGGAATAAGGCCAAAGAGAAGGCCAAGGAGGGTCACACAGACAAGGGATTAAAAGAAGATCTGGCAATAAGGTCAAGCAAACCTTTCTTTTTCTTTTTACATAACAACAAATAGTGATTTTGATCACTCCATATCATTGAAAAATACTATTTTTTATAATTCCCACTCCATTTTCGTAAGCCTATGAGTCATCAAGCTTCAAGAGTGCTAGACCCATGTACATACCAATTTTCATGATTTTTAGAGCTCACTTGAGCCTCCACATGAGCCTCACAAGCTAATTTTTAACTAGGTTAGACACTAGGTTTGGACAGGGCCAAAGCTAGTGGAAAATTATAAAAGAGCTAGAGAGCTCATTTTTGGGGTTAGAAAATTGGGAATCGAAGTTAACAAAAGACATTGTAATCTCACTTTCTTTGGTTGATGAAGACTCCATTGCTCCATCTATTTGTCTTTTTGTGTGTGTGTGTGTGTATGTGTGTGCATGCTTGTGTGCTTCTCACTCACTCACTTGCAATCTCACTAGATGATGGTTGTCATACCACCCTCATGTTTCCTTGGATTGAAAATTATGAGGTGGATCTCCTCACGTTAACAAAAGACATTGTAATCTCATTTTCTTTAGATAAACATTATAATTGAAAGTGTGCAAGAGCTCTCTAGATTATTTGAATGCGGTTGTGAGCACAAGACAAAACTCTAAGAGCTTCTCATCCATAAATAGAAGGTTTCTCAAGATTTGTGATCTTCAAAATTATCTATTTTGACATAGAGATTTGTGGATGATGTTCAAAAGGACTTAGGTGGTTTTAATGCATATTGTGGAAGCTAAGGGAGTAACCTATGTGTCTCTAAAGTTACTTGTGCTAGTGTTGAGCAAGATTTTTCCAACACAATCACATCTCTATAAGCTACACCATCACCTCTTCACAATGGTATGAGAGCAAAGCTAAATTCTAGGCATTATGGGTGATGGATTCCCCTCATCTATTAACAAGCTAGATCAAAGTAACTACTCAACATGATCTGTCAAAATGGAGGCTTATCTACAAGGAAAGAGCTTATATGGATACATTTTTGGAGATGAAATGATGTGAATACTCAGAAGCAAGGGTGAACAAGCACAAGAGAATCAAAAAAGGTTAAATGCATGGTGTTCAAAGGATGCTTTGGCAAGGTCATGCATTCTCAACTCTATCTCTACTTTTTAATCCCTCATACAAGGAATTCTACAACCTCTCAAGAGACATAATATACTTTGGAATCATTTTTCTCCCTAAGTACCAAAGCCAGGAAGAATCAACTTTGGATGGATTTTACAACACTCAAGAAGTTTCCCAAGCAAAATTTGAATGACTTTGTAACCAAGATGAAGGATATTGCAGAACAACTTGGGAGCATTGGAGTGATCATTGAAGAGGAGCAAATTGTGAGGAAAGTCACCAATAGAATAAAGTTGATGACAAATGGGAAGCCTTCACCACAACAATGGACCTCTACATCAACATGCAAGTAGCTAATTTCAACACATTTATGGGGAATCTTATGAAACATGGTGAGAACCTGAAAGGTAACCAATCATCTCCCCTCTACATAGATGATAATAAAGGCAAGGACAACAAAGCAAAAGGTAACAAATCTGATCACTATGGAAGTACCTCTCATGCCAATTTGGGAGGTAAAGGTAGAGGTTCAAGAGGAAGAGGCAACGGAGGTAGACAAGGCAGGGGGATAGCTCAAGTCTCATCACCTTGTGCTATACGTGGTCTAGCAAATCACATCATAGAGATATGTTTCAAGAACCCAAGGATTCAAAGAGAAATAGGATACAATAAAGGAGGCTATCAAAGTTCAACAGGTAGATTCAATAACACTTATGGATATAATAACAACTCATACAACACCAATTATTGAGGTGGATACAAAGGAAGAAGATACTACAACAACTATACAAATGATGAAGCTCAAGAGGATTCACTTCTACTCATGAACATGACAATGAAGGATGCTAAGTTTGATGGGCATGTTTTTACATTGACTCAAGATGCTTAAATCATGTGCAAGGAATGTGGCACTACTCTTAGACTTTGAAATTGCAAAGCAAAAATATGGAGTCCAAGCACTAGATGACATAAGACATCTAGTTGAGAAGATAGGTAATGTGAAGACATTCAAGTTATCATGAACTTACTAACAAGAGTTCTTTATGTGCCTACCATCACCAAAGAACCTTATCAGTGTAGGTCATATTATTGAGAAAGGTTTGTAGGTGAGATTTACCAAGCATGGAGCATATGTTGAAGACCCATTTCACCGATTCAAGAAAATATTAAAGGGAGGAAAGACAAGTAGGTCGTTCAATTTTGAACTCCAAGAAATAAACAATATTTCCTTATTCAACTATGGCACTCAAATCCTATCAGAATTAGAGGTTTGGCACAAGAGGTTAGCTCACAATCAGGAAAGAGCCTTCAAACAAGTCAGTAGAGATTAGGTTGTACTTGAACTACCCATTGTATAAGAAAAACACACATGATATATAAGTGTAGTGCATGTTAGTTTTGTAAGTCACACAGGCAACCATTCACCAAGAAAGGCTGCATACATGAAGATCTATTGAATCTTATCCACTCACATGTTCGGGGACCAAGCAAGGAACCTTCAATTTTTGGATCAAGGTACTATGTGTCATTCATAGATGATTGTAGTTGATGGATTATCTTGTATTTCATGAAGCATAAGGAATAAGTATTTTCATGCTTTGAAAAAGAACGTAGCTCTTATGGAGAATCAAATGGCTAAAACCTTAAAAAGATTATGGTCAGATGGAAGGGGAGAATATTTCTCCCATGAATTTGATTCTTCTCCAAGAGAGAGGAATCAAAAGGGAAATCACCATCAGATACACTCGTGAGCATAATGGAGTGACACAAAGAAGAAATAGAAGAATTGTGGAGGCTCCAAGGTCCATGCTCAATGAGAAGAAAATTCCTACCTACTTATGGACAGAGGCATTATCTTCTACCACCTATTTCGTAAATAGAGTACTTTCAAATGCTCTAAATGGCATGACTTCATATGAGGCATGGAGTGGAAGAAGACCTAGCTTGGATAATTGTAGAATCATTGGGTGCATTGCATATGCACACATACCTTCGCAGATAAGAGGTAAATTGGACCCTAAGGTAGAGAAATGTGTGTTCATTGGCTATGACCTTAATAAAAAATGTTATAGATTATACAATCCAAGCAAAAAAGGATTTGTAGTACGTAGAGACATGTTTGATGAAAACAAGTCTTGGTTTGAAGATGATTGTACAAAAATAAAGCTACCTTATGACCTAGAGGAAGACTATCCAACTTTGTCAAGAAAGAATGGTCACATACTTGAAGCATCAAGTGACTCTGAAGATGATCAAGGGACTCCAAGAAGATAAGTTAACCCTTCGAACTGCAAAGCTAATGCTAAAGTGCACGAGTTGAGGGATGTAGGAGAACCCTCACAAAAAAATAAGAAGGTCAACTAGAGAAAAGAAGAAGAAAAAAATGTATGGCTATGATACATTATTAGTAACTAAACACTCTATCTATTTAGCACATGATTCAAACTATAAGGAGACCTCCTTATGAGGAAGCCAAGAGTAAACTTGAGTGGATGAATGCCATGGAGGAAGAGATTAAATCCCTATAGGAAAATCGTACTTGGGAGTTGGTACCCAAGACCTCATTTATTAAGATCATTGGATCAAGGTGGATATCGAAGGTAAAGAGAAACTCTGATGGAACTATCAACATGTATAAAGAAAGAATTGTGGGCAAAGGATATGCACAAAGATAATGGATTGATTATGAAGAGACCTTTTCATCAGTGGTAAAGATGCCAACTATTAGAGTACTTATGATTATTGCAACTTCCAAGAATTGGAAGATTTACCTAATGGATGTAAAGAATGCATTTCTAAATGGTTGGATATCTAAAGAGGTATATATGGCTCAAGGGCTTGGAATCATACGCTTGTCACCTATTTGCAAGATAAAAGATTCTTTTTTAGAAAAGCAGATCCTTAAATCTTCATCAAGAGGAATCAATTTGAGATCATGTACCTCTATGTGGTAGGCATCTTTGCAACAGGTGAAAATGTTTCTTCATAATCAATACCTTGAGTTTGTGCATATCCGTTGGCCACTAGCCTTACTTTGTATCTGTTGATTGAGCCATCAAAATTCTTCTTTATCTTATATATCCATCTTGAACCTATGATTTTCATAGTTGGAGTCTTTGGTTCCAATTCCCAAGTCTAATTCTCTTGTAAAGCTTCTATCTCCTCTTCCATGGCATTCTTCCATTCATACTTCTCCTTTGCTTCTTCATAAGTTCAAATCTCTTTAGAGTTTGAGTCATGTGCTAGATATATTGAATTTTTGGTGACCAATGAAGTATCATATCAATACCGTTTTGGCTTCCTTTTCTCTCTAGTTGATCTTCTTATGGTTTGTTGAGATAACTCTACCACATCTCTCAACTCTGGCACTTTGGATTTGCCTTAAGAGTTCAAAGAATTGATTTCTTTTCTTCAAGTCTTTTGATCATCATCAAAATCACTTGATGCTTCAAGTGTATGCTTGTTCTGCTTTGATAATGTTGGCAAGTCTTCCTCTAGGTCATAGGGAAGTTTGATTTTTCTTGCAATCATCTTTAAATCAAGATTTGTTTTCATTAAACACAACATCTCTACTTAAAATGAAGCCTTTTTGCTTGGATTCTATAGCCTCTAGCCTTAGCAATTAAAATTATAGCTAGTGAGGATGCATTTCTCTACTTTTGGATCTAATTTGCCTCTCATTTGTGAAGATATGTGAGCATATGCTATGCAGTTGAAAATTCTGCAATCGTCAAGATAGGTCTTCTTCCATACCATGCTTCATATGGTGTCATACCATTCAAAACCTTTGATGGAATCTATTGATCAGGTATGTAGGTGTAGATACTCCCTCTACCCACAAGTAGTTGGGAAGCTTCTTCTCATTAAGCATTGACCTTACAACCACCACAATTGTTCTATTTCTTATCTCTACCACTCCATTTTGCTCTAGTGTATACTTGTAGTGATCTCTTTGATTCATCTCTCTTGGAAATAGGAATTAAAGTCATGGGAGAACTATTCTCCCCCTCCACTTGATTGTAGTCTCTTTAGAGTCTTACATGTTTGATTCTCTACAAGAGCTAGGTATTTTTTGAAACATGGAGACACTTCATCTTTATGCTTCATGAAGTATAAGATGGTCCATATGCTACAATCATCAATGAATGATACATAATACGTGGATCTAGAGATTGAAGGCTCCTTGCTAGGTCCCCATACATCTATATGGACTAGCTCCAATAAGTCTCTATATATGTAGTCTTTCTTTGTGAAGGAGTGCCTGTGTGACTTACCTAATTGACAAGCACTACATCTAAAAATCATTTGTTGATTGGATATATTTCATAGAACAAGTACACAGATCCCTATTTATTTGCTTGAGACCTCTTTCACCTTTGTGAGCTAATCCCTTATGCCAAATTTCCAGTTTTGATAGAGTTTGACTACCATAATTGAACAATGCAATGTTTCCAGTATCTTTGATTGAAATGTAGATAATCCACCTTATATTTCTCCTCTTGTTATCTTCTTTAATCCTTGGTATGGGTCTTCAACAAATGCTCCATTTTTTGTGAATTTGACGTGCAATCTCTTCTCAACAATTTGACCTACACTTATGAGGTTCATGGTGATAGTTGGCACATAGAATACCTTACTCAACAGGTTCATAATACCATCTCGAGTCTTCAGATTACCTATCTTCTCAAATGGATGTCTTGTGTCATCTCCTCTTTGGAATTCATGTCTATTCCTTGGATCCTCCGAATTGGAGAGTAGAGCTACAGTCCCTACTGCATGATTTGAGCAACTTGAGTCTATATAGAATACATGTTCATCTATTATACCTTCCTTCATGGTCATATTCATCAAAAGGAGTGAGTCCTCTTGAGCTTGGTCATTTGCATAGTTTTTTTATTCTCTCCTTCCTCTATATCCTCCTTGGTAGTTATTTTTGTGGTATGAGTTGTTATTATATCCATTGAAGTTGTTGAATCTTCCTCTTGAGCTTTCATAGCCTCCTCTGTTGTAACCTCTTCCTCTTTGGTTCCTAGGATTCGTGAAACAATTCTAAGTAATGTGATTGGTCAGACCACATATAGCACATGGAGATGAGCCTTAAGCTCTTCCCATGCCTTGTCTTCATCATCTACCTCTTCCTCTTGAGCCTCTACCTCTACCTGCAAAGTTGGCTTGAGAGGTACTACCTTCATCATCAGATTTCTTACCCTTGCCCTTATTGTCTTTGTTCTTATTCTTATATGTGTAGAGAGTAGAGGATTGATTACCTTTTGAGTTGTCTCCATTCTTCATAAGCTTTTCCTCATGTGTGATCAATTTTCCCATGAGGGTGTTGAAATCAGGAACTTGCATGTCCATGTAAATATCCATGGTTGTGGTGAAAGCTTCCCATTTGTCATTTGCCTTAATTCCATTAATCACTTGCCTTACTATTTGCTCTTCATAAATGAATTCTCCAATGCTTCCATGTTGGTTTTCTATCCATCACGGTGACAAAATCAGTCACATTGTGCTTCGACATCTTCTTTAGTGTGGTGAATTCCATCCACAATTGGTTTTTTATTGCCTTGGTACTTGATGAGAAGAATGCTTCAAGAGCATTCCAAGTCTCTTGTGAAGTCTTGCAACTCCTAATGTGTGGAAGTAAAAAATCAGAGATAGAGTTAAGAATGCATGACCTTGCTAAAGCATCCTTTGAGCACCATGTATTCAACCTCTCTTGTTCTTCTTGTGTTGGTTGGCCTTTGCTTCTTAGGACTGGCATTATCTCATCTCCATATATGTAACCATAGAAGTTTCTCCCTTGAAGATAAGCTTCCATTCTGAGTGACCAAGCTAAATAATTACCTTGATCCAATTTTCCCATGGATGAGGGGAAGCCATCATCCATGAGATCTAACTACTCTGATACCACTGTGAAGAGGTGATGGGTTGAGTGTAGATATAAGTTGGTGTTGTAGCAAACCTACTCTACAACCAACCAATATAACTCTAGGGATGCTTAATAGACTTCCTTAGCTTTCCAAATGTGCATAAACACCCATCAAGCCCTTTGGATCATCATTCTCAATTGTTTGTAGCTAAACACATAACGTCTATTTGCAAGACATGTGAAGAACCTTCTATTTTTGAACGAGAAGGTCTTAGTATTATCCTCAAAGCTCACAATCTGGAATGGATTTACTATAGAGCTTTTGCACACATCTATTTGAAGTGTATAGCTAACTAAAGCAAGTAGTTTGATGATTTTAACTGCCCCATACAAGGAGAAATGAATCTAGCAAGTTTGGGGGTCACCTCGACTTTTCAGGATCTAGAAGATGTCCAGACATAGTCAACTTCTCATATTCATATCTTGAGATTTACGGAACTAAAGCTGATGAAAATTGATACGCATATACCCAATTTAAAGTAAATCAAATGAATGCTTACATGTAGAGAAATCAACTCAACAACTTCACTATAATCATGAAAGTACTCAGGTAGAATGCAGAGAAATGTGAATGTGATTGAACATATGATACAAGGGGAGTGTAGGGGACTACACTTAGATGATGTGAGCTCAGTGTAGGCTTGAGTTTGTAGCTCAATCACTTCAAGATTTGTTTTGTTATTCCATGACTAAGAGCCATGTGTATTTATACACATTTTTTATTTTTTGAACTGGTAGATAGCTCACCTAAAAGTCATCCTACATTTGGGGAATGATTTGAATTTTGTTCCAACTACAAGAGTCATGGAATGGGCTCCCTAATGTCACAACATTCCTTCATCTCTCCTTTAGCTTGTTGGAGATCTCTAAATCTCCAAAGGCTTGATCTATACTGATTTAAGAGCACCTCTATATCAGTTATAGACCAAACTTTACACAAATGTTACCTTGATTTACCAAATCATTAACTATCACTTCTCTGAGTGAAAACTTTTCTTCTTCAAGAAATCTGCTTCAGAGATTAACTTCATTACCTGCACATATTTTCAAATTTCTTCAATTTAATGATACACATATGTCCATGCTACCTTTGCACAATCATATCAACCATTATACCTTCAAAAGAGTTATTAAAACTCTGATTTGATCATTAAGATCAAAAGTATGTCAGAAACTATCTTCCTGAATATGCGACTTTGAAATAGTCAACTTCTAAGGTTGATTTCTCATAGCACAAGTCCCATTTTGCTAAATGTTTTTAGCCATAGCTTCCTTACCTTCTAAATTAGATTTTTGAATGCTCAATCGTCAAAAACTTTACACTGTGCATTGAGATTCAAGCAAAACAGTGACACGAAAAAGTGCGCAACTTTGAGAGGTCTATCTGCAGACTTTACATATACATGTTCCTATTGATCATACACACAACCTGAAAGGAATTAGATCATGAAACTTTGAAAATAGCTTGATTAGCTTCTAGATTAGATGTGTACAAATGATTTCTTGATCCACATGATTAGGTTGAGAGAAATCAGAAAAAGACTCGACGCTAACTCCTAAAGATGACTCTCTAGACATCTATCTCTTTGACACTTGGCTTCTAATGACTCTCACTCATTTATTTCTTTACATCATTGACTTATATACATATGATTCTAGACTCATCTGGCGTCTATTACATTATCCTTATCATTCTATTGATCATCTAAACTCATAGTACAAGAATTTTCAGCTGTAATGTACATATGTATACAAGCGACATTTTTGAGATCTCTTCACTTTCTTCACTTACTTCTTTGGATTCATTTTGATTCTTGACTTGCTTCAAATTCTTCATAATCATCAATTTGGGATTGCTTTGTTCCAACATCTCCCCCTCAATCACTAATTTTGATTATACCATCCTTCTTTATTCCTGCCATCTCTTTGAACGTTTGTAGCTTAGGTCCATCTAAGCTTTTTGTCAACATATCTGCAACTTGCTCTTTTGTTGGTGTATACAATACTTAAATTTCTTTGTCAAGTACCTTTTCTCTCAAGAAATGATACTGAATCTCTATGTGTTTAGTCATGGCATGAAAAACAGGATTAACTGCCAAATATAATGAACTCATGTTGTCTCCAAAAATAATTGGAGTACTCTGATCAGTTCCAAAACTCTTCGATAAGGTCTTTAACCATGTCACTTCTTTTGTAGCCTCTACCATTCCTTTATACTCAGCTTCTGTGGATGACAAAGCAGCTGTATGTTGCTTCTTTGAGCACCAAGAAACTAACTTCTCTCCAATATAACAAAGATAACCATGAGTATACCTTCTATCATCTGAATTGCCTGCCCAATCTGTGTCACTAAACACTTTGATTCTTGTGTCAAAAGTAAAACCATAATACAAACCTTCACTTAAAGTTCCCTTGATATATCTGAGTACCCTTTGAGCTGCAATCCAATGAGTTTTCTTTGGACAATGCATAAATTGTGATAAAACACCAACTGCATATGATAGATCTGGTCTTGTCAAGGTAGCATAGATCAAACTACCTACCAAACTCTGATATTTCTTCGTGTCATTAAATTCTTCACCTCCATATCTACTCAATAAATGATTTACCTCCAATGGTGTGGTTGAAGTCTTGCAATCTTCCATATTGAACTTGACCAGAAGATTCACCAAGTATCTCTCTTGTGTAACATATACTCCATGTCGAGTATACACAATCTGCATTCCTAAGAAATCAGACAAGTTTCCCAAATCACTTATCTTAAACTCCTTTTCTATTTGCTTCTTAAGCTCCTTGATTCCTTGAGCATCTGTACCTATGAATAATATCATCAACATAAATACACATATATATGAACCCATCTTCACTTGCCTATACTAGAAAGCTACTATCTACTTTTGAAGCTTGATATCCACATTCATTCAAGAACTTAACAAGCCTGTAATTCCATGCTCTTGGAGCCTGCTTCAAACCATACAAAGCTCTCTTGAAATTACACACATAATATGATCCAATTGAATCCATGAAACCCTCTACTTTCTCCATGTACACTTCATCTACAATATATCCATTCAGAAATGCATTCTTCACATCTAATTGTGATAACTTCCATCCTTTACAAGCAGCAATAGCAACTAGAGTTCTAATTTTATAAATCTTAGCAACTAGAGTAAAGGTTTCATCATAATCTACCCCATAAGTTTGGCCATAACCTTTAACCACAAGTCTAGCTTTGTATCTAGAAACCTCACCATTTGCAAATCTTTTTGTTTTATACATCCACTTACATCCAATCACCTTCTGGTTCTTTGGTCTTGGCACCAATTTCCATGTCTAATTCTCAAGTAGAACATATTGCCTTCTCCCAATTTTGTTTACCTTTAGCTTCTTCATATGTGATTGGATGTTCTTCTGTCTTCACAATATAAGCATAGTCTTTTGTTGTTAAGAAAGATGTATCATAGCTATACCTAATAGGTTCTTTTCTTTCTCTCAAAGATCTTCTGACCTTTGCACTTCTTGAAGTCTTAGCCACATTTGATTCTGGATCAAATCTTGGCCTATCTTCATCATTGCCCTGCAATTTAATTTTACAATCAACATCATCAATATCTTCTTCATACACCTTTACTTTGGTCTTCCCTTTCCTTTGAACTTCTTCAACATTTGCATAATCATTTGTTGATCCTATATACCATGTGATTTTCTCATCAAATCTAACATCTTTTCTAACAAGAAATTGCTTTGTAGATGGACTCCACAATCTGTAACCCATCTGTCTATCATCATACCCAATAAACACATACTTCTCTGCTTTGGGTTCTAGCTTATGTCTTAATTGAGAAGGGACATAAGCATATGCCAAACATCCAAATACCTTACAATGATCAAGAGTAGGTTTCTTACCCCCCCCATGCTTCATAAGTTGTTCTACCATCCAAAGCTTTGTAGGGTAACCTATTCACAAGGTATGTTGCAGTGTTGATAGCTTCTGCCCACAAGTAGTTTGGACAATTCTTCTCTTTCATCATTGATCTTGCAAACTCTACAAGAGTTCTATTTCTTCTTTATGTAACTCCATTTTGTTGAGGGGAATACCTGCAAGTTACTTCTCTTTTTATACCTGCATTCCACAAATAATCATCAAAATCTTTAGAAAAATACTCTTCCCCTCCATCTGATCTCAACCTCTTGAGTTTTGTCCTCTAATCATTTCTGCATAAGCATGATAATGCTTGAATGTCTTGAACACTTCAAAAATTTGTTCTTGATTACATAAAGTGTAATCCATCTTGTTGCATCATCAACAAGCAACACATAATATCTGGATCCATTTATGATATAGTCCCTTGAAGGACCCCAAACATCTGTATGAACCAACTCAAGCATGTTTGAATACTTGTATCCTGATTTATTGTATGAACTTTTGTGTGCTTTACCTAATTGACAAGCTTCACACTTGTATACCATGTGTGGACTTTCAACATTTGGCAATCCAAGCACTACATCATTCTTTGAAATTTCTTTTATGGCTCTCTCATTGAAATGACCTAACCTTTTATGCCATACATCTAACTCAGACATCTTTTGACTTCCATAAGTAAACAATGCATGTCCCACATTACCTTGGACCTTGAGAGTAAAAAGTCTTCCTTCTTTTACCTGCAATGATTCTTGTATATCCCTGATTTGAATCTTGCACATAAACACCATCATTTGTGAATCTGACTTCATATCCTTTCTCCACAGTTTGTCCTACACTTATCAAGTTTTTAGGAATAGTAGGAACATAAAGTACCTTGCTTAAGAGTGTGCTTCCACTCTTTGTCTTCACTGATCCAATGCTTTCAACTTTATGCTTGGTGTTCTGTCATGTTTGAAATGTATGTCCACTCACCTTTGCTTCCATATCAGTCATCAATGATATGTTGCCACTCAAATGATTGCTCCATCTTGAGTCAATATAGAATACCCTTTGATCTTCTCCTACTGCTTCATGTGTTGCATTCAAGATAAGAGTCATGTCATCCTTCTGATCTGATGCATAATTATAATAGTTGCTATTGTAGGACTGAGGTTGAAAGCTTCTTCTAGTTCCTCTAGCATATGAAGTTCCACCACCTCTTCATCTTAAGTTACCTCTTTGATTTCTGCCTCCTCTACCTCTTTGATTGAAACTCTGATTATGGCTTCCACCATTTTGATTGTTATACCAACAATCATTTGCCAAATGATTTGTTCTGCCACAAATCCAACAAGCTCTAACATTATCTTTATTCTTACCTCCTCTTCCTTTACCTCTTGAATTCATCTTTCCTCTTGTGAAATTAGCTTGGCTTGAAGATCCTTCATCATTAGTTGACTGCTTCCTTGTTCCATTCTTTTTCTTGTCCTTGGAGTACATAGCTTGACTTGCACTCCTATCATTATCTCCCTTAATGTCCTACTCAAAAGTTAGCATGTGTCCTAGCAATTGATTAAGATCAGGAGTAAAGTGATCTAATGACAATTCTATGGACAATATGAAAGGTTTCCATTTCTCATCTCCTCTCAGACCTATAAGTATTTGTCTTACCAACTTATCCTCTTCAATATCTTCATCTAATGCTCCCAAGCTATCTGCAATATCCTTCATTCTTGCCACATAATCAGAAATTTATTGTGAGCTCTTTTTCTTGAAGGTTGTGAACTCTACCCATGATGAGGACTTCCTTGACTTGGTTGTATTTCGGAAATGCTCTTCCAAAGCATTCCACACATCTGTTGCACTTTCTAATACTCTATTATGAGGTAGAAGATAATCATTTATAGCCATGTAAATGATGCTCCTAGCTTGAACATCCTTCTTCATCCAGTTCTTCAAATCTGCAAGCTCTTCCCTAGCTGGAACACTAGGATCTTCAAACTCAGGCTTTTCTTCTTCTCCTGTGATGAATGCCATCAAATCTTTCCTCATGAGGTGTGCCTCCATCCTCATGGACCAAGCTGGATAGTTCTCCCCATCCAGCTTATCAATCTGCGAGCTTTCTCCCATCTTTGATCTTTGTCTTCTGCAAATTTTAAGATAAATGAATAGGTTTTGTACCTTTAATGTAAGACTTCAATCTTCTAGATCCTTTCGAGCTCAATCTTTGCACTTCTTCAGGTTGTCTTCAAGAATTTAATCTTTTCCTCCTTCAATTAGAAGAAACTTCAATGTCTGCAACAGTCGGAACTTCCAATGCTCTTTTCTTCACTTTGTATTGCACCTTTTGCTCTAATACCACTATTGGAGATGTCTAAATCTCGAAAGGCTTGATCTATACTGATTTAAGAGCACCTCTATATCAGTTATAGACCAAACTTTACACAAATGTTACCTTGATTGATTCTTGACTTGCTTCAAATTCTTCATAATCATCAATTTGGGATTGCTTTGTTCCAACATAGCTTTTATATTATCCAAGATAGATACAAGAGAATTAACAAGCATGAGTTTTTATGTGAGTCTCTCTATGTAGAGTGACTTATGTGTGTAGTTCTCAAAGCTCTTAGGCTTGCTAAATGTGTTCGAGGAGATGGTGGATAATCACAAGAGATGAGCTGGTGTAGATAAAACCTCCTTCACACCTACTATAAGTGATGGCTGGACAATGTTGTGGGTCTCTTTAGCTAGCTAATAAGCATAAATGATCACATATAGTGCTTGGAAGATGATGCACAAATGATAGGATCAAAACAGATATGTAGGCATATGATCCAATGTACAAAACTTGATATCCTACTCACAGTTTTGCACAATTCTCTGAGTATAGCAACAATTAATAAAATTCCTTTTGGGGAACTTCAATTAGCTTAGCAAGCTACCACTCATGAGTGGAATCATCTAAAATGATAAACTATATGCAGAGAAATATGTTTAACAAGTCAAGCATCCATCCCGACTTTTGCGGGCCTTGACAGTCACAAACCAGTGAGCAATGTTGGATTAATATCCAACAATCAAGTGAAGCATTATCAATGGAACTTGTATGATTGAAGTAGACAGTACGTGGAAGATTTCATGCTTTAAATCACACAAAATCATCAACTATACAGTGAGAACTAGCTCATACAAATTGACTGTCCTGATGAAGTGTGACAGAGATATGAGAGTAGATAGGATAATTGAATATCCTTTCTAAGCAATTTCTACCTAACATAATGATAGCGCACCTCAAGGTGCTTAGTCCTGGCATGGTACACAGGATTAGCAGCCAAATGAAGTGAACTAGTGCTATCTCCAAAGATAATTGGAGTGTAGGAATGTACTCCAAATGTGCATACAATTGCTTAAGCCACATAGCTTCCTGAGTTGCATTTACCAAACCTCTATATTCTACTTCTGTGGAAGATAAGGCCATAGTTGGTTGCTTCTTGGATGACCAAGATATGAGTTTTGAACCTGCAAAAGATAGGTACCCTGAAGTGCTTCTCCTATCATCCTTGGAGCCAGCCCAATTCGCATCTGAATATAACTTTATATCTATGGTAGAAATGAAGGGATAGAACAATCCCTCATTCATTATTCCCTTAAGATATTTAAGCACCCTCTTTGTAGCTTCCATATGTGGCATCCTTGGTACATGCATGAACTGACTTAATGTACTCACAGCATATGCAATATCCACTCTTGTCAAAGTAGCATAATTAAGACTACCCACAAGTTGTTGATATCCTGTAATATCTTCAAGTAGTTCACCTTCATGTGAACTTAGCTTACGATTGATATCCATAGGAATACTTGCAACTCTAGTGTTCTTCATCTTAAACTTTACCAACTTATCATGTATGTACTTCCTTTGTGTGATGAATATTCCTAAATCAGTATACACAAGTTCTAAACCAAGAAAATAAGTTAATAACCCTAGATCATTGATATTGAAGTCCTTCATCAATTGAGCCTTGACCTGCTTGATACCTTCATAATCATTACCTATAATAATGATATCATCTACATAGACACATAAGTAGATGACCTCTAATTTATTCTTCTTAACAAATAAAGAAGAATTTGCCTTTCTTGCTACAAAGCCTTGATCTTGCAAATAGGTAACAAGCATATGGTTCCAAGCTCTAGGAGCTTGCTTGAGACCATATAGTGCTTTCCTAAGCTTTGCATACATAACCTGATTTTTTTTCATCTTCAAAACCTAGTGGTTGCGCCATACAATGAGGGTGGTCAAAGCTATTGTCTCTGCCCAATCGGAAAGCACACATTCCAAGATTGCCGTTAAGAATTACTAGTTTTTATGGTTTGATGGCCATAAGGATGACCCTTTAATCCTTTCATGGCTATCATAGTTTGATGATTTTTATACTGATGAAACATATGCTGAAAAAGTCAAATTTGCCACTAACTATTTAGTTTGAAAGTGAAAAAGTCAAGTTTGCCACTAACTATTTAGTAGGAAAAGCTCAACTCTGGTGGAATGTCCTATGGCACAGTACCGAGCGTCCAACAACGTGGAAGGCTTTCCAAGATAAAGTGAAGGATTCTTTTCTTCCTCCTCAATACCAGTTACATGTTCGACGTGCATGGGTGACCCTTACATGGAAGGAGGGTGATACGATTACTACCTACACGGAGTGGTTCTGGAAAAATTTTCTATTGGTTCGAATGCTTGAAGATGTACTGGAGGATAGCTTGTAGCGGAAATAAGATGGTTTGGAGGTGGGAATCCAAGCTAAGCTTCACGCCCTACTAGCTACAACCCTCAATAAGGCTATATACTTCACCTATGATGCAGAGAAAAAATTCCAGTCCATAACCAAGTCACTATGTCTACAACAACCACGTCAACGACCACTTTTTGTTAAACCAAATCTTCCCATGAAATGTAATTTTAATGCCCCATCTTACCCTAGTTTTCCTCATCCACCGCAATCCAATTACTCAACTGCACCTATTGCTTCATCTCTCCAACCTACCAAACCACCTAACCTACAAACTTCAGTGATGGATGCCCAACAGAAGCAACCACGAATCACCTGCTAGAATTGTAGTAAACCTGGACATACAAAAATGAAGTGCCGATTGCGACCTCTTAACATGAAACCAACTATAGCTCAATTACATAACATGGAGGCCCATAATGAAGAAATTCCTCCTCTTTGGACAAAGGAATCATTGGAGAAGGACTTAAGTACATTGAGTAACGATATCTCTCTTCATTCTCTACTTTGCATGCAGGATACTATAAACAACAAACTTGTTAAAATTTTATATGACCATGGTAGTTCACATGACTTCATTTCACATTTATTAGTACAAGCACTTAAATTAAAAAAGTTTCCTTCCTTGTATAAAGTAAAAGCTGCATTTCAAGGTAATCGTTATAATGTAACACGAGAAGTGCAAGATGTTACGATTATCATAGGTCCATATGTTGATTCACAAACATTTCTAATTGCACCTTTGCAATCTTACGATGTTATACTAGGTATGCCTTTTCATCATCATTATAACCCACACATTGTCTACCATACACATACCTTTAACTTTGAATTTAAAGGTCAAATCATTACTTTTTCTACACGGCATGATTTCCAACCATTTCCATTGATTAGTCATACTCATGTAAAACGTGAATTTAGGAAAGGATTCAATTCATGCATTGTCTTTGTCAATGTCATCAATGATTATACTCATACACTTCCTGATGCACATAAACTTTTCATGACTACTTATAAGGATTGTTTTATGTCTGGGTATCCCTTTGAACTACCACCATCTTGACGATCCTTTGACCATAGCATAGACTTAGTCCCTAGTAGTTCTCCTCCTCATAAAGCACCTTATAGAAATGGCCCACTACACCAAAAGGAAATAGAAAACCAAGTAAAAGAACTACTACAGAAAGGACTTATAAGGCCTAGTTCTTCCCCATTTGGAGCACCAGTTCTCTTAGTAGAGAAGATGAATAAAACTTATTGAATGTGCATTGATTATAGAGCCCTTAACAAGATCACAATAAAGAATAGATACCATATTCCTCGAATAGATGATCTTTTAGATAAATTACGAGGAGCTCATGTTTTTAGTAAAATTGATCTAAAATCAGGATACCATCAGATTTGTATGATGCAAAGTTGTTGGAGTTAGACGTCTGCGGAAGCACGCGAACAACACAAGGAAGAAGAAGAAGCTTTGAGCACAACACACAATACTGAATGTATTACTAGAGAATGTACAAAGATAAGTAGCCCATTAGGGCAATAGGCGTATATACAAGCTGGGGGAAAAAACCTCCTAAAGAGGGAAAAAAGTGCCCCGGCGGTCCTAGAGTGTTCACACACATCACTACCTAAATATATCAACAAATCTCCCTTGGGAGTGATGCAGTGAACAAGTAGCTGGCACTCATGTATAAGGAAGTGCCAAGCTATGTGGAAATCACTCCACAAAAGGAAGTAAGCCCAAAGCTTTGCAGAAAGCTTCAAACTTCTCCCTAGGCAGAGCCTTCGTGAAAATATCTGCAATGTTCTCCTGTGTGGGCACATATTCCAAGCTGATCTCCCAAGCAGAGAACCTCTCCCTAACATAGTGATAATGCACCTCAATGTGCTTACTACGAGCATGGAACATAGGGTTCCTCGCAACTGCCAATGCACTCCGACTGTCAGTGAAGATAGTGGTGGTAGAAGTCTGACCAACACCCAAATCAGCCATAAGGCATCTGAGCCACACACACTCAATAGTAGCTGTGAAAGCTGCCCTATACTCAGCCTCACAACTGGAAGTGGCCACAGTAGGTTGCTTCTTGCTCAACCAAGATATACATGAGCTACCAGGCATGAAGCAAAAGCCACTAGTGGACACATGAATGTCATAGCAACTAGCCCAATCAGAGTCAAAAAAAGCATGCAAATTTGGCGGTAGTGATCCTCCCTTGGGATAAAACAACCCAAGTAGCCGAGTACCAGTCAAATAGCAAAAGATGCGCTTAACTTCCTGCCAATGCTTGACTCTTGGGCAATGCATAAACCAGCTCATCTGTGAGACAGCAAACTGAATATCTGGCCGAGTAATGCATAAGTAAATCAAGCATCCAACAGCCTGCTGATAGACAACAGCATCAAATGCATCTCGAGCATCATGAAGGCTCAATCATAAACCTGTCTTCATAGGAGTGGCAATAGGCTTACAATCTTCAAGGCCAAAACGCTGCAATAATGTGTCAATATATTTCATTTGACACAAAGCCATTCCACCATCAACATGCATAAACTGAATGCCCAAATAATGATGCAAATGCCCCAAATCAGACATCTCAAATGAGGCATGCAAATCAGCCTTAAAATCAACAATATGCTTCTCAATAGGACCAGTAAGCAGGATGTCATCAACATAGACAACAATGATCAGAAGCACATCATTAGCACGCTTAACATATAAGGTGCTTTCAGTTGGACTGTTCTCAAAACCATGTGCAATCAAATAGGCATGTATCTTCTCATACCAAGCACGTGGTGCTTGCTTTAAACCATATAATGCCTTCTTTAACCTGCACACTTGGTTTTTATTATGCCCTTTCTGCACAAAGCCACGAGGCTGAAAAACATACACTTCTTGATGCAAGTCACCATTCAGAAATGCAGTTTTAATGTCCAACTGATGTACATTCCAACCATGATGGGCTACAAGTGCACAAATGCTCCGAACAGTAGTCATACGGCATGTAGGTGCAAAGGTCTCATCAAAATCAATGCCTCTTTCCTGCGCATAACCCTTTGCAACAAGCCTAGCCTTATACCTGTCAACTATACCATCAGGTTTACGCTTCATCTTGTATACCCACTTAGTCCCAATGGCCTTCTTGCCATGAGGCAAGTCACATAAAGACCAAGTACCATTCTTCATTATTGCATCATATTCAGATTGCATAGCAGCCATCCAATTTTTTGAATTTTGTGCTTCATCAGACGAAACAGGCTGAGTCTCATCACATAGACTAGATGCAGCCATAGCATAGCAATCTGATGCAAAAGAGGCACTATGAGAGCCTGATCGAGTACGATATGAAAGAGGTGCATCTAATTTGCTATCACACAAGGTCTGCACCAGCCATTTTGGCATAGTTCTTGCCTGCTCAATATCAGCTCTCTCATCAATAAGTGCATCATGTAAATCTGCATAAAAAATGGAATGATATGCATCATCACATGAAACTTGCAAAGGCTGAGAAGTTGCCTCATTAGCACCAGCACTAGACTGTCCACCTGTAAAAAGAGGCAATAAAGCATCATACATGTCTTTGGAGCTAACAGATGTCTCCTTAGTACATGAAAGCAATGGCTGAATAGCATCCTCCACAAAAACAACATCACGACTAACTAGAATGCGTTTAGTTTGTGGATGATACAGACGATAGCCTTTACTTTCAGAACTATACCCAACAAAAATACATTTTACTGCTTTATCATCCAATTTTCTACGATGTTGTTCAGGCACTAATGCATATGCCAAACAACCAAAAACACGCAGATGAGCAACAAATGGCTTGCGGTCATGCCAAGCCTCATATGGAGTGATAGACTGTAGCGCTTTAGTGGGACAATGTTCAGTACATATGTTGCACACGTGAAAGCCTCAAGCCAGAAACTATGTGGTAAAGCCTGACTCTTGACCATACACCTCGCCATCTCCATGAGTGACCTGTTCTTTCATTCAACAACTCCATTTTGTTGAAGTGTATATAACACTGTACACTGGTGTTTTATCCCATATTTAGTCAGAAATGCATTAAAATCAGAAGACATATATTCCCCCCCTCGATCAGAACGGAGGGTGCCCATTTTACATGCTGACAAATTTTCAGCCAAAACCAAAAACTATTTAAAGCACATGAATACTTCGGACTTTGCCTTCAATGTATATACCTATGCATGCCTGGAAAAATCATTGATGAAAGTCACGAAGTAAAGATAATTCCCAAAAGAAGGTGTATGCATAGGACCACAGACATCACTATGTACAAGCTACAATTTCCGAGTAGCCCGAACTGAACCATCTTTTGGAAAGGACGAATGCTACATTTTGTCCAAAATACAGCCTTCACAAACATGTTTTCCAGGTGCCTCAAGTTTGGGCAAAGAGGACACCGTTTCAGATTTCTACAGGCATAGCAAACTAGCAAAATTCAGATGACCAAAGCGTGCATGCCAAAGCTTTGCATCTGACATAGCCTGAGAATCATTTACTGCACATACCAAATCATTTGCTAATCTTTCATAGTCTATGAGATTATACAGCCCACGACATAAAATACCAGAAGCAATAATCACATTGCCATTTGACAGATCATGAACTTTACACTTGTCATTAACAAATTTCACAACCAAACCAATCTTGGCTAATGCAGAAACTGATAGCAGGTTCTTCTTGATTCCTGGCACAAATAAAGCATCTGACAAAGTGAAAGAACTACCATCAGCAGTAGTCAAAATGATCTTACCAACTCCCATAACAGGATAAGAGGAGTTGTTGGCGCATGTAACAGTATTCCCTGTAGGGGCAGGCTCGAGTGAAGAGAAGAAACTGCGCTATGAGGTAATATGTTTGGTCGCCCCACTGTCAACATACCAAACATCTGAGTCTACTGCAGACATGCATTGCTCATGAGAAGATGGGTCAAAACTGTAGACAGTAGTAAACGCCCATTCTTCTTCCTGCACAAGATTAGCAGACTCTGCTTTTGGTGTAGATGCCTCTGCAACAACCATTCCAGTATCTTTCTTCTTTGCCTCTTTAGCAGCCAGTTTTAGACAGTCCTTTATGATATGATCATTCCCTTTACAGTACTTACAAAACAATTTCTGCTTTTTTGATTTCTTCTCATCTTTATCTTCCTTCTTCAAATATGCAGAATTAGCAGATTTTTGCTTACTAGTTGAAGAGCTCCATTTTCCTTTGCCCTTCTGACTAGCCAGGAAAGCTTGATATGCAACTCGCATAATGGACCTGTTCTACCTGGACTGATCTTCCTGCAATAGAACAGAGACCAACTCCTCAAATGATAAGGCATTCGGATTGCCTTTCATCATCAACCGAAGAGTAGAAGCAAAACTCTGATATGAATCAGGAAGACCATTCAGAACAGTCTGCACAAGTGAGCTATCTGGTATAACCTCATCAGCAAAAATCAACTGTTCCTTCAAGTCTTTGATCTTCGTTAGGAAACTATCCATAGAATCACCTTCATTCATGTGCTCACTCTCCAACTATTTTTGGAGGTAAGCAACATGAGCCTCATTCCTAGCTTGGTACAATGTGGTAAGTGTATCCCAAGCATCCTTAGCTGTTTTGCAAGAGCGAATGTGAGGAATAATGGCACATTTGACAGACAAAGCTATCAATGCATGTGGTTGGGCATCTCTGCCATCCCAACGAATCTGCTCTACAGTAGGTGCAGCAGAAACCGCAGCACGAACAGGAATATGCAGAATATCATCATCTTCGACACCTTCTGCATCAGCTTCAATACCTGCAGTTGTAATAGTTGCAAGACGTTTTTTGACACCCTACACAATGTTCCACAGTCCTTTTGCAACCAACACATGTCACATCATATAAGCCCATAATGGGTAGTTGGTACCATCCAACTTATCCTCAACAGCCAACATACGGAATACATCACTGCTTTCAGCCATGGCCGGTGACTAAAATACCTTGATGTAGAAAATTGATTGTATCTCAAAAAGTTGAACAGAACTTCCTAGACGAATTTCACTAGACCTGTAGCAAACTTCGAGATGCTTATATTGGTGAACAAAAACTCATATATACCTTTGGCACAAAAAGACGAAATAGCATGCACAAGCGCTGCAATAGTGCGTTCGAAAACACTGAGTATGCTCACCAAAATTCGTGCGATTTTGAGACTCCAACATGAGGAGTGTCAATGGTGCCCTAGATGAAGCGACGACCTGCTCTAATACCAACTGTTGGAGTTAGACGTCTGCGAAAGCACGCGAACAACACAAGGAAGAAGAAGAAGCTTGGAGCACAACACACAATACTGAATGTATTACTAGAGAATGTACAAAGATAAGTAGCCCATTAGGGCAATAGGCGTATATACAAGCCGGGGGAAAAAAACCTCCTAAAGAGGGAAAAAAGTGCTCCGGTGGTCTAGAGTGTTCACACACATCACTACCTAAATATATCAACAAAAGTGATATATTTAAGACTGCATTTAGAACTCAAAGAGACCATTATAAATTTATGGTAATGCCCTTTGGACTTACTAATGCCCCTCCTACATTTGCACGAATGATGAATAACATTTTTCTTGATTACCAAGCTTTTTTTCTTGTATTTTTTGATCTTTTACTTGTTTACAGTAAGAATGATAGTGAGCATGAGAAGCATCTTAAAACAGTTTTTCATTTACTACGAGAGAACACACTTTATGATAATCTTGAAAAGAGTTACTTCTTTCAACGTAAGCTAGAATATCTAGGACATATTATTTCAAGTGAAGGTGTGCATGTGGATCCAAAAAAGATTAAAGTTATAGTAGAATGGCCTACACCACAATCAATCAATGATGTTCGTTCTTTTTGTGGGTTGGCTAGTTTTTATAGGAAGTTTGTCCAAAATTTTTCTTATTTAGCATTGCCCCTTACCTTGTTATTGAAAAAGAAAATAAAATTTGAATGAGGAATTACCCAACAACAATCCTTTGGAAAACTCAAACATGCACCTATTTTACAATTACCTGATTTTTCACAACCCTTTCATGTTGTTACTGATGCTAGTGGTTCAAGGATAGGTGTTGTTTTGATGCAAAATGATCATCCCATTGCATTTGAGAGTAGGAAGCTTAAGCCCTCAAAAAAGAATTATAGTACATATGATAAAGAATTGTTAGAGGTTGTGCATGCTTTGCAAATTTGGAAACACTATCTTATTGGCTCTGAGGTCTTAATCAAAACCGATCAATAGGCTATTAAGCATTTATTCAATCAGCCCTTAATCTCTGATTGCCATCTTAAATGGGCATCATTCATTCAAAATTTCCAACCCATGATCCAATATCAGCCTGCTAAAGCTAATGTTGTAGCTGACGTTCTTAGCCAATTTCCTTCACATTCTACTGTTTTGCATAATATTTCTGCCATCCAAATACATTCTTTGCAAGAAATGTTTCCACTTATGCATCTGATTTGTATTTCCCACGCGCATGTCATGACTTCAACAATGGTGCATCTTTATCTGATGAACATTATACATTTCATAATGGTTTTCTTTATTTCCAACATAGATTATGCATAACTCAAGCTTTTAAAGATTTTGCCATCAAAGAAATGTATGAACCATCTTACATGGGTCATAGAGGCATAAAAAGCACCATTTTTGCTTGCAAAGATTTCTTCTTTTGGCCACACATAGAAAAAAATATTGCACATTATGTTTCTCAATGCATTGTATCTCAGTGTGTGAAACGTCATCATGGTAAACCATTTGGATTATTTTTGCCACTTCCCATTCTGAACGAACCATGGGAACAGAACTGTATGGATTTTATCACAAGTCTTCACATCACTTCATCACATAATGATATGATTTGGACAATATTTGATAGGTTTAGTAAATATGCATATTTCATTCCATGTAGAAAAACTTTGTCTGCACCTCAGGGTGCAAAATTATTTATTAAATGCATTTTTCGACATCATGGATTTCCTAAAGTAATGTTATCTGATCGTGATGTGAGATTTTGTAATCATTTTTGGGTTGCCTTATTTCAACATTTTGGTTCTAAAATAGATTTTAGCTTTGCATTTCATCCCAAAAGTAATGGACAAAGTGAGGCTACAAATAGTACTATTCTTGATTTATTGTGTTGTTATTCTTTAGATAGTCCCACCAACTGGGATGAAAAGTTGCCATTGCTTCAATTTGCTTACAATAACACCACACACACCACTAGTGGTCTTGCACCTTTTGAAAATTTTTATGGTAAAAAGCTTCCCACTCCCATGTCACTCACCCAAACTGACATTCTCATGGCTGATTCTATTGCTTAAGATCACATTTCTATACTTCACGATGTTCATGAGCACATTAGGAAAATTCTAGAGCGATACACACGTAATATCAATACAAAACGATTAGCTAAGGAATTCAAGGAAAATGATCTTGTGTGGTTGCATATCATTAAAAGACGTCTCAAAAATATTTTACCGCATCCTAAAATTAAACTTGCACCATGCTATTATGGACCATTTTGCATTATACAAAAAATTAATGATAATTCATTTAGATTAGATATACCATCTCATTGCAATATACATGACTCTTTTCATATTAGTTTACTTAAACCATTTAAAATAACTTTACCACTCACTCCACTACTTGATGACCCTCCTTTGATTGAAGAACAATCTGAAAGCTTGGTTCCTGAGAAAATAATTGATCATGATGTCACTACTACATGCACAAGTACTCAATATCATCAATATTTAGTTAAGTACAAAAATCACTTTATTGAAGAATGTCAATGGATACATAAAACACAATTAACACCTCATTATGACCACTTAATTTCTGCATATCATACACAAACACATTAACGTAATTCCTCCATGAACATTTCCATGCATGTTTTTTTAACATGGAACATGCTTATTTTCATTGATGGAACATGTGACTGGCCATCCATGTTAATTTTACTTTATCAACTGAGGTGAGTTGCTTTTTCAATTGAGGTCAGTTGCTTTTTCAACTGAGGCGCATGTTATAACTTATGGAATATGTTGAATATGTTGAAAAATGCATTGTAGGAGTGTTAATTTATTAATGTATTAATGTGTTTTGGTGTTTTTGATATAGCAACTGAAGTTTCATGAGGGCGTGAAAGGCATGAAAGGACGGACATCAATAATCCGACTTTAGGGGGGACATCAATAATCCAACTTTAGGGCGGACATCAATAAATCCGATTTATAATTTAGTTTGTAAATAAACCCGCATAGAAGGTTCTATTGTTAGAAATAGTTAGAAAAGTAGTGGTTAGAATAAGGGTCATTGTAGACCGCAATTTATGATATTAAAAGCAAAGGATTTCTACAAAAGTCACCAACTTTTACTTTCACACATGCTTTTTGAAGCCACTCTCATGTAACCACTCTTTTCGATGTAATCAAAAATTCTTATAAATGCATGCACTCTGTGGAGTGTCGAAATAGAGTGCATGGGGGAGATTTGTGAGAAGTGGAGAATTACATGCCTGGGACTCACCTCCCAGCCTATTTATAGCCCTTGCCTAATCACCATATAGAGCTCTCTCTAAGGTCCCTCTACTCATCTGGTCATCATGAGTAGGTACCTCATATGAACTCTTTGGCTTTTGGCCTTGGCTATCCCCCGAGCAAGGAACTTCTTGTTCCTCCAAGCATGTACATCTCTGGAATATAACACTCTCTCCTCCTTCTAAAGATCATTATCCTCACTGATATAGTAGGAGCTTTAAACTTGGAAATCAAAATCTGTGATTCCAAATAATAAGAGTAGAGTGTACTAGATGTCTAAAATACTAGATAATAAAAAAGTGGACAACTCGTCTCTCTGCTATCTATCTAGCATTCCCATCCATAAATAGTAGTCCTTGCCGTGGGCATACTGTAGGAATCCCTCTGAGGCCCAATGAGTCCATATGTGCGCAGCATAAGTACTCAGAATATCCTCGGACTCCCTATGCCTAGACCTTGACCACTAACTTATGACGGCTTGTCACCTGTGAAGACCTTGGTAGCTTGCCCTTCTCTCTGTGGAATACCCGCTGACAGCTAGTCATAAGGTATAATCGTGCAAAACCACTTACTCCACTAGAGTAATGAAAACTATTATGCTAAGCCAAAACAATGTGACTATGTCCCAAATCTCTATGGAAAACTACCAAAGATAAATGGAAATCTTTTCAAATAATGCTTAATCTCTAAGCTCAAGTAAATCTTCTTGATTTACTCACTGTAATGAAATAAAACTCAAGAAAATCTCATCATGATCTAGAGTATGAATCCAAGATGACAATCTATCAATGATCCAGACTATGGACCAAGATATCAATCTGTCAATGATCCAAACTATGGACCAAGATCTCGATGTGTCTTATATAATAATCCAAACTATGGATCAAAAGCTCGATCTGTCATATATGATCATCCAAACTATGGATCAAAATCTCTCCCATACAAATTGAATCCCAATCCACTCTATGGAACTAAGTCCACCATGCCAAGTGAAGATGTGCTAAGAAAGTATAGCAACTAGTGGAACTACCACTGCCTTTTCAATAATAACATGTAAGATGTTCCAAGTGGATGAAACTTGCTTTATCTCTAACCACCATTTGATCATCACTATGATCAAATCATTCCTAACTAGGAGTGAGGTGTCTCAAGTAAACTATTGTAATAATATTGCACTCCCAGATATGATGAGAACCAAAATGTAAGTCCACTAAATACTCTGAAAAATGGTAAGTAGATGCGTGCACACTCATAGCCCACTAGGCTAAGCATCTAGGTCACCTCATACACACTATGTATGAACCATGGCCTATTCTCAGGCATATCAAATAGAGTAGTATGTACTCTATAAATTTCTTTTCAATGCAATTGCCTATTCATAGTTCTTATGTGCAAACCTTGCCTTTCCGCTTCTAGGCTACTAGCCAGTGGACTTGCCTTGTTTTCAATCACATACAGAGTGACTGTCTCAACTGCCCCTCTATTGTCTAATAAAAAGATGATACCAGAAGATCATATAAATGAACTCCAAATCATATAAAAATACAATCTCATAGACTTCTCTCCTATACCATGTGTCCTACACCTAGGTAGAATACAAAGTTTGATGTCCCATACCACCAAACTTTATACCCCACATAGATGCGTATATGAGATTAAAGTCGAACACTTCTCTCAAAATGATAAGAATAAATAATAATAATGAAATCATGAAGTGTTTCTGAAGTGTTTCCTTCCCTCGATGGAAATAACAGAGTCATTCCTATGACTCTATCACTCATAACCATCTCGAGACATGAGAAACTATTTCATAAATCAACTCAACTAGAGTTGTGACGGATGCGGCTTGCATCAAATATCAACTCATGCAACTTGAGTCAAAGATTAACTCACAAGAAATTGGAATTTATACAACTTGTATGAATCCAATTATATGAAATGAGAACGACTAGCAAAGCTCTTCTATTCCATGCTCTCTTGGCACTATATATATTCTTGAAAATTTAGACAGTTTCTCCTCTGTCCTACTGAGAATGGTCACCATAAACCAATGCTCAATAAAAAACTATCTAGGGTATAAATAGCCCATGTTGATCACATTATCTCAAAAATTATCATAAAAAACTTGTGGAAAATCTTTTCCTTTCAGCAATGTCTCCTGCATAAATAATTTCCAATACCAGCAGATTAAATCTTACTTTTAACTACCTTTTACTCATGAAAAATGTATGAAATTTTCCAACCTTATGTAGCTTTTCTCAACATTTCATTAGGCATAAAAATCACTTGATTTGGATATTTGCTCAGAGTTTTATGACCATTTTACTAGAAGGGTCAAACACTCGATGAACAATTCTGAAAAATGTACAGGGTCATCTTCTTGAAGGTCTTAGACTCAACAAAAAAATTTCAAATTTCATTTTCTTTGTGCCCAAATCTAGATCAATATATCTAGCTTCGTCTCACAAAATTTCAATTCAAAATGAAATCAAATATGCATTCAAAAGTATAATTCTATCTCTGCTACACATGCACTTAGGTGAGCCTAGAAACAATTCTGCTACACTTTTAAAATATCTTCTAACTATGAAGATAAATTCCAAAATCCTTGAATTTTGGGTATATCATAGGATCTACACTATAGTAGCTTCTCCAACAAAAAAGTTTGAAATTGGAGTTTCCAATATGAAGATATCATGTGCTCATCAAACACATGTACCACTCTTTGGAAAATCCTCGGCAGAGATCGGTCTCAGAAGAATAGATCATTTGACCTATCAAATGATGTCCAATTTCTTCCAAACTTTAATAGAATATAGCTACTGCTATGCAATTTTATTAGTATGAGTCGCATAGTATTTGGACATTTGGAACTTTCACAATGACCAAAATACTAAGCCTCTATACCTACAAAATGTGAAACATTTGCAGAGGCTAACTTTTATTCTTTTCTTTATATCTCCTAAATGGAGAAACACTTCATCTTGAAATTTTATAAACACCATTTGGAGGTGTACAGCTATTGTTAGAAATAAAAATAATTCAATTTTAGTAAATGAGCTAAGAGAAACAAGCACCTCTAGGTGACATGGTCTCTGATCATTTCATAAATTCCAAAGACTGACCTTTGATGTGCAGAGATTATTTGACCTATCAAATGATCTTTAGAAATAATGAAGCTTGGTATTCATAAAGTGCATCTATCAAGCTTTCATTTCCAACAAATATCATGCCATTTGGATCTAACAATTAAGAGAAATGCTCTTTGTAAGAGGCCTATGTCACTTGTTTCAAGCCTTTTCCTCTACTAGCAACACTTTTAGTGCAGAGGTCATTTGACCTATCTAAAAGTCTCAAAATTACTTGCTAATTGGTCAGCTTTAAGAAAAGCATAGGAGCTACGTGCCCTCCAAATTTCGATAAATTTGGGCATTCCCTCAAAGAGTAACATCCAATCTCTATGAGGTTGCTACCTCACTAACTATTTGCTCAAGATCATTCTTTTTAATTTAAAAATGACGAGACATGTTAATCCTTATGATTAAACAAAATCATTCATTATCTTGGATGGATTATGACATGGAGACATATCCATGCCTATAATGATCATTTAGATCAATGCAAACCAAATAATCATCCAAATCGTCTCGTTGAAAAAATCAACTCTTTACATAGTATCCATCTTTTAGTGAAAGTGAACATCTATGGATGTCATTCTATTCAGTGTGCTTCTTGCACATTCATTAATCTCATCACAACCAATCACATACAAGCACTTAATACTTGTATTGATGATCATAACCATAGCACTCTTGTGCGAACTCGAGATAAGCGTCGATATCAAGTACATAGACTCGCATGAAAAACAATTCATGTCCTCATGTGTTACTAGTCAAAAACACATCTTATTTGTTCTTGATGTATATTCCTTGTCCTTTACTTTTTAAAGGCAAAATTAGCCGACATATGGTACTTGTATCATATATCTCATGCTCACCCCAACTCATCGTGGTGATATATAAAAGTGATCTTCTAGAGACAGAGCATGCATCATGCACTTCAACTTTCTAGCAATCATATCGTCTATGTATGCATGTATTCACTCATGCATCTTTTTTCTCTACTTAAATCAACTTAGATGTTTTTAGCTATGTAGACATAAGACTTCCTCTCTCACACAACACAACATCACTCTAGTTCTCACATGGCATGTAACGCCATGTGGCTACAAAATTTCCGGCAGCATTTTGCCAGGAAAATGAAACTTGAAAATAATAATAATAATAGTCTTTACAATGATAGGCATCAACCTAGTGGTTGGAAAACCACTCTTTTTGCTCCATAAACCTGCAAATAAGAAACTTTTCCACAATGTGTTGTTGGGCACTACACGCCCTCATTACAATGACTTTTTTTGCCTTCAATACTTGCCCAAGATTCTAAAACACACAAACAAGACCTGTGCATGCTTTGATGAATCAACATAAGTTAGTGTAACTTCATGTGCATAGGTAACTTCCTGTGAAAACTAACTTTCATGCACATTCCCATGTTATTTTCATAACATCCGAAAAAAATACAATGCAAAATTATAAATTTTGATGCGACAGGTATTCAAATGAATATATTTGAGATAAAAACTATGATGCAAATGTATGAAAAGCAATTCATTCCTACCGGATGGTTCAAAATTTGATTAGGAATGCTTAATTATCATAATTGGACACTCAAATTACCCAAAAAGAGTTTCTCGCTAGTCAACAGCCATATAAATGCTTGTGCAGAGATGGCTTCCAATGGTCAAAATATATCATGTAACCAGTCAAAAGAAGGTCTTGAAATCTATACCAAATCGAATTTCTTGATTTGGATATTCTATGAGGAAGTTATGGTTTTTTATTATCCAATGATAGCTACAAGCCACTCATTGGAAAGCCCTTGAAGTCTACTTTCTATCCCAAGTGGAATCATCCAATTTGGTTTTCATATGAGAGAGTTATGGCCTATTTAGAGAAGGTAGGTATGATAACCTTTCTCTTTCTCTTACTTCCAATCTTTCTTTTTCTCTTTCTTTACTCTTCTCTCTTTTTCTAATATTTTTCCTTCTCTCTCTAATATTCAATTTATCTCATGCAAGATCTCCTTCTTCTTCTCTCGCGTACCCTCTTAGGACACTCATTCCTCACCATATCCATGCCCATCGAGCCAAGGGAAGGAAGAAAAATGCCTCAAAAAGGAGAGTTACGAGATTTCCCAAAACCTCTCTCTATGCTCTGATACCAAATGTGAGAAGTGGAGAATGACATGCCTGGGACTCACCTCCCAGCCTATTTATAGCCCTTTCCTAGTCACCATCTAGAGTTCTCTCTAAGGTCCCTCTACTCATCTGACCATCATGAGTAGGTACCTCATATGAACTCTCTGGCTTTTGGCCTTGGCTATCCCCCAAGCATGTACATCTCTGGAATATAACAAGATTGCACCCAATACTATGTTCGGACTCGTCTCTTGGTGTCTCTATTTTTTTGTGTGTTTTCTAAATTCGTAACCTCTATGTGTGTGTGAGCAAGATCCTGAAAACAATAGGTGGTTGCTACTTCCCTCTTTATGCCTCTGTCCTGTAGAAATAGATAAAACTCATGTGAAAAATATGCACCACCTCCATCAGACCTGATTCTCTTCAAGCTCCTTCATGTTTAGTGTTCAACTAGTGCCAAATACTTCTTAAAACATGTGAATATCTCATCCTTATGCTTCATGAAATAGAGAATTGTCCACCTACTATAATCATCAATAAAAGAGACATAGTACCTTGAACCTGAGATGGATGGATCTTTGCTAGGATCCCACACATCTGTCTGTACAAGCTCCAAATAATCTTCATGGATGTATCCTTTCCTATTGAATGGTTGCCTATGAGCTTTGCCAAATTGACAAGCTCCACATTTGTAAATCATGTGCTGCTTGGTCACATTGGGAATGCCAAGCACACTTTGATCCCTGCAAATTTGCTTCAGAGTTCTCTCTCCTATGTGCCCTAGCCTTTTGTGCCATATTTCCAACTCGGATAGGGTTTGGCTCTATAACTGAATAGTGATTTATTCCTTGTGTCTTCAATTTCAAAAGTAAATAATCCACCTAACTTCTCACCTTTGGCAATCCTTTTGAATCCTTGTTGGGGGTCTTCCACATATGCAACATGCTTAGTGAACCTGACCTATAGACCTTTCTCTACAATCTGCCCAATAGTAATTAGGTTTTTGCTTATAGTAGGCACATACACACTACAAAGAATACAGGTGCATAGTGACAGTTAATGCGACATAAATTCACCGCTATAAAATTGCAAAAAGCATCACAAGAAGCATCGAGCACTAAACGATGAGAAATCTGAGTTGTTTTTATCGATGTGTGGTGCAACAGGATGTGTGACGCTAAAGCGATGATTTAAAAAAGAGTCGCATAATTGATGCTAATTTGCATTGCATAAGCGATGGTAATTAACATCGCTTATGTGACATCGATTCTAGTGGCTTTTATGATGCCTTACCATCGCTTACACGACGACTTTTTGACGAAAAAATTTAAAATGTTGGAGGCTCTTCGATCG
This sequence comes from Ceratopteris richardii, assembly GCA_020310875.1. Lineage (NCBI taxonomy): Eukaryota > Viridiplantae > Streptophyta > Polypodiopsida > Polypodiales > Pteridaceae > Ceratopteris > Ceratopteris richardii. The sequence continues at coordinate 177,661,752 of CM035420.1, read as the reverse complement.
GCATCTTCACACATCTAATCGAAGAGCTCTCCAACGTTCACAATTGCGTTGCGCTTAAGATCTGAAACAATCCCTTGATCTTATTGTCTCTCTTTGTCTCTGTTTCTCTCTTTCTCTCTTTGAATTATCTCTCTCTCTCTCTCTCTCTCTCTCTTTATTGTAGGTTATTCAAGAAGCTAACCAAATTTCCATTCTTTCTATATCATTTGAATTGTGTTATTAGTTAGCATACTCACACTTATTGATATGCACATATACACTTATACATGATGAAGATGCACGTTCACACATCTACACATATACACATGCACATAAACACACATATATACACACACATACATGTGCGCATACACTTACACATACACACACATACACATGCATATGCACACACATTTCTACAACCGCATAAAAAGACTTGCATGCATGCATTATTGCACATATACATACACATAGACACATTAACATATACTTAAATACATGTATATGCACATCCACATGCACGCACATGGATGCAAATGGAAATGCATCCACACGCACATGCATGTTTCATACATATGCACATGCATATACATACACTTGTATATGTTTATACACATACACGTACATATGCACATATGTATATATACACACACATACACATATATACACATATATATGCACATAATTACACACACATATACACATACACACACATGCACATACATACATATACACATATACATGCACATACACATATACACATACACTTACACATATACATGCACCTACATATACACACACATACACATGCACATGCACATACACATATACACTTACACATGCACATGCACATACATACATATACACACATATACACATGCACATGCACATGCACATGCACATGCACATGCACATGCACATGCACATACACATACATACACATATACACTTACACATGCACATACATGCATATACACATATACATATGTACATACATTCATATACACACACATATACATGCACATACTTACACAGTACAAATATTACACATATATACATGCACATACATACATATATATACACACATACACATGCACGTGCACATACACATACATACGCATATACACTTACACATGCACATGTAGATACATGCATATACACATATACATATGCACATACATACATGCACATATATACATAGATACATACATATACATGCATATAGACATACTTACACATATAGATATATACCTACATGTGCCTATATACATTTTATATACACACAAGCACACATAAATATGAATGCATTATATAATTAAAGTAATCAAACACATGCTTAATATAAACAATAATAACAATCATAGAACAAAACTTTTCATTACTTAATACCATACACACAATTCAAAACATAATTGAAATGAACAATATATAGATAATATATATATATATATATATATATATATATATATATATATATATCAATGTAAATACATATCCAATGTCATAATCAAGAATCCTAATCATCATCATCATCATGATCATCAGCATCATGATCATCCTCATCCTCATCCTCATCATCACGATCCTCTGCATGATTTGATGTATCTGTGTGAGCACCCTATGACAATCGAGATCGTCGCTCTTGTGTCTGTCTCTCCACCTCATCCATATCTACCTCTCCATAATACTCCTATATTAGATATAACAAACATAAATAAGTAAAACAATTAAACATCCATATAAAATAAAATAATTATATAAATTTTAATAATACTCACAAATGCATCCAGATGATCTCGCATATATTGTCTCAAATGCCGATATCCAAAATGTGTAGCATACTCGATCCCATGTTTCGTAGGATATTGGCCATAATCCTTTCGCTGCATTGAAACAAATAAAAAAGATTAGTTTTTTGCATTTTAACTAAAATAAAAAATATTTCACAATAACACATATACTTACAAATGTAGCTACAAAACCATGATGGCCCATTTGGCCTAGGTGCAATGTGTGGCCCGATTCAACTCTGTTCTTTGCAGCAACCTATTTATTTAAAGAACAAAGAAATACATAAATTAAATGTAAAAAATTAATAAAATATATGAGAATTATAAATATAAACTATTAATTTGTATACCTTCTGCTAAGGAAATGACTCTTGAAGATGTAGTTGTCTACGAAAAAACTGCCGCATCTTAGGTGTTATGTTAGGTCGCCTCTTATTTTTTTCCACCATACAATATCTCCTGTTAATTTAATCTCAAACAAAAAAAAGGAATCAGAATACATACACATATATACACACACATACACATACCCACATACACATATACATGCAAACATATACACATACATATATGCATACATATACACATATACATACATATAACATAAACACACATATACATATCCACATATATATGTACACACATACACATGCATGCATATACACTCATTCATACAAAAAACATGCATTTATCCCACAATAATGTGTATTTGTGTATATGTGAATATGTGTGTATGTGTAAATGTGTATATGTGAATATGTGTGTATGTGTAAATATGTATATGTGAATGTGTATGTATGTAAATAATCAAATTATTAATATCAAATGCCATTATTTGTAGATCCAATCAATCAAATGGAACTCCACCACCGTCTCCTAATCGTGCAAGGACTATATACTGTAAGTATATCAAACTTTTTATTTTAAATATATTTGATAGATACATAACTAATATATTTTTTTGTTTGATAATCAGATTCTAATCAATTAGAGGGCACTCCACCACCTCCTACCCATACAACGACTTCACATGTGTCCTCCGATAGGAATTATGATGGATTTTACTATCAAGAGCATATTATATGTTGGTGTAACTCTTACTATGGCACGTATCAAAGACCATGATTGGAATGTATTGAACATGAGCAGAGTATGGTACTTTTGAGCACGCACCACCACCTGGTCAATGTGATAATGCTTGGGTATGTATTTTTTCAATAAATTAATGTCATTATTTTATTTAAAACCCATATACAAAATAAAAATACTATTGATATACAGGAATACTTGCTCGATGATGATGATGATAATAATAATTCTCATAATGTTAATTTACCTCGTACACGTCATGGACTTGTTGTTCATCAATTACAAGCAGAGGTTTCTAGAAATCCTCTACCTCTTGGTTTAGAGACTCAAACAGCCAGAGATTATCCATTGCCAACTCGTGATCATTCTCTAGTACAAACATATGATAGAAGAAGATATGGAGGATGGAATAGAGGACCACTCCCTTTAGATAGAGAGGTTTTCAACTTTTGGGGTAATCCCTATATGATTGCTCTATTTATATATATACATGCATAAATATATACATATAAATACATGCATATATAGACATACACATAATTATACATGAATGCATACACACATATAAACATACACACACATACACATGTTATGAGAGTAAGGTCAAATTATACATACCTGTATCAAATGAAGATGTTTTGTCCATCTAGCCTTTAGAATTGTCCACCCAACCTTTAGAATCTTCCTTACATATATGTTTCTCCTATTCTAGTCGACCGAATACCTGTCTTGCTAACTCTTTTAAGAACTTTTCATACAAATATTAAGTGTCAGTTAGCTATGGAGGTATTCGATCATTAGGAAAATGGGAGGACCAAATTTATCTCGAAGATTTTGAAGGATGAAAACATAATTTTAAATGATGGGCGGAAAGAAAGCATCCATTCAATGCATGTTTTTATTCTTACTTTAGCTAAGGTAAGAACAAGAACTTGCATTGAATGGTCACTTTTTGTCCGCCCATCCTTTAAAACTATTCATGTATCTTTCAAAATCCAAATGACCTAATACCTCCGTAGCTAACTGATACTTTATATTTGTAAAAAAATATGTAAGCCTTAGTTAGCAAGGCAAGTAATAGATTGACTATAAAATGGGAGACAACTAAATGATTCAGTGGTCTAGATATCTATATGAAAGTCTACAAACCACAATAAACACAAAGAAAATTAGAAATGAAATCAAATATATACAGCTACACATGCATACATACACATACATACATACACATATATATACACATAAACATACCTATACACGTTATGAGAGTAAAGTCAAATTATACATGCCTGTATCGAATGAAAATATTTTGTCCATCTAACCTTTGGAATTGTCCGCCCAACCTTTAGAATCTTCCTGACACATCTGCTTCTCCTATTCTAGTCGAACTAATACCTACGCTTCTAACTCTTTTATGAACATTGCATACAAATATTAAGTATGAGTTATCTATGGAGATATTAAATCGTTTGAAAAATAGGAGAAGTAAATTTACCTCGAAGAATTTGAAGGATGGAAGAATAATTTCAAAGGATGGGCAGACACAAAGCATTCATTCAATGTAGGTTTTTGTTTTTACCTTAGCTACCGTAAGAACAAGAACTTGCATTGAATGAAGACTTCATGTACACCCATAATTTAGAATTATTCATCCATTTTCCAAAACCGTCGAGAGAAATTTGCTTGTCTTATTTTCAAACAGCCTAATATCTCCATAGTTAACTGATACTTAATCCTTGTAAACAAATATGTAAGTCTTAGTTAGCAAGGCAAGTAATAGATTGACTATAAAATGGGAGACAGCCAAACGATTAATCAATGGTCTAGATATGAAAGTCTGCAAACCACAATATACAAAAAAAACGAAATCAAATCTACACATGCATACATACATATACATACATACATACACATTCATACATACATACACATATATACACACATACACATACATATATGCATACACATACACATATGTATATATACATACATATACACATATAAAACACATATACACACATACATACATATACACATATGCATACGTGTACGCATGCACATGCATATACACATCCACATACACATACACATAAGCATACACATATATCAAATTATATGCATATATATGTATATTTATTTATTTATTTATTTTTATTAATATGTCTTTTTTTTATGAACTTATAGGTTATTATCTAAAAAGCTTTTACCGAGTCAGAATATTCTTCCTACCTCACATGATGAAATGAAGAAAATAATCAACAATCTTGGTATAGATTATGAATGTATACATGCATGTCCTTACGATTGTATTTTATATAGAGTGAATATGCAGACTCTTTGACATGTCCAAAATTTCAATCTCCTCGATATAAGGACGAAGAAAGTAAAATCCCAAAAAAGGTATTGAGACATTTTCCATTGGCTCCACGGATTAGACATATGTTTCAAAGCCTCGAATAATCAAAGCTTTTGACATGGGGACATGATCATAAATTACTAATGGAATAATCAGAATTCCTCATGATAGTGTTGCTTTTCAGCATATTGATTCTACATGGCCTGAATTTGCACAAAATCCACATAATCTAAAGTTAAGATTTGCATTAGATGGGGTTAATCCGTTCTCCATGAAATCCAGTAAATGGTCAACATGGCCAGTGGTAGTCATAAACTACAATCTTCCGCCATATCTTAGCATTAAAAAGGAACATTTCATGCTTTCACTTTTAATCCCAGGAAAAAGACAATTTAAAGATATGAATATATATCTTGCTCCTCTCATTGACGATCTCCAAGAGTTATGGAGACATATTAATGTCATTGATGTATCGAAAAGCATCAATGAAAGATATATTATGGTTCGTGGTATTGTGGCTTGGACTATTCACGATTTTCCAGAATATGGTGTTTCTTCAGGTATTGATGTAATTTTTTAATTCAATATGTATACAAATAAATGTGAGTTAATATAATTATATTTTTATTGTTTTCATGATGCAGGAATATCTACTAAAGGTTATAAAGCTTGTCCATATTGTGGTGATTGGTTGAGATTAATCTATAGTAAGAATCTCAACAAAATTATTTATCTTCAACATCGATGATTCTTGCATGATGATCATCCATTAAGATCTAAAAGAGAAGCGATACATTTTAATGGAAAACTTGAAATAGGTCAGTGTCCAAAACCAATGACGCCTATGGATTGGTATAAAAAAATGGACAGATGGATCTCGGATAGATCCAGAATCAGAAATCTTCAGTGATGATGAAGATAATGAATATGTGAAGAGAGAGAGTTAAAAGTATGTCATCTTCTTGATCCTATGCACATATTCAAGAATATTGGTTATTCACTATGGCAGCATCTTCTTGGACTAAAAGATACCATAGCATCAAGGAATGATTTGAAAGATCAAAAGTCAAAACCAAAGTTATGGCTAGTTTTTCATAGACATCAACAGAAAACGACTTATGCACCTGCTCCTTGGGTACTTACAACAAAAGATACAGAGACTATCAACTATAGGATTCAATTGATTCGGACTCCTATAGGATATGGAGCATCTTTCCAAAACATGTTTACTATGGATGATAAGAGCTTATTTGGGTTAAAGACCCATGATTGGCATAACTTTTTGAAACATATTTTACCTTTGGTTATCGATGGAAGTACAATGAAAGGAGTACGAGATGTGATCTATCATCTTCGATCGCTTATAAGGTAACTATGATACTTTTATATTTAATATATATGAATATTTGATATCTTTTATTTTTTAATTAACTTCTTTATAATTTCTTTTATGATATGTATAGGTGACAAAAACTCCATCCCACAAAAAAAAAACGTGAATGCAAAGAGCTACTATGTTTGATGGAGAAAGAGCTTCCTACTTCATTTTTTGATATTCAAGTCCATTTATTGGTCCATCTTGTAGATGAAATAGAGATTGTAGGTATTGTCAACACCCGATGGATGTTTTGGGTCGAGCAATTTATGGGAATAATAAAAGGTTATGTGCCACAAAGAGTGAAAGCAGAAGGATCCATGGCAAAGGGTTGGATGCTTGAACAGTGCATGTATTATGCTAGTGAGTACCTTGAAAGAGCATGAAGAAGCTCCACCTGCATGGACCAACGAGTCTTCTTCAAAAATAATAGATGAGGTATTAGCAGGTAAGGGAGTTCCATTTTTATTTACATTTCAAGAAAAAAAATGACCTTTCTACTTTTGTAGCATATAATAGTGAATGCATGCAGGCATTCCTTAGTGAGTATGAACAAGAACTTCAAAATTTCCAAAGTAGAATATGAAGAAACAAAAGATATGGATGTAATCGGGATAATAATGAGATTACAAATATATCTTCTTTCACGAATTGGCTATATAGTCGTTTGCAATGCGCCAACGCAAATAATGAAGAAATCTCAGATGAGCAGAGAGAGTTAATGATAGGTTGTGAACAAGAGGTAATTTTATTTTAATCATATTTTGTTTTTCTCATATATGTATATTAATTTCTATTTACTAATTTAATTTCTTTTGCACGCTCGAATGTTCACTAATATGTGGGCTTTTGGACAACATATTAGAATCAAAGCCATTGATTCTTTACGTAAAACAGAGGATTCTAGTATTGTTGCTTCTTTCAAGCAACTATCACATGCTAGCTCAAAAGACATGAACCTTATAGATGGAGAACTTGATTACGTGGGAATCGTTGTTGGTATCTACGAAATATCATTTTGTACATTCAAACAGGTAGAAAAAAGTTTATATTTTTTATGATAGATTCTATTATTTTTTTAAGCACCTAATAATGGGTTTTTGTTTTTATATATTTTAACAGGTCATTTTGAAGGTTGACTAGTTTCAAGCCAAGTATAAAGGTAGTAATTCCACATTAAGAAAGGAATTATCTGGGTTTTGGGCAATTGATTCTTCCAAGGTAATGTGATCTACTAAAGAACCATATATTCTTCCTAGGCATATTGAACAAGCATTTTTTATAAAAGCCCAGATGCTCATCCTTGGTGGCAAGTCATTCATGTTCAACCTAGAGGTAGGTCATTGTTTGAACAGTTTATTGTTAGAGAGATCGAAGAAAGTCCTCTTGATGATTCACCATCAGATATTGATACATCAACATCTGAAAGAGAAATTGGAATCATTATACATGATAATGATACTAATCTTTTGATGAAGAAGATAATACTCTACATTCTAATTCTACTGATGATGAAGAGGAATTACTAGAAATCGATATTAATCCATCAGTAGATGATGTGACTCATGAGAAGACGGATTTAACAATAGAAGAAATAAATGAAATCAATAAGGATAATGAAGATGAGACTCTATTGATGTCTTACCAAAATGATGGCAATAATGAAAACATATGAGTAGATTAGATAGTAAATTCTACTCTAGTTATCGATCAATAACTTGAAGCTTCTGAATGGATATCAGATAATAGATTCTTCTTTATTCAACTAGAATATCAATAAATCCTACTAGAGAGATGAAATCATGTTCTTTCATGTTAGAACATGAAGCTCGGGGGTATGCCTAATTTTTTGATATATAGCTTTATCTTCGAAGAGAAAATTTTTCTCATGTATGTATGCATATGTGTGTGTATTCATGTGTATTATATGTATACATGTGTTAGTATGCATATATATGTGTTTCATGTATATGTATGTGTGTGCATGTGTGTCATATATGTATACATGTGTTAGTATGCACATGTGTATATATGCATATGCATTTGTGTAATATATGCAAGTGTTTACACAAATGCATATGCATGTATAAGTATACATGTGTGCATGTAGGCATGTATATATGATGTGTACATGTATATATGTATATGTGTCTATGTGTAAATGTGTACATGTAAATATGTATGCATGTATATATATTTATGTGTGCATATAGGCATGTATGTGTGATGCATAATGTATCTACTCCGTTTTATATTTATGTATGTGTATCTACATGATGTGTATATATCTTTATATATATTATGATCCTCGTTGATTCGAGTAGTTATATATAGAGGCATAAGGTTGGGAGGAGAGACATCTCTCTAGTAGGACATCGGTGGAATAGATGCAATTTGTACATATACTTCAATCATATGGCTAAAAGGCTGAATTAGAGTTTCTAAATTAGGGTTTGTAAAACCCTAATATCAAAATTAGTGTTTCTCAATTAGGATTTTTGAATTAGAATATTTATAATAGGGTTTTTGAATTAGGATGTGTGTGTGTGTGTATATATATATACATATATATATATATATATATATATATATATATATATATATATATATATATATATATATATATATATATATATATATATATATGTGTGTGTGTGTGTGTGTGTGTGTGTGTGTATGCGTGTATATATATATATATATATATATATATATATATATATATATATATATATATATATATATATATATATATATATATATATATATATATATAGATATATATATATATATATATATATATATATATATATATATATATATATATATATATATATATATATATATATATATATATATATATATATATATATATGTATATATATATATATATATATATATATATATATATATATATATATATATATATATATATATGCATGTGTGTGTATGTATGTGTATCTATATGTACATATGCATGTGTTGTGTGTGTGTGTATGCATGTGTATGTGTATATATGTATGTAAATATGATTATGTGAGTCTATGTGTGTGTACATATGATTATGTATGTGTATATGTATGTGAGTATGTGTATGTGTCTATGTGTGTATTCATTATATGTGTGTAAGTGCATGCATGTGTATGTGTGTGTAAAAATGTGCATGTATGTGTGTGTATGTATAAATGTGCATGTATGTGTATATGTGTGTAAATGTGCATGTATGATGTATATATGTGTGTATGCATGTATTTGTACCTCTAGTCTCACTTTTCTCTCTCTCTCTCTCTCTCTCTCTCTCTCATATACATACATACATACATAAACACACATACTCAAATCCACATATATATACATAAAAGCAATGCATACCGTGCATTATTGCAATGATGAGCCATAAGTGTTTGCATCTCTTTTAGACATCACTTATGCGACCATCCTGTCCCAAACTCTATATCAAGTGCAAAAATTAAAAAAAGCATGTAAATAAAACATGAGATATTTATTTCAATTCATATGTAAAATTTATACTTACTTCCACTGCAAGTGGACAAGGTGCAGGTAAGAGTCGCATAATGCTCACATTCTTCTCTTGAACTCCAATCCATTCCCTATGTACACAATATTCCCCTCTGGCTCTATATCGCACTCTAGCCCTAAGGTGCCTATGCATGTCCTCATAGGCACGTGCTCTACTATCATGATCTGGAGGTGGTATAGGTGTCCTGAAAATAGATAGATTAAAAAAATAAAAATATGTGTTATAATATCATTAAAAAAAATTGTGAAAAAAAAAACATACCTATGAGCAGATAGTTGTCTTCCTGCATGTAGAGCCACAAAAGAGCCCTCCTCTAATCGCTTGGTAAGCATCTGGATCATAAAATCCAGCTCATCATTCGGCATCTCTGAGTACTCATGCATGATTATCCCTAGAGTATCAGGTGGAACTCTTGCTCTCCTAAGACTTTTTATGAGAGTGAGTTTTGCCTTTCTCTCTCTACTAGGATCCATAATACATGTACATATAAGACAAAATGGGTTAGAAATCAATATATATACGTGTACATATGTATGTGTGTATATGTGAGTGTGTGTATGCATGTAAGCATGTATGTATGCATATGCATGTGCATTATGTATGCAAATGTATGCATGTGTGTGTATGTGTGTGTGTATGCATGTAAGTATGTAAGTATGTATGTATGCATATGCATTATGCATGCATGTATGTGTATGTGTGTGTATGTGTCTCTATGTGTGTGCATGCATATATGTGAGTGTATGTCTCTATGTGTGTGTCTATGCATATATGTGTGTGTGTGTCTATGTGTGTATATACATGTGTATCTGTATATATGTGTCTATATGCATGTGTATGTATGTGTGTAAATGTGTGTGGATGTGTGTATGTGTGTGTATGTGTGTATGTGTGTGTATGTGTGTGTATGTGTGTGTGTATGTGTGTGTGTATGTGTGTGTGTAAGTGTGTATGTGTCTATGTGTGTATGTGTGTGTGCATATGTGTGTGTCTATGTGTGCACATATGTGTGTATCTGTATATGTCTATATGCATGTGTATGTGTGTGTGTGTAAATGTGTGTGGATGTGTGTGTGTGTGTATGTTTCTATGTGTGTATGTGTGTGTTTGTGTGTCTATGTGTGTATGTGTGTGTGTCTATGTGTTTAAGTGTGTGTGTGTGTGTGTATGTGTGTATGTATCTATGTATGCATGTGTAAGTGTTTTTGTGTATGTGTGTGTGTGTGTCTATGTGTGTGTGTAAATCTGTGTGTATATGTGTGTATGTGTCTATGTGTGTGTATGTGTCTATGTTTGTGTATGTGTCTATGTGTGTATGTGTATGCATGTAAGCATGTATCTATGCATATGCATGTGCATTATGTATGCATATGTATGCATGTGTGTGCATCTGTGTGTATGTGTGTGCATGCATGTAAGTATGTATGTGTGTGTATGTGTGTGTGTATGTGTGTATGTGTGTGTGTGTGTCTATGTGTGTATGTGTGTCTATGTCTGTATGTGTGTGTGTGTGTGTGTCTATGTGTTTAAGTGTGTGTGTGTGTGTCTATGTGTGTATGTCTCTGTGTATGCATGTGTAAGTGTGTTTGTGTATGTGTGTGTGTGTCTATGTGTGTGTGTAAATATGTGTGTATATTTGTGTATGTGTCTATGTGTGTGTATGTGTCTATGTTTGTGTATGTGTCTATGTGTGTATATGTATGCATGTAAGCATGTATCTATGCATATGCATGTGCATTATGTATGCATGTGTGTGTATGTGTGTGCATGTGTGCGTATGTGTGTGCATGCATGTAAGTATGTATTTATGCATATGCATATGCAGTATGTATGTGTATGTGTGTGTATGTCTCTTTATGTGTGTGTATGTGTATGCATATATATGTGTTTATGTGTGTGTGTCTCTCTCTACACGTGTGTGTGTGTGTGTCTATGTGTGTACATGTATGTGTGTGTATGCATGTGGGCATGTATGTATGCATATGCATGTGCATTATGTATGCATGTGTGTGTATGCGTGTGTATGCATGTAAGTATGTATTAGCATGCCATCAAGTTGCATTTTTGGTAGCTCCTTTTCTTAATTTCTATATCTTGGAAGATGTTTGTTTTACACTCTTTTAACCTACCACGTTCATCCATGGTTCTGCACTCATAGAATGAGCTGGAGAGTTTTTCTATTTTCTTGTCCCCTTTGAAAGAGTTTTCATCTTTGAAAACTGAGAGGAAATGGTAAAAGTATATAGCTTTATTCAAATTATTAATTATAGCTAGAGAAAACATTGAATATGAAAGGATCTCGATTTTAATGTATAAATATTCGTTAAGAAACTTTGATCCAGAAAAGCAAAGAGCTTTTGAACGTCATCAAGGAACTTAGAGTATATATTTTTCTTTTTCACAGAGTAGTTCTTGTATTCTTAATATCACGTGTATACATTACTTCGTTGACATTGATATCGTAAGAAAGCTAACCCTTTGATTGCAACTTCCTACCTTGTTTCCTTTAGTTTGATTTCTTTTTAATAAGCAAGACATGATCTCGTCACTTTGTGTAAACTTGACATTAAGTTTTTGACCTATGTCTTACTTGGGTAAGGGACTTCTACGTACTTGGTTCGCAAAGTCTAGCTGGCATGAATTTGCAAATATCTAGTGTTACGTCATCCCAAATGTCTTGCTTTGGAAAGGTAGACTAGCTTCAAAAAATCTATTCAATCTAATGAGTTTCCTTAATTGAGAAAATAATAAAAAATTCAGCTTTTGTAGATGCATATGTTGGCAAGAGATGCACGTGTGCATGTATTTTAAAGGAAGGTTATGACATGGGCACCTGATTTTCTTAGATAGATATGAAATAGGACTTTGTTTGGTCATTCTTGTGTATGGTCAAAGTCTAAAGAGTAGACTTCAGCATAGTTTCATGTTCTCACTAAAACAAGCAACAAGATTGGCTTAGTGGTTAAGTCAAATGGATGGAAAGGAGGTTTGAAGTTCAATGCCGACAAAGTTTGTGGGAGAGTAATTTTCCCCAAGAGCTCTAGGGCCTTCTAGAAGCATCCACTTAACTTTAGTTAACAAAGACACTTCGCATAAATGTTGTTATATGTTTCCAAGGCAAAGTATAAGTCAAATCATAAGATTGTGGAATGATCTTGTGAAGGAAACACTTGAAACTTAGTAAAGATCACGTTAGAGATGATTCCTTGAATTTAAATTGTTTTAAAGGATTTGAATAAGAAGATACTCTATAAAGATGTGTTTGAGCTCTAGGATATATATCTCCCATAGATTAATATGAATATATAGTAGGGTGTTGTGGGACGTGAATTTTATACTCATTGATGTAGGAAAGATGGTATGGGACACTCTGCCAGGGGATGGTAGGTATCTTTTAGTTTCTATATAAATCTTGAAGAAAGATTGAACACCTAGGGGGATTGAACTTTAAAAACGAAATTCAAATTCCAAGTGTTCAATAGCATGAACTAAAAAAAAAACTTGAAGACCAAGTAAGTTAGAAGATCATGAAGTAATTAACTTGTAGGATATTCATTTCAAATTCAAGTATGACAAGAAAGATCATATCGGAATTGTGAAGAATTCAGGATAAAGAGTCTGTGTAAGAAATATTTCATAATCTTTGAGTAAATAGAACTTTGAAAAAGATCCTTTCAACCAACGATAGATAGATTAAGTTAGTTCAAGGTGAAAGCACCCAATTCATATTGCTACTCAATGAAATCAATCTCTTGACTAAAAGCAATGCATAAGAATTTTTTTCAAGTAAGCAATCTTAAGAGATTTCAAAAACGAAGGCTAACTCGGTCATAGATGAAGCACTAATGTTTTAGGTAAAAGGAACATATCATCAATAGACGCTTGATGTGTCGACACACCGATGTTTGAGACCACAGAGGTGTCTTACGATCAGATGAAGTTTAGTTTCACTTAGAAATTTTTTGATAGTCTAGTTTCATTCTTGTAAAGATACATAAATACTTCAAAATATTGACTTGAATAGATCTTTGAAAAGCTAAGGTTTTGAGTTTTTGTAGAGTTTAACTCAAATCAAGTTTTTAAAGTATCTTAAAACGTTTAAATGGGTTGCAGTTGCATATAGTTTTGTCTCTAACATTCCACTTTCCAAAAATGTATTGGAAATTAATCAGATAGAGTATCTCACTCATTTGAGTAAGGGCCAAGGTTAGTCGATTGGATTAGGTAAGTTAAATAAACATTCATGATAGATGTTCTAGCATAACCTACTTAACCTTCAAAGATGGTAAGTCTAAGTGAATCATCCATCTGAGTTGCTTGGAGATAAGTAGCATAACGTCAATGGATAAAGGCAGATTTCATAGTTCTTTCAAAGAGTTTAGACCACTCTTGAAGAGAAAAGAATTTCTTATAAGATTGACAATCCCCAAGAAGTTAGAACAAAATATTTAAGAAATTACCTTGAGTTGGAGAAGATCCATTTAGAATTTGCTTTGTTCTAATTAAGGTTGGCCAAAGGTGTATGGAACACTTTCCCAAAATTATATCTAACATTTTCAAGCCTAATTGAATGAAGTGGTCAATTGGGTAATAAATCAAGTGAATATGGGTTGGAAGTGAATAAATCAAGTGAATAAATCAAGTTAGATGTTTTGGGTCAACCTAAAGTAACGATTCATTTTCCAAACCAAATTTAAATGAAACAAAATTTCTCAAAGCGTTCAAAGGGATAGAAATCCCGTCGAGTTATTCCTAAGTCCCCCAATAATGGTCCAGTATCTTGAATACACCCATTTGACATATTAATTGCTCAAATATCAGAAACAAAAATAAAATTTAATTGTTCAACGATATCTTTTGATCCATTGTTTGTCATATTTCCTTTGCACTCACGTCAATTTATTAAGTAGAAATCTTGATTATTTGGTATACAAAGTAAATCCCACCACAAATATGAGAACATGTTCTTTTAGGCTAGAACATGAGGCTCGAGGGTATGCCTATAA
>CM035420.1:177564119-177644119 GCA_020310875.1 Ceratopteris richardii | reverse complement strand
TATGTCCACCTTCATGTGCATGGGCACAACCACAATGGATGGAAGCTTTTTGTGGGTGTTTAGGCCTTTGCTCCACCTTGGGAGGGGAATCGGATTTCTCACCCTCTAAGGGATCCTAACAAAGGAAAACGCCATGAAAAGAAAAAATTCATGGGCCCCCTCTTCTTCGACAAAGGTGTTGAAAATCAAGTCTCAATCATGCAAAAAGGCTCAACCACGAGTTTTGCAAGTGGACCAATAAAAAAGGTGGACCCAAAGTCTTGGAATAAAGTTAGAAGCTCCACCAAACTCAATCAAATTCAAGTCTCATCAAATCAGCCACCAAAAAGTGCACCTAAACTGATTGGTGGGTGGTTAGCTAGATTGTAGGAAAAGTAAAAGTCTATATAAGCATCATCTTGCCTTTGTTTCTTGAGTTGTATGCATTCCACAAGTTTCCCACTTAGTTTAGTGAAGTCATAAACTCCAGCAAGCAGCCCCCTTGCTTGCTTACCTCATTTTCTCATGATTTTGCTCCGCTCTATCTAGAGTTGTAGTTAAGTTTTTTCAAATCTGATTGTACCAGATTGCAAAGCATTGTTTGCTCCCTCATTGTACTCATTTTCATTGATTTCAAGCTTCATTTGGTCTCTCATATTGTGCCCTGAACTTTTCCAAAGTTTCAAGTTATTAGGCTGAGTGAGTTGTGAGAAATTGCCAACTTTGTGAAGGTATATCTCTGCACATAGGCAAAGAGTGTTGCCAACATGTAGCCTGTTTTTTAGAGGGTGGTTCTCCCAGCTAGAATATCCATTTCGGATGATTTAAAGCTTGTTAGGTAGCTCTGCTAGTCTACTACAAGTTTGCGAAATTTCATTTTAATTCTTTGTACTCGTATAGAGAAAAGTGCAAAACAGTGAGCATATATCACTGCTTGTGGACCTAGTGGAGGGTAGCCATCTTCCATTTTTGCATTGGGGTGTTAGAATCATCCCCCTTAAGTGGTATCAGAGCCATTTTGGAGACTTGGAGACATCAGTGGCATCATATTGAAGACTTGAAGGGATCAAGACAACTCGTGGAAGCACAAAGAGGACTCATCAAAGCAAGAAGACATCAAAAGGGGGCTACGTCAATCGAGATCTCAACTAGTCGAAGATTAGCAAGGGAGAAGCTATCAAAAGGTAATATCCACACCTTCTAAAGCATAAAAACACTTGAGGAGAAGCTAGAGGAGCATCTTAGAGTTCAGAATGGCTGAGTATAATGCACAAATAGAGAAGTTAGAGAAAGGTAATTATCAACCATGGAAATTTAGAGTTAGCAACTACCTTATGGGCAAAGGATTGTGGGGATTAGTGAGCGGCACAGAGCCAATGCCTCATGTACATGATCCACCACTTCAAGGGTAGGTCAAGGCACTTAATGAATGGATAGAAAGGGATAGGAGATTCATATTCATTCTATCTCAACACATAAGCAATAGCATGATAGGGCATATACAATACTTGGACACATCCAAGAAGGTTTGGGAGACCTTGGGGAGATTGTACTCTTCATCAACCAAGGCAAGGAAGATTTAGCTCAAGAATGAGCTGAATAATCTTAGGAAATCACCAAGTACTAACATAAATGAGTACATTTTGAAGGTTAAGGAACTTGCAGATGCTTTAGGCTCAATTGGGAGCCCAATCGAAGACGATCTTGTTGCACACACTCTCAATGGCTTGAGAGAGGATGAAAGGTGGAAAGCATTCACCACATCAGTTTATGTGAGGGATTCCCTACCAGAATTTGATCAATTAGTCACATTGGTGGTGACCGAGGAGATGAATGAAGGAGGTTCACAATCAAAGGGAAGCCAAGCCCAAGTTTTCTATACAGGTAGAGGCAAAGGCAAAAGAGGTGGACAAAACTCCCAAGGCAGAGGGAGAGGAAGGTCAAGCTCAAGCTCAAGCAACCAAGAAGGCTCCAACCAAAGCTATGGATCAAGAGGAAGAGGAAAGAGTAGAGGAAGAGGAGGAAGATCACATGGAAGAGAAGCATCCAATGGAGAATGCTACAATTGTGGAAAACGGGGCCATTATGCAAGAGATTTTTGGTCCAAAGGAGGAGGCAATCAAGGATACAAAATGAACCAAGGTAATTATGCTGGTACTTCAACAAATTTAGAAAATGAGAACTTGCTTATGATGTATGGTTCAAGTGAAAGCGTCAATTCAGATTTTACATGGTACATTGATAGTGGTTGTAGCAACCATATGAGTTGCAATAAAGATGTTTTCTTCAATTTACATTCACCCATCACTCAAGGACATGTAGAGACAGGGGATGACACTGAGCACAAGATTACACATGTGGGAGATGTTGCATTGAATGGATCTTAAAGCTCCAAGGTGTTGAAAGATGTGTTGCATGTGCCAACCATCACAAAGAACTTGGTTTCGGTAGGTCAAATGGTTGAAAGAGGTTATGAGGTGAGCTTCAATGAGCAAGGATCTTTTGTTGAAGACCCCATGCAGGACTACAAGCTCATAGAAAAAGGAAAGAAGCAAGGAAGACTCTTCACCATGGAGGTAAAGCCATCAACCCCTCACACTGTCTACTTGTCAATTGGAAATAAACAGTTTGCAAAAATCGACTTATGGCATAAAAGAATTGGGCGAGCTTAAATAGTTCTCATGTTGAGTTGACCATACATGCCATCTGGCAACATCTGATTGGTCCAAGGATCTAGCCTTTGGGACTTCCTAGGAGACTTCAACTTGCAAACTAACTATCCAGCTATTTATTTTGTCAATTGCACTTCTAATAAAAGAAAGGTCACACAATGTGGACACTTACAATATTGTAAATGCAAATTGGGCACTGAAAACCCTAACAAGTTCATAAATCACAAGTGAAAGCACCCAACAATGTGAAAATTCATGTATGCACGTAAGGTGAGGACGTATACTATGACATAAAGTCAGATCTATGAGTCAACTCTCTTTGAAGGAGAGTGTGACTCGGGTGCCTACTAGGACACCTATATTTAATGATTTTAGTGATTCCGAGACTAATCTTGAGGCCATGGAATTAAACTACAATTTTGTATGCTTGTGATCTCCCCAAGGATCTACTTCCTAGAAGTATTGATAGTCAAGTTCATAAAAGGTTACTATTTTGGTAAGAAATCCATCATGTATGTCGTGTGTGACAATCCTAATAATGTAAATAATATGGGAGACTAAAACATTAAGAATCGGGCCAATGGGGAGGAGCTAGTGACTACTCATAGAAAAACATCTTAATCAAGATAGTTTGTGTAGATAAAGTATTGAGTGACTCTATGCCCAAGGAACTCTACCATGTACTAGGAACAAACCTAGCTTTATGGACCATTAGATCTCCTAGTGAGGAAAGACCTAGTTCTATCGTAATACAAGAGATGAAGGATCCTAAAAACAATTATGTGATGACATACATAGAGAAAAAGCAAAAGCTGCATTAGAAAATGTATGAGGAGGGTAAAGTTAACCTCACATATCTAGGACAACGTTTTTCTCTCTTCCAAGACAGAGGAATGTAAGGGCTCATATATCATCAAATCATGTTAAGTGGCTTTTGTGTGGGTGAAAAACATACTAAAGACCATCAAGGATTACAATATGGAGAAGATTGGAGGATATGACCAATTCAAGTGACTAGGGGTAATGGAAGATTTCAGAGTGCCCTAATCACTTGAATTGGTCGTGTCCTATCTTCTCCATTTTCCTTCACAAGCCCAAATTTTGAATTCCATATCATCAAATCATGTTATAGCATGATGTCTAAGAAATTAATGATAAACAACTTATTATCTTAGTTTATGTCATGAAAAAGGGGTAGACCATATTTAAGAAAAACTAGTACCATCACTAATACCATTTCTTTGTACAAACATGATTTACAATAACTATCTTCCAGATAAAGATAGAATGGCATCATTTACTAATAGATTCAATGCTCTGAGGTTATTATATGTACAAAATTGTATTTACAACAAAGAGCATATAAATATCTTTCAACGTATGTTGGAAATAACGGGCTAGATGTCAAGATAGATACAAAACTCTATACATTTTTGGAGCCTTCACCTTTCAACTTATTTTTGTTCTTTCTAGAACTCTCACTCCTTTGCTTATTCTTCAGGCATGCTTCAATGGAGAGCGAATAAAAGGTCTTTTCTTCTTATCTTCAATATTCTCATGTTCTGGAGGCGGTGGAGGCGGTGGAGTAGAGTCTGGATCATAAAGATGAATAGCATCTTTTCATATGCCATCAATTGCTTTTTCTCTGACCAAAAGGATCCATGCATCTTGATAGTCAGATAGATTTAGAGTAGGACTATAAAATCTATGCTCCAAGAACCTTACTGCATTGGCAATTACTCTCCATCCACATGATGTATTGTCTTTTTGTAGTGGCACGTGAAGTTGCATATAACCAAACTACTTTTCTTTATTAACTTTGCTTGGATAATTATGATCAATGTGCATTTCCAAAATTTTGGCAGCACTGCATATGAGAATGCATGGCAATAAATAAATATGAGAATGCATGGCAATAAATAAATATCAGAATTTATGGCAATAGAAATGTAAAAGATCAATGGAAGTGTGAACTTATGGTTTATAGTTAGCGTGTTGTACTTGGAGAGGGTTCATGAATAAGGCTTGGTATTCAATAAAATCAATAAGTGCACGAAGGTACTGTTGTGTTTAATCCATCGAGTCCGTTTGAAAACTAAACCTACCATGAAAATTCTTTGTTCAAGGCAACGACTTCAACCTTTGCACTCCATGTGATGTTCCTATGTAAATACCATAGCAACAACTACCGTCATCCTTGAGGAGAAACGGGTGCATGCCCAATTGTAGTAGACTTGAGGGCTTCAGCAGATTCGAGATTTGAGCATGTAAGAAGAGGTGCCACCTTCTCAAACGACGGTAGTGTCCATCATCTGTTCTTCTACAACTTTCTGAAGATGCTGCCAACAGTTGGAAATGCCATACTATTACGAGAAGCAATCACCTTGAATTGTGCTAATTGACACACATTTTATTTCCATTTTATATTGTATCTCTTTTGTATTTGGGTACCTTGCCATTTGCTTCTACCATTGTATTCATTCTCCTTTGAGGGGAATTATCCCACATGAGATTTACTTTGGAGAGCCCCTCCCGAATCTATATGAGGAGGGCATCTCCCCCATGTACTTTGTTAGAAGCTTCAAGAGCCTACTCCATGCTCTTGGCAAGCTCATTTTTAATCCATGTGAGTTTACCCATTTCTTGGTATACCCACTTTGAGTCTATCACACTCTTTCTTTTGTGAGTACACTCTTGTTTTCATTTTGCTTCTACACGTGTACTCTCTACACATACTACCTCTTCCCACAAGTAATTTGGTAGATTCTCTCTTGATTCATCTATCTTGTACACAGGAATCAAATTCATACAAGAATTAATCTCCCCCTCCATCACACCTTATTCTTTTTAGGGTTTTACCTATTTGATTCTCTACAAGAGCTAAATACTTGTTAAATTAGGAGAAGACTTCATCCTTATGCTTCATAAAGTACAAAATAGTCCATGTGCTACAATCATCTATAAGTGACACATAATACCTCAATCTTGAGATCGATGGTTCTTTGCCTGGTCCCCAAACATCTCTGTGGACAAGCTCTAGAAGGCCTCATAGAAGAGGCCACCAAAACTAGTGTTTGAGTAATCCTACTTCAAGGGGATTTCTTCCTTAGGGAAGTATACCCTGTGACATGTTTGTGTGTAAGTATACTACTTGAGAGTAAAGCCATACATGGAAGAAAATTACAAGTACACAGATGAGAAAAAGCTTGATTTCTTAAAACTTGGAATGATTAAAGTAAGTAAAAAAATAATTCAAATAAGCATTATAGTGAGTTATAGCCCCTCTAAAGACTAAGTCTTCAGTACAAAAATCAACAAGAGAAAATATATGATACAACAAGGTACTATCTACCAATGAGATGTAACAAAGAAGCCTCCAACTAAGATACACTAGCCCAAGGTGTCATGCTATGACCCACATATAAGCGAACACTCTATATATTCACCACAGAGTGGCCTTGGCACAAGGTGGGAAAAGTCACAATAGAGTATAGAGGGTAGCCAAGAGATAGCTAGGTAGAAAATAGAACTAGAATAGATTCTAAAAAATAGACTAGAGATGATGTAGAATGATAACCAGAATGAGTGCCAAGCCTTTGTTTATATAGGCTCCAGAGGCCACAAGAGTGGCCTTGCCAAGTCTAGGCTTTGATTGTCACATGCCGCCAAACTGACAAGATTGCTGGAGGAGCAAATGCATTGCCCTTGAGCCAAAGCCTTCCCATTTGGGAGAAATCACATTCAAGAGGGAAAATAAAGTGGCCTAGTGCATAGGTATGGAGGGAGGGCAAGGGTGCCATGAGAATGAGGGCAAGAGGATTAGGGAAACTATCTGCCAAATTAGGCCACCTCCCATAATGAGAAACTTTCACATTGCTTATGTGCTTATGCCATCGCTCATGCTGAAGTTTTAATTCCCTCTATATCCCTGATAGCTTCACTTTGTCTTTTGCCTTGTTTGATGTGTTCTTGTCTTATAAATCAATCTTCTACCTTTGGAATTCCTTTGCATCCTTGTATTTAGTAGTTCACCTTGTTTTGTTCAATCAATCTTCTACCTTTGGAATTCCTTTGCATCATACCATGGGACCCATTTTGCCTTAAGAAAAATCTTCTTTGTTATCATCTAGGGGACCCCCCAAGGCTAGTCGTGGCCCTCACCCAATTGGAAAGGGATTGCCCTAGGGGAGCACCAAGCCCTTAGAGCATGAGAGGTCATCCTAAGCCCTTTAGGGCAAGGCGTCACCCAAGGGTGGCCCCCAATTCCCTTTAGGGTGAGCAGTTGCCAAAGGGCAGCCCCAAGCTGTTGTCACCCATATGGAGACCCATGAGCCCAATGAAATATTTGAAGCAACTTCCAACGTGCCCCATAGAAAGTGTCCGAATCCATGCTGGAAGAAATGCTCAAGGAACTACTCCATAAGATCATGCCATAGCCCTAGAAAAGGTCAGTTTCCAATGTCCTTAAGTAGCCCCGATTCAAAGCATAAGAAGGACATCTAGGACATAGCTTTGACATTTCCAAAGAGCAACTATTATCATATCCCCTAAAGGATATTAAAAGGAACTTAATATTTAACTTGGACATTCAATTTGAGAGCTCGTCCATTCGTGCTTGAGTTTCTTCAAAGGTGTCTGAAGCAAAATGAAGCATCCTTCCAGGCTTCTCTTTCAAAAGTGGTGTAGAGGCCAAATCAATGGAGACACTCAAAGGTAAAGGAGTGTTGAATTGATCCAATGAAGGTTGAGTTGACTTTCTAGGACTCTTACTTGCATGAAGAGGCTCCCTATCTGCTCGATTATGGGTCATGTACCCACTCACAAGGCTCAAAAAATCAAGAAAACACTAAAGGAAACAATAACTATTGCACTGCATACCTCACTCACAACATGCATGGTCCCACTAGGCATGCCAAATTGTAGAAGAGGCCACCACAACCACCATTCCCATGCTCCTACTTTAAGGGGACTTCTTGATTAGGGAAGTATACCCTGTGATATGTCTGTCTGTAGGTATACTACTTGATAGTAAAGCCACAGATGGAAGAAAATTATAAGTACATAGATGAGAAAAATCCCAACTTCTCAAGGCTTGGAATGATTATGATAAGTTAAAAGAAATTAAAATAAGCATTGCATTGAGTGTGCAACCACTCCAAAGACTAGAACTTGACTACAAAAATCAACAGTAGTAAATATATGAAACAACCAAGAAGCATTCAGCGGACGTGATGGTGCTTCATTAGCACGAGACTGGCGACTAAACTACACGTGAAATAAGAAGAAAGCATCGTTAATGATACACACACTTAATCACACACATAATCAAGTCAATAATCATCAAACTAACACGTCACAAGCATAAGGCAAGAAAGGAACAAATACACAAGCACATCATAACGATAACAAGAGCTCTTCAGGCATTCTACAAACTAGCATGATCTCATTACTTCTAAGAATGCCCCCCAAAATGAGAGGTAGTGACCTCTTTATATACAAAATGGGAAATATGTATGCTATGTGGGATTTCTAAACTAAAAGGAGAATGAATCTCACTTATTCTCTATTGTGGCACTCACACACACCTAACAAGAGTGCTTATTAAACTATATGAAATGTAGCAAAAGGTACAAATAATGATAAAAAAGAGTGGATCCAAGAGTTATATGTTGTCTCGTCAACACCCCCCGTCCTTGACTTTGCCGTCCTCGCCAAAATCTTTGCAATGGTGGAGCTTCTTTGAGAAGTGTGCTTTGAATTCTTTTCGAGTCCTTGAACCTTTGTTTGGAGTGCTTCATTCTTGCTTTTTATTTCAAATTTTGCCTTCATCTTGTGTTGGAGTTGGCCACCATTCTTGGGTTTTTTGTTCTTTTCTTGCACCTCTTTTATGCTAGGATGCTAGATGCTTCTTTCTTTTCTTTTTTCTTTTTTTTGGTAATAGAGGTACATAATGAAAATGTCATAATGTAATGTAATGACCTATACAATAGATGAATGTAATTCATCTCTTCTTAGTCCATGTGCATGAGTGGGAACTAAGGATGCATGGGTGGAAAAACAAAAAAGTGCCTATGCACGGTCTTATGATGAGACCCTATCTTATGCATACTCTAAAAAATGCATACGAAAAACAATGGTGCAAAAGTGGATGGATCTTGAGCAAAGTGCTCAAGGGTGAGGTGATGATGAGGCTTTCTCCAAATGTTCAACTCCAAGATCCTTTTCTTTTCCATCAACCATTTGAAATGGATGATACCTTTGTCCACCAACCTGAAAAAAGAAAAATGAAAAGAAAATTTTTGCAATGTATGTACATGTGCCCTCTTTGTACCTGGGTTAAACTTAAGGTGTGTAATGCTTGGCCTTCTATGATCATATCCTATTCTTATAGGATTGATATAAACACTCATCCTTCTATAATCATATCCTATTCTTATATCCACAAAAGTATTGTTATATTCTTTTGTTGCAAGTAAGGAGCCTACCCCCTCAAATATTTCACCCATTTCCTCAACTCCTTGCAAGCTTTCTCTAGATTTTTCACCCTTATTCGAGATTATTTCATTCATTTCTTGTTTGTTTCCCTTCTCTTTTTCAACCTTCTCTCCCTTTCTTCTCTCTTTTGCTTTTCTCTTTCCCATATTTGAAACAAATGTTTAGTTTTTTAGTGTGTTTTTTAATATTTGTTTTGGTTTTGTGTGTTTTTTAATGTTTTTCTTATATGTGTAAATAAGATCCTAATGGGATTCTTCTACAAAAAATAAGGAGTTTCAAAAAATATTTACATATAGTATGTTCAAGCTTGGTTGGGACATGTGATTCACCTATAAAGTAATTTGTAACATATTTTCCTTCATAAATTACTTAAAGCATGAACCACAAAAAAGAATGGCATCTCATAAGCGATCTGGAACATCAACTCATGATCTCATTACTTCACATCATGCTTAACAAGGTGGAATCAAGATAGAAATAACATTTGAATGATTCCATAAAAACTTAGGGTGGTGTGATATACTTCCATATCGTTTCAAAAAAGGAAAATACGCCATTTCAATAATTAAGTTTATGACTTTTATCGACCCACTCGAGTAATTTTTTCAACTATCCTTAGCGAACATCAATTACTTCAACAACCCTTTGCACCCTCTCAATTCTCAAAAGACATTGTCCCACCTAATTAAAACATCAAAGAGACAATATAAATCGACTTTTAAGTTTTTAGAAAAGACAAGTTTCATTTATAAATGACGTATGTAAGTTTATGTTAATGAGAATCGAGATGGCACCCCTTTTCACTATCTTCTTTAAAAGTTCCCCCAAGTGCAACGTAGTTTCATGCATTCTCCATATGACTCCATTATGAATGAAAAAGTGATAGCTTTCAAGAATCTTCTTTAAATATTTCTTCTTGTGAAATATCTACTTTTGACTTTGTCAGTATCATTAGGGCGAAAAATGGCCAAAAAAGGTCCATGTAAGGATTTCAATTAATTGTACGTAATCTGGATTAAAGTTATCAAATCATTTAAAAAATTCTATGTAAGCTCATTTAAAATGCATCTTATGCAAATTTTGAAGAGATAGAAACTCGTGTGATAATCATGAAAAGTTTGTGTGATATCTTATGCCTCGAAGTTTGTGCTCATCGGGCGTTCATCAAAATTTGAATTTTCCTCTTATTCAAGGACCTATATAATGTGTGCTTATGATGTTTTGCACTTTTTAACTCTATTTTCCATAGCAGACATGTTTCTCTCTTTCACGCCATTTTAGACACTTTCGTGTCACTCTTCATAGCAGACCATGGAGAACCTCAACCCAAACACTCTCACTGAGCTTTCAACTAGCCGAAATCATTGTGATAAGTTCCATATCAACATTGCAGTATGCAATGACAAGAAAGGTATTTTTAAACGCTCTTCAACCTTCTGAAGTGGATGGATTGCAGAAAGAAGGTAAAAAACATATCGACATATGGGCAGATGGATCTATCTATCCAATTGATCCACAAACTGGAAGGTATCCCCCTTTTCATAATCTTCATGATCTGATTAGATTTGTAGGAGATGGTGAGTATGATTTACGAGGCTATTGTTCAAGGCTCTAGGAGATTTCAAGGAATTATGTAAAACACATAAACTATTTACAAAACACACTACATCAGAGGGATTTACATACGAGGGACCTAGAATACAAATTATCCACTTTATCTT
This sequence comes from Ceratopteris richardii, assembly GCA_020310875.1. NCBI lineage: Eukaryota > Viridiplantae > Streptophyta > Polypodiopsida > Polypodiales > Pteridaceae > Ceratopteris > Ceratopteris richardii. Next base: position 177,633,252 of record CM035420.1, on the reverse strand, counting down.
CTCAGTTAGAATCTTTCAAAAAAATGAAAGAAACTCCTATAGGTTTGAGAATGCGGTCAAAACGAGTAACAACTTTTCTAGATTTGACTGAAAAATCTGACCAAAAGAAGAAAAGAATGAAAATTGTAAGAGATCATGTGACAAATGTGCTAGGTTTCAATATGTTGAACAATTTTGAGCGCACACATTTTTATAATGAAATTATGAGTCAAAATGATGTTTTAAGACTATTGAAACTGAAACAAAATACATGCTTGAAATGCTTTGTTTTCCAAAAACTCATGACAGACATGAATTTGCTACTAGAACCATCTCAAAATCAAGAATTTGTGATGGTGTTGAGTGAGTAGGAAAGGTGATAGAGAAATTTCAAAAGTTTGGTGTGAATTTTTAAAATTTAACAAAGTTAAAAGCTTTGGATTGCCTAGACCCCATCATGTTGGAAAGTTTTGGCTGTGTTTGAATAAGAAGATCACATCAGTATTTGGTGAATAAAAACGTATTCATGGTAACATGCCTTATGAAGTAGGAAAACAAAAGTTACATTTCACTTACAATGCATTTGACAATATATGGATAGATATAATAAGACTTCAAATATACATGGTACAGTTCTACAATATAAAAGAACATGAATGTTTTGGTCTATTGAAATTTGTAATCAAACTTGATGAAGCTGAACTTTAAAAACATCAAAAGATGGAGAGAATAAGTATTGCAGTGATGAAGAGAGCTTTGGACTATAGCCTTGGAAAATTGGATACTCCATCTCTCAAAGCACAATAAAAAATGGAGTTATGGTGGGTTGGTTGTGCTCAAGTTCCATCTGAGAGCCATAAAACAGTTAAAGGTTATTCTCACAGACAAACATTCCAAGTGTTGTTCAGAGGCATCATGCAAGAGAATTGTTGAATGTCAAAGACTATGGAAACTTTAAAGTTGAGTGGCATTTGAGTGGAGACACAAAGACGCTCAAATGCATGTTTGGTATAAGTGGGGGAGCAAATTCTAAGTACCCTTGCTTGTACTACATGCAAAGTCAAGGCACAAGAGGATGGATTGCTAGTTGAGGCTGAGGAGGCTCCTTCCACACAAAATTTTATTCTTCATAACTACTCATCTTCTGCCATGATTTGGGATCCCATACTTCCAATAGCATTGACAAATGTACACATATTCACACTACATGCAGAGTTAAGGATCATTGACAAGTTGGTCCATCTCCACTTGGATTATGCATATTCTATCAAGCCTACAACTCTTGCATATGAGTGCATAAAAAAACGTGAATCTCTACTTTCAGAAATGGGATTTCATGGTGGTGATGTTCATCTAAGAAAAGATCCAAAGCTTTCATAAAATACAGGTAATCTACTATAGGATGTCTCAATGGAAGGTGCAAAAGCAAGGAGATTCTTCAGCAAGCATGATGAAAAACAACTAAATGCCATGTGGGATTGCTGGAAAAACTTTTGTGAGTTCACGACTAATGTAAAAAGCAAACCATAAAAAGCAAAAACAAGAATGGAGGTGTGGGTCAAACTAGATAATTTTTTAAAGATCATGAGGCAGCACGTAACATCAAATAGTTATGTGACAGATTTCAGAAAGGCAACCACAGAGCTTATAGAAACCATCATAGAGGCATGGAGTGCTAAAGACATAACATACTACTTGGTGAGTTTCAAAGATAATTTACTCAATTTATTTTTCTTTAATTGAAATAAACATCTAATGAAACTCTTATGTTCTTCGAGTATATTCTTCTTGTAGATGGTGCATTCTTTGCAGAAAAGGAAACACTTGCCATATGGAACACCCAAGGCATGGAAAAATATCATTATCAAGCAAGGACAAGCTTCTTTAGGTGCACAAGGAAAGGAAGAGGAGTAACAAAAAGTAATGCCTTCAAAGAGCTTTTTGATTGGTTCTTTAGAAGAGAATTACAAAGGAGCTCATGCCAAATATTGTCATCAAAAGATTAGGACTATCACCACACAAAAACATCATGGATCAATATCACAAAATGAAAAAGATTGCATTCCAAAGGAAGCATTAATATTTGCAATGTCTTTTATTTCTTTGAGAAATAAACATGTCTATGTATGTACATTTCATGATGTAATAAGCTTTGAAAAGAAATATGTCTATGTATATACAGCTTTTTTGAGTCTTCTGAATGAGCTTGAATTTGGAAAATCTGCCTTCAAAGAGCTTTTTGATTGATTCTTGAGAAGACAATTACAAAAGAGATGATGCAAAATATTATCATCAGATAAATAGGACTTTCACCAAAGAAAAACAGATCATGGATCAATAAGGATTAATATTAGTACATAGATCAATTCACAAAAAAAGGTTATCCTTCATATTTGTAATGTCTTGTATCCCTTTGGGAAATAAATATGTGTATCTATGTATATTCCATGAGTAATAGGCTTTGAAAAGAAATATATTTAATCCTTCTTGAGTCTTTTGAATGAGCTTGGCTCTGGCAAATGTGTATCTAAGGTACTCTTTTCTCTTGTAGCAAGCAATACTTTTACCATATGACACCCATGCAGCCATTGCATAGCTTGAGTAACAAAGGAAGTAGCCTGCCCTTGAAACATTGAATCCTGGGACATATCCAAAAATTCTAAATACAGTTGTTCTTTCAAATAGCAAAACTCTATATTCATTAAAGGGTATTGAAGTAAAACCCATGTATCTTGAAAGAGCCCTCAAGGAGAATAGTGCAAATTCTAGCTCTTCACTATAGTGCTTATGAATGACACAAAATAATTTTGGATTCAATTTTGGAAGATAGTGGATCACTAAATGAATATCCACCTTTGTCTTTCCTTTCTCGTCTATGGTTTTCCTTGTTGCATTCCCCCTTCCAAGGTAGTTGTCTTCATCCAATATCGATAACTGTGGAAAAAATCAAAAACCTAGGTCAGAAGAAGTGCAAGGAAACTTTTAAAGTCAAAGAAATAACAGGAAACACAAGCAGAAGCAAAGCATGAGACATGACCGGTTTGAGTTGTGCCACACCACATTGAGCCATGTTTTTGTTATGAGAGGAGGTTCTCCCATTAACACATCTTTATCTTTATGAGCATGCAATGTTTCATTCAAGGACTACTAGATTTGCAATTGAATATATGGCTCAACCTCTTTTTCTAGAATCATCTTAGATTTGCTTCCTTCATGATGTACATCTAAGGGTGATAAATCTGCAATAAACCTAATTGGCACGATGGGCTCTTTGTTATTTGCTCGTTTGTAGCTTGATGTTGATCTTTCCTTAGTGCTATTTTTTTTTTTATCTAAAGGAAGTTCGGCAATAGCCTACTCTCCCGGACTTGAATTAAATTAAGAAACAAAGGTACAATGGATTTGATTTGGTTCTAGTACTACTGCTTTTGTTTTGATATGACATATATATTCGTTTGGCTTTTGTGCCTTCCTTGGCTTCATTGACCTTTGTTGATTTTGATTTGCTTGAAAGGCCTTAATTGTCTTTACTTGGATGGTGATCAACCTAGCTAGGACTTTGACTTCCTCCTTTGCTTTCACCCATGGCTTCTTTGGGATCCATACTTTCTTTCTTTGTCTTGGAGCTTCAATTATTCTTTTGGGTAACCATCCTTCGATAGACTTTGGGTTGACTTGTGGTAGTCCTCTTGATTTGAAAAGCTCCCTACATTGTGGGCTTATCGGTGGTACTTGTTGCTCTTTGCATTTCTACTCCTCAAGTTGATCCTTGCAAACCGACACTTGTTTGCCTCCTTTCTATGATGGTTATCAAGTTCTTCTTGACTTTAGGTATGTAGATAATTCTCCACATTCCTCTCTAGAATGGATGACCTCACTAGGGCTCTCTGGAATGGTCTCTTGAGAAGAACGGTTGGGTTGATCATAAGTAACAGAACTAGATGTTTCATTGACACTTATAATAGGTAGAAAGGTGGAATCCTCAAAAAAGGGTTTTCGTTGGATTCAATCTCGTGCACACTTTGATTCCAAATATTAGGTTTTTTTTCATTTCCATGTTCTTTAGTGGTTTCACATCTAGTAGACTAAAGGCTTCTCTATGTCCTATCTTTGCAGATATGTATCTTTGGGCTAGATGTATTGTAGCCTCAAATTCATATATCCAAGCTTGGCTAAGGATTAACTCTTCTAAAAGATTAGAGTATTTACAGACCAAGAGCCTTTGTTGCATGGTATTGTTCCCTAAACCTAATGATAGGGTTACTTCTTCTTAGCACTCAATGAGTTTCCCTACAATGCCTATCATGTAAGCCTTAGTTGGAGTGAGTGGTATCTTTAATTTTTCAATTACATAAGCACATACAATTCTCAATGATGCTCCTATATCGATCAAAGAATCTACTAATTCATATTCTTCCTTACTGATCCCTAGGTTTAAGTATGGTTGTCGTATCTGACTTCCTAGGGTTTTCACATTGGTGGTGAGATAATTTTCCATGGGAATAGGTTCTTCACCTTGGAAATACCTTTGGCATCTCATTCTCTAATCCACTATTTCCATTTCTTGATTCTTTCTAGGTCTTCGAGTCTTGCTTCTTTGCATATCCTCTCTTCTTCCCTCTTTCAATTTTGAGCTTCTAAAAGTCTAATCAACATTTGCTCCATCAAAGGTTCCATGTATTTTTTGACTCTACATCTACTCATGTAGTTTGGAAGTATATCTACATCTAGAGTTGCTAAATAAATGGCTCCACTAGAGGAAATTCTATTTATGATTAATGGACCATATCCTCTTTGTTGTGGTTTTTTTTGCGCATTGTTTCAAAGTGTAAACCAATACTAGGTTTCCCGATCTAAGACCTTTATTCTTGATGTGAACATCATAGTATGCCTTTTGCCTTCTCTTAGCAACATAAATGCCTACTACCACTTGTAATCGATTTTCTTATAGCTTCTCTATTTGATCCAATTGCTTGGAGAGTTCATGTCCTATCAAATCATATTACTTGAATCCTCGAAGAGTAGGAATTAAGAAAACGATTGGCAAGATTGCATTTTGACCACATATTAGATTAAAGGGTGTTGTTCCTATATCTGTCTTATAAGCTACTCTGAATGCCCAAATTGCATGATGCAACTGGTTATCCTAGTTAGACCTTCCGTCTATTTTGGTAAGAACCATGCATAACACTTTGTTTGACTCGGCTTGTCCATTATCTTGTGGATGATAGGGTGTTGACCTTTTATGAATCACAAGAAATTCATTCATGAATGGCTCAATGACTTCATTAATGAAGTGCTTACCTCTATCACTTTCAATCTCAATACAAAATCCAAATCTAGTAAAGATATTTTCAAACAAGAATTTTGTGGCGGTTTGGGTGTCACTTTTCCTAGTGGCCTTAGTTTCTATCCACTTAGTTAAAAAGTTTGTTTCTACTATGATATACTCCGCATGAGATCCTCTTGTTGGGGGATTAATGGGTCCAATAAAGTATACTACTCATTTATAGAAAGCTCTTGCACTAATCATTGGTCTCAAATGCATGTCATCCCATTGTATTGGACATTTGGTTCATTGGCATACATCACAACTCCATACATAGGTTTTTGCATCCATATGTAATATGCTCAACCATAAACCTACAAAGAGAATCATTTTTACAGTCCTATCGATTGAAAAATTTCCTCCACCCACTCCAACATGTGCCATTTCTAATATGGGAAGATATTCTCCTTCTTGCACATACAACCATAGTTGATTATCCTTCCTCGTTTAAATAATTGTTTCCCCATGATTTTTACATAATCTTTGCTTTATTCTTCCAGGGCTCTTTTTCTTGCTAGAATTTCTCCTTCAGGATAAGTTTTTGATTTCAAGAATTCTACTAGTGGCTTACCCCACTTTGGTGCTATAGTAGAATAACATAAAGAAGTGTGTTGATTAGGTATAGACTCTTGACATATGTGACAACTTGTTACATGTCCATGTGCATCTTTTTGCATAATCAGTGCGGAAAGCTTCAAACTTGTCCCTAGGCAAAGCCTTTCTGAAAAGTTCTAGAATGTTCTCATGTATGGGTACATATGCCAAACTAATATCTCCAATAGAGAACCTCTCCCTGAGATAATGATAGTGCACCTAAATGTGCTTAGTGCAAGTACGAAACACAGGGTTCCTCACAACTGACAATGCACTTTGACTATAAGTGAAGATGGTGGTAGCAGAAGACTGACAAACACCCAAATCAACTGTAAGGCATCTGAGCCACACACACTCAACAGTCATTGTGAAACTTGTCCTATAATCAGCCTCACAACTAGAAGTGGCCATAGTAGGCTGCTTCTTGCTCAACCAATATATGCATGAGCTACCAAGCATGAAGCAAAAACCACTAGTGGACACATGAGTGTCATAGCAACCAGCCTAGTCAGAGTCAAAAAAACATGTAAATTTGGTAGTAGTGATCCCCCCTTGGGATAAAACAATCCAAGTAGTCGGGTGCCACTCAAGTAGCGAAAGATGCACTTAACCACCTGCCAATTCTTGGCACCTAGCCAATGCATAAACCTGCTCATCTAGAGACAACAAACTAAATATATGGTTGAGTAATGCATAAGTAAATAAAGCATCCAACAACCTACTGATAAATAACAACATCAAATGCATCTCTAACATCATGAAGACTCAACCGTAAACTTGTTTCCATAGGACTGGCAATAGGTTTGTAGTCTTCAAGGACAAAACACTACAATAATGTGTCAATACATTTTGTTTGACACAAAGCTATTCTACCATCAACTTGCATAAATTGAATGCCCAAATAATGATGCAATATGCTTCTCATGAGGGCCAGTGAGCAGCATGTCATCAACATAGACAACAATGATCAGAAGCACATCATTTTCACACTTAACATATAAGGTGCCCTCAATTGGGCTATTCTGAAAACCATGTGCAATCAGGTAGTCAAGTATTTTTTTCATACCAAGCACATGGTGTTTGCTTCAAACTATATAATGCCTTTTTCAACTTGCACACTTTATTTTCATGCCCTTTTTGCACAAAACCATAGGGTTGAAAACATACACTTCTTCATGCAAGTCACCATTCAAAAATGTAACTTTACTGTTCAATTGATGTACGCTCCAACCATGATGAGTTGTAAGCACACAAATGCTACAAATAGTAGTCATTTGGCATGTAGGAGCAAAGGTCTCATCAAAATCAATGCCTCTTTCTTGAGCATAACCCTTTGCAACAAGCCTGCCATCTGTATCAGTTTCAGTAATTGTATTTGTAGGTGTAATAGGATGTTTTTCAACACTCTACACAATATTCCACATTCTTTTTGCAACCAATACATGATGCATCATATAAGCCCTTAATGGGTAATTGGTACCATCCTACTTATCCTCAATAGCCAACATACAGAATACATCACTGCTTTCATCCATGGCCACACACTAAAATATCCTAATGCAAAAAAAATGATTGTATCTCAAAATGTTGAACAAAACTACCCTGTCAGTTCTACTAAACCTGTAGCACACTTTGAGGTCCTTATACTGGCGAAGCAAAACTTGTATATATCTTTGGCACAAAAAGACAAAATTTCCTACACAAGCATTGTGATAGTGCATTCAAAGGCTGAAACGAGCCCAAATCACGATTTCAATACCACAAAGTGAAGCAGTTTTGAACTCTTAAATGCCGTGAGTATGCTCACCAATTTTCGTGTGATTCTGAGATTTTGAGCAGATGGGTGTCAACGATGTCTTAGATGAAGCGGCGACCTGCTCTAATACCAATTGTTGGAGTTTGAGGTTTGTGCAAGCACGCAAACAACACAAGGAAGAAGAATAAGCTTGGAGCACAACACACAATACTTAATGTATTACCAAGAGAATGTACAAAGATAATTGACCCATTAGGGTTATAGGCATGTATACAAGCCGGAGGTAAAAAAACCTCCAAAAGAAGGAAAAATGTGCCCCAATGGCCCTAATGTGTTCACACACATCAATGCCTAAATATATCAACAATATTCTCCCTTCAAGTGCTTTTGAATGGACTATTTTGAAGTCCATGTGCTAATAAGTAGGCATAAGCAGACGGTGCTAGCTTTAATTCATACAATGCGTTCTTTGACCTACATGATTTTCTTTTATACCCTTTCTACGCAAGACATTGGGTTGAAAACCATAGACTTCTTCATGCAAGTTCCCATTCGAGAGTACGATTCTAATGTGCGATTGATATTTGAACCATTCTAAGTTGCAAGTCTAGAGATTCTATGATCATATCAAAACCAATGCCACTTGGGCCTAACCTTTAGCTTTCAGCCTAGCCTTATGCTGATCACACAACCGTGAGGACTTTGTTTCAGCTTATAGACTTTTAGGAGGCAATTTATACAAAGACTGAGTGACATTCTTCAAAATAACATCATAATTGCATTGCATAGTATCCATCTAGTTCACTTGCGTTTTGTGCTTCATCAAAATAAATAGAATCATTCTCATTCCAAATTCTATAGCCAATCATTGCATAACAATCAAATGTAAAGGAAGCACCATTGGATCCTAATCTAGTACAATAAGGCAAATTTTCATTTAACTTACTTGTCTCTTGCTTCATCAAAGGAAATACACTCATTCTCATTGCAAATGCTAGAGACAACCAATGCGTAACAATCAAACACAAAGGAAGCATCATTGGAGCCTAAGCGAGTACAATAAGGCAAAGCTTCATCTAACTTACTATCTCTCAAAGTCTACACCAACCATTTTGGCATAGATTTTGTGTCATCAATATCTGCTTTCTCATGAATAAGTGCATCATGAATATCTACATCAAAATGGAATGATCTGTGTTCTCATTCAAAATATGCATAGGTTGAGAAGTTTCTTATTAAGAGATGCTTTTTTTTTTTTTATAAAGGAAGTTCGGCAATAGCCTACTCTCCCGGACTTGAATTAAATTAAGAAACAAAGGTACAATAGAAGGGGACTAGTGCCCACGGGACCCCCCAAATCCCACAAAGCAGGGGAAGCTTGATTGAATCCTAGGTTGCATTACAAAGAAGGTTGATCACCCTCTCGTCGCCCTCATGCGGGGCCCACTTGGGTTTGAGCTTGTTGTTGATCAACAGGAGGACCTGATGGTGCCTGAAGGGGGGGGATTTCTTACTGTTGACAATCCTTTTGCCAAGGAGGAATAGTGATTTCTCAATCGACCACTCCCTGGGGGGATCGCCGAAGTTGAGAGCACACCGCTCCCGCCAAATTTTCCACAGGACTTCCCCTCTGATTGCGTTCCAGAGTGCCGCAGAGCAGCCAATCGCTTCTCCCAAAAGGACTTGTTTCCAACTAAGCTGTTTCTGAAGTCTGATTTTCATTCCAACCATCTGCCAGATTTTGTAGGAGTTGGGGCAAGTAAGGAAGATGTGTGGGACATCTTCGATAGCACGGTGGCAGCGTTTGCACCAAGGAGGGAACCCACAAAGTTTGCTTGCCTTATGGTTGGTCCAAATTCCTCGATGAAGAATTTGCCATAAGAGGACAGACTTCTTAATCTCTATAAGTGGGTGCCAGATACCCATGAATTTCATGTCCCACCGAAGCCGCGTCCAAGACAGGCACCACTTCTTGTTGAGGCTTATCTGGAGGTCAGTCGTTTCTTTGATGTTCGGGATTTTGAGTAGGCTATTTCCATTGTGCCATTTGAGACCACGCGCGTTCGGTGTGTCGTGTCCCATGAGAAGGCGAGTCTTGTGACGATCCCAAGCGAGGCATCTGCTTTGCAGAGTGTTCCATTCTTCGTAGGAGATGTTTATGCGAGGGTCAATATCCTCGAAGTTGATCCAGCTGTTGGTGTCATGTTTCCAGAGGTGTTTCCATTTTTTGAATCCTTTGTTCCATAATTTCTTGGCGTTTTGAATGTTCCACGACTCCACACTCCGGATGCCATGAATCGGAAACCACATAGAGTCGTTTTGTCTGATTCCGGCCGCCCACTTCCAGTCTTCACTAATTCTTGTGAAGCTTTTGACTTTATTCCAGCCCTTCCAAAGGGAGCACACGAGATTGGAGCCTTTCGGGAAGACGGGGATCGGGGAGAATAGCAGGGTCATGATGTCGAGATTCTTCCAGTTCGGGCACCCCATGAGGGCCAACTCATGCTTGTTTCTGAAGATCAGCTTGGCCCACGAGGCCTCCCTATTGCACCAAGCCTTAATCATCCATTTGGCTGCCAGTTTGTTGGCCATACACCCAATGTCCAGGATACCCAGCCCCCGCTATCTCTAGGGCTAGTGCAGATGGCCCATTTGATTTTAGGCACCCCCCTTCTGTTATGATCGCCCGTCCAAAGAAAGTTTCTACAAATACTATTCACTTTGGACAGACCTTGCTCGTTCGGTCTCCAGCAAGAAAGGAAATAGATGGTAGAAGAGAGGAGGAACGTGTTGATAACCATCGCACGTCCAGCGAGATTGATTTGCATACCTTTCCAATAGTTGAGCTTGTTTTCAAGTTTGGCAAGCACCCAGTTCCATCGCTGCTCCATAGAGATGCCAAACCCCAAGGGGATTCCAAGAAGTCGAAAGATTTGGCCCTGCGGAATGATTTGACAGCCATGGTCAATGAGAAGGCCAGGATGATGTCCCACAATAGCCCTGAAGGCGGTCTTAGAGTGGTTGATTTTGGATCCAGAGGCATCACAGAAGGTAGCAAGACACCTCCAGAAAGTCTCCAGGCTAGTATTATCATTGTGAACGAACGCGTTCATATCATCAGCAAACAGTCTCATGATGATTTGACCGTGGTCTTGAGGCAGCCGGAGGCCTTTGATATTGCCAGCCTCAACATGATGTGCCACAAGTCTGCTCAGCCCCTCAGTGGCGACGGCAAAAAGGAGGGGGGCCAGAGGGCACCCTTGTCTAATAGACCTTTTAAGATGGATCGCCTTCGAAAGTTTGCCGTTAACGTTAATTTGGGTCGTTGCGTTTCCAAGAAGGGTCGCGATCATCTTGGTGAATTTCTGACTACATCCGAGATCTTGAAGCGACTGCAGAATATAGTCCCATTCTAGCCTGTCGTAGGCTTTGTCAAAATCGATCTTAAGGAAGACCACATCTTGATTAGACTCATTTGCAAATTGAATACCTTCCCAAATATCCATAATGGTTTCCAGGATAGACCTGCCTTTGATGAAACCTTTTTGGTCCTCACTAAGCCAAGATCTCAGGTGGCACGAGAGTCTGTTGGCGATGACTTTGGCGATGATCTTGTATCCTGTTTGGAGCATCGTAATAGGCCGCCAGTTCTCGATTCTGTTCTTTTCCCCCTTCTTGTGTATCAACTTGATAATTCCATTATTTAGACAAGAAGGAAGAGCACCAAACGTTAGCGCTTCTTGCCAAACCATCCGAAGAGGGGTGGCAACCACCAGCTTGAAGGATTTAAAGAACTCGTTAGTGAGTCCGTCGGGTCCCGGGCTTTTACCGAAGAGGGAGGGCATCAATGACCTCAATGATTTCTGATTCAGAGATAGGAGCATGGAGCAGGGAGTGGAGGTTGGGTGGAATCCTCCGGGGGGAAACCCTAGAAATGGCAGCCATACAGTCCCTTCTATGGTGGGAGAGGGGGTTCGAGGTTCCCAGGAGTCTCGTGAAGTGCCCTTCGATGATGCCAAAATTATCTTCCTCCGAATTGCATACATTGCCAAGAGGATCTAGCAGTAGGGGGATCGAATCTCTGTTGTGTTTCCTTTTAAGGATACGGCACATCTCTTTGGTGGGTTTGTCGGCTTTGCCAGCCCAGCACTCCTTGAAGAAGATTTGCAAGTTTTTCCTTTGTATTTCTTCCTCGTATCTCAACACTGCTCTGATTTTTCGGAGACCTTTCTGGGCCTGGTGTTTTCCTTTGTTCACTTCCTCCTCGAGCCGCCAGAGTCTGTGGTAGAGAGCTACCCTGCGAGCCCGCCGCACAGTCTCGAGCATCTTCTTAGTTCTGATCATGATCTTACGAGACTTGTCGACCGCATTTCTCCAGCACTTGGCTGGGGCTAGGCCAGAGGCGAACGCCACCTTCCACACATCGGCGATTTCTTGATGGACGGAGGGGAGAGAGAAGGTGGATGCGTTGGCATGGAACCACGGAGCCTTGCGGATCTTGTTGGAAGGCTGAAAAGTGATGACAATCGGGTAGTGATCAGAGATAGTGAGGTCAGTGTGTTGCGTGATGGTAGGATGGCCCCACTGATGGGTAAAACTCTGAGAAATGTAGCATCTGTCGAGTCTAGCTTTCCTCAGGTCCTCGCCCGCTTGGAGATTCGACCAAGAAAAGCCATTCGAGTCTTTGAATTCAACCAAATCCAAGTGAAGTTTGGTCATGTCCCACGTTTCTTTCTCCCGACTGTCGATGACCCTGCCCTTGCCCATCCATCTGTCCATAGGGTCCTCCACCATGTTGAAATCACCGCATATGAGCACGTTGTGGGGAAGCGAGTCTAAGGAGGCCCAAGTGTTCCGTCTCTCCAAATCCCCGTTAGGGGCGTACAAAGAAACCATAGTAGCACAAAGAGGAGCTCCAAAAGAAACAGCGATCCAACGGTGACTTACATCTTCAATGAAGTTCTCAAGCTTTTCAAACCAGAGTTGTTTAACACCGATAGCCGTTCCTCCAGACCCCCGCAGGTGTTTCGTTGGGATCCACACATGGGCCGAGGAGACCTGCCTGAGCCGTTTCTGGAGGTCTTCTCCGTCAATTTTAATCTCTTGAATGCATATAAAGTCTGGGTTTAAGCTAATGTCGCGAAGCCATTGACCAATGATGGTCGCTCTTGAGGGGTCGGTTAGCCCTCTAGCATTTAGCGAGATGACGATCATTTTTGTATTGATCCCTCTTTGCGGGAGGGAGCTTTGTCCTTTCTTCTCTTGGCTTCATCTTTCTTTTTCGCTGGGATCTGTTCCCGACTTAGAAATTTGTTCTTGTGGGGGCTTTTCCAGGGTAACTCCAAGGGCTGTTTTCCTTTGCGGGACGCCCCTTGCTGGGGAGACTTGTGCCCCGTGCTCGGCACCGTTTCCGGGATCGTCGATCCAATGATGGAACTTTCACTATCCAAGTTGTCTTCGTTACTAGTGGTGAAACCATCTTCTTTGCTTGTAGTGTAGCCCTCCTTGGGGGTTTCTTTATTGTCGGGGATCTCTAGGGCTTTGTCGTAGATGTCTGCCTCAGGTAGCTTCCCACCTGGGTAGTCAAACTCATTGATCTCCTTTTCTAGATTGCAATACAAGTTGCTATAGGGGGTATGTGGCAGGTTGTTTCTCTCACCGTTGGCCCTAGGGCTTCTTTTCCTTCTTCTTCTAACTTCAGTAAAGCCATCAGCATCAGCTTGTGGCTTCAGGATGCCCTTGCCTTCCCCTTCCTTGGTCAAGTGGGTCGGATCACCATTGTTGTCTTGAGCAGTTTTGGAGGCTTCTTGAAAGTGCTTGTTTTTTTGCCTGAGAGGGCAATCTTTAATCCTGTGGCCTTGCTGGCCACAACGAAAGCACGCGTTGGGAAGGTTTTTGTAGCTGATGTCCTGCTCCCAAACATCTCCTTCGCCCATGTCCACTTTGATCATTGCTGGGAGCGGCGAACTGAGGTCGGCCTCGACACAGATTTGGGGGTGCCACCTAGCATTGAACGAGTGTCTTGCACCTTCATAGATGAGACCACCAATGTCTTCACGAGAAGCCAGCGGCTTGCCGATAGGAGAGACAATGTCCCACACGAAGTTGTACAAGAAGTAAGGAAGGTTAGGGAGCTCAACCCAAAGAGGGTACCGAAGCGATTTCGATTTGTCGGGAGTAAAATCCGGGGACCATCTGAAAAGGCACAGGGTCGACCGACCGAGCTGCCAGGTGCCAACGCTTAGGGCTTGGAACGCCATTTCTTCATTTTCGAAGACAAGCAGCACGTGGCTCGCTGGGAGGAACTGACATTTGCTAACAATTAGTCCTCGAGGGAACCACTCTTTTCGAAGCCATTGTCGCACAGTTTCGAGCGGGGGCCTAGGGCTAAACACTTGGCCGACGAGGCAAACTTTCTTGAGCTCCTCCTGAGCAGACAGAACTGCGGGTCTACTGAGGGAGACAATGGGGGATTCAGCACTTTCGGATGCCCCAGGGGCGGCACACGACCCCCCCTCCAGCAGAGCGGCCAGGATATCGGTCTCCCCGGGGGGAGGAGCCCGGTTACTTTTCACGAGGGAGGATGAAGCCACATCCATGGCCCGTCCTACGGTTTCTTGATTTCCAATTGCAAGCTGAGAAAAAGAAGAGTAGACACACGCCTCTTACCTCTTCAAAACTTCTTCGAATGCTAAATATGAGTGGAGAAATCGAGAAGCTCTCGAGTCGCTCAAACAATCCAAAAACCCTTTCTCCGAACACGAAGAACTAAAAAACTCCCGAAGCAATCGATTTCTTCGTCGCCTTGTGGAATGCAATCAAGGGGAAGACCTCTCACAAACGCATGGCTTTCCAACATTGTTTGCGCATTAATGAAGGTTAGAAAGGCTTAATCAAAGGGGGCTCCATTTGACTCCCTCCCCTTTTCTTCGAGTCTTTTCCTGCCCCCTTTTTCGAAAACTGCAAGGAGCTCACGCCGCCGCTTTTAGAAAGAGAAGACCTCCAATGCGCGAAGAGAGATGAGACGGCGCACTGACAACGAAGCGGTCGGCCAGCCCGCAATCCGCGGCGCCTCCCCAGAAAGGCCGCGACAGACGGTTTGAACCGCGATAAGCGGTTTGCAAAACCGCGACAGACGGGGAACGGTCCCGCGATAGACGGAAGAGAACGCGATAGACCGGCTGAATCGCGACAGACGGATTTGGAGCGTGAGAGATCCGCGATAAGCGGTTTACCGATCCGCGACAGATGGGGAACGGTCCCGCGACAGACTGAAACGGAACGCGATAGACCGACTTGAATCACGACAGACACCTCTGTTGTTGTCGTGGTCCTGTCGTCTGCACTCCTTGTCTATCAGAGCCAAACTTCTACAGCGCGACACCATCTGCTTCATCTCTGCTACAGCGCGACACCATCTAGCTTCCCTTGATCTTTTTAGATTGTCTGATTTTCTTTCTTGTGACCATTAAGAGATGCTTTTGATTTTCCTCACTAAAACGTCATTAATTTATTATACACATCATTTGAGCTCATTGAGTTCTCTTGAATACATAAAAGTAAAGGTTTCACAAAATCCTCCATAAAAAGTACATAACAGCCAATAGAATTCATTTACTTTGTGGGTGATAATACTTTCTCTTAGAACTATATCCTGAAAGAATACTTTTTGTAGCTTTATCATCCAATTTCTTACATTCCTTTGCAAGCACCAATGCATATGTGAGACAACCAAAAACACATAAATGAGCAACAAATGGATTCCAATTTTGGCTTCATAAGGTGTTACAATTTGTAATCATTTTGTAAGAGACATATTAAGAAAATTTGAAACATTAACTATGGCCTCAAGCCAAACATTATAAGATAAAACTTGTCTTTTGAGCATACATCTTGCCATTTCTTTGAAAGAAGTTAGTTAAAGAAGGATGGGCGTTTATTCTATCAAAAAGTTTGATGCTTACAAGACAAATCATGGGTAAGATTGTGGAATGACCTTGTGATGGACGCACTAGAATCCTTGCAAAGATAGAAAATAAAGGTAGCTCCTTGACTTCAAATTCTTTAAAGGATTTGAGTAAAACTTATTAAGGTTAAATGAGCTTTATTTTTTGGACTTTAAGATTAATATCATCCACACACCATGTTTGGACATAATGTATGTTGATATGGAATGCCAAATTTTATGCTCACATGGATGTAGGAAATTTGATATGGCACATTACACCTTGAGGTGGCAGGTACCTTTGAGTCAAAGTTAATGGTGCTCATTGGTATGACTTGGAATTTGCATGTTTTGCTCTTTCTATGCTTTTTTGGGGAGAACCCACTTGTACAAGTGTTCCTTACCTTTGAGTGATGTTTGGCTAGCCCTCAATTAGATCAATACGTGCCATATGCTTTTGGAAATTTTCTCTAGCTCAAAATGAGGGTGAGTAGTAGGAAGTAATTTCTTGGGTACTTCTTGGTGAGTTTAGAATAGTTCCTTGGTTATCCTTGATCCTAAAGCCTTTATCCTGATGATATCCGAGTCTTCAAAAGGTCAATATATTCTCAAAGTGATTGCTTTATTCTTTAAGGACTAGGGAAATCATGGTCATGATTCAAATACTTTTAAATGAATTATTTGTGTAAAATCTTGCTTGCAACGTTCTTGGGGTCCAATACTTAGCACAAAGATCCCTTTTTAAGTTCCAAAGACCTGAAAAATCCTCTAGATAATTGCTCTACCTAGAGTAGTTGAGAGGATAATCTGGAGCATTTTTAAGTGTAGTTACTCTTCCTTGAAACTTACTTGCAAGAAGCTCTAAAGCCTTGAAATTACTTTATAGGGTCAAAGAAAGGTCTAAATGCTCTAGGTTTATCAATGATAGATGCAACTTATAGCAATCATGGGTGAGCCAACAGTGTGATTTGGATGAAATGTTGGTTTGGGACTTCTCTTAAGACCATTTTTGGGTCTAAACACTCTTCTCTTGATTCTTGGATGAGCTAAAATGGCTCAATTTACACTAACAATTTCTCTCGTTAGTTTGCAAGGTCAAGGGAATCTTGGAGAATCTCAAAGCATTTTTTATCTTGTTAGGTGGGAATCATGTTATCTTATGCTCCTAAAACAACTGGGGTAATTTTTAGTCTCTTTTTAGCCCTAAAACTCACAAAGGTCACTAGGGAGATTGCTATAGACATAGCAATTGTTAATGTGTTTTTCATTTGTTTCAACTAATTTTCCTATAAAAGTAAAATCCTACCACGAAATCCTTCTTATAAAAGCAAACGTTGCAAAAATATTAAGATTTCAATGGATAAATGGGCAAAAAATAGAATAAAACGGCCTTTCACTTACTATTTCAGCAAATAGTCTTTTGATTAAGGATGCAGATTGGGAAAATCAGATAATTCTCAAACGAATTTGTGAAAAAAGATGGCAAAGAATAAACATTCCATTGTGAAATCTCCCCAAGAAGAGGATGAACCTCTATTTTGCACCCCTTCTTTGGACAACCTCAAGATACACTACTGAACTTTCAAGGCTACTTACAAGTAGTTACATCATGGTATATTACACCCATCTCTATTTGAAAGCTATATAACATTTAACACTTACAACCTCGTACTTTATATTACAAATAGCATACCATTCTCCACTACTCATACACAGGCTGACCTCAAAGAAGGTAAAAAAACAAAAATTCTAAGTACCCCAACAATAAATGACTAATCCTTGAGTGCTTTGCTTTATTTTCAGTTTAATGTAAAAGTCAGAGAAAAACACAGTTGTGATTTTATTTTCATGGTCCCAACGTACGACAAAATTGTGTGGCATAGTGAGGTCTAAAGTCTCAATCTAATCTCTTTAGAAAACACCACAGCTAAACAACACTTAAGATCAAGAGCAAGTGCTAGAATTTCCATTGTTTGTTATGTGTTAACCTTGCAAATAAAACTTAAGTCCTTTAACAATATTTATCATCACAGATCAGTTTGGTATGGATGTTGATAAAACAATATAAATAAGTAAGAAAGAAAACATTTTTTCCATGCCTTTCTCATCCATATATTCTACTCGAGTTGATGTTACTATACAAAATCATCTTTGCAATGAATGGAATAAATTTTGGAGGAACTTGTCATGTCCGCAAAATCTAAGGCCAGTTTTTCCATGCTTCTATGTTAGTCAGCGTACTATTACTATACAAAAATACTCTTTGCAAAATGGTGTAGGCAATCAAACACATGTTGGAGCAGTTTGTCATGTGCACAAAAACGGAGAGCCCTACATAGCAATTAAAAAAATGCGCTACAATAAGAGGATAAAATAAAGTAATCATTGGGCATATCTATAAAACAACTAAAACTTTTAAATTATAGTTCATGACAATGTTTTGATGCTGTCTCGACTCAACCTATAATCAATCCAATTCCTGTAATGTGATATAAAATTTTCAAAAGGCTAAATCTATCAACAAGAAAAATATTACCCTCATTGAAGATTTTAGGCCACAAGGGGAATGAAATATCATACTTTTTCATGAGTAAAACAAGTTATTCCACATCTTTATCTATATCTATCTTTCTTTGAACTTCAATAAATAATCACAATCACTTGTGCAGCCCTTGTTTTAGTTTTTATTCAAGCCTAAGATCAAATGTCTTTAAAATTGAGAGAAGCTTCTAGTTCAACATTGGAGACTGCTTTCAATTGCATAACTATGAAGTAGGTGAGGAGACATTGAGCACACAGTGTAGATTCCACAACCTTAATTACGTGGAGAGAGCGGTGGATTTCTATCAATCTCAAGTGCAATACATTGTCGGCCTAGGCCAAAGCAGAACTTATCTTTTCCACATAAACTTTTTAACTATGAAAAGTTATTCATAGATATGATTAAAGTTTCAAAATTTGAAAGTTATTTCTATGGAAGTGAGCTATAAGTCAAGTAGCAAAAAACATACTATTGCAAATACATGCAAATATGTCTTAGAGTAAACACACATAGACAAAGAGATATTGATCAAAGGTAGAGCAAGAGCATCAACCATGCCTAATCATCTCTTGCTAACTCCCTCATGATAATCCTTTTTTACTTCTTAAATAAAGAATACAATGGATGTGGGGTGCAATCATGGAAGGTGGAATACAAAATGCTACCTACCATATTTGGAAAACCATAAAAAAAGAAAACTTATTATAATCATGGGGAGATCAATGTGTCATCACTATTAGCATCATCCTGCCATGCGAGACCGTATTTGGGTTTTCTGCTTGGTTGTGGGCATTGCCTAGAGATATCATTTATGGCACCTAATCTCCAACATTCTCCCACCCAAGACTAGATGTGGCCTTCACTCCATGATAATATAATGAACGTTTGGATCATAACTGAAGTTGAAACCAAGATTGCAACTATAGTGGAAATCAGAGTCACTTCCACTATAAGGACCATGTTTTCCTACCACCTAATGGCTATGTTACACTTTATAAAACCAAAAAATTATAAAAAAAAACATTGGAACATCACCACAACACACTCTAGCATCATGAAAGCTTAGTGATCCCCATCAACCTTGAACATTGGCTAAGTTGATCAGACATGAGTGATTTCTCATGGGTCAACACTTTTTAGAGAAGCAGACTACCCCTAGCTTAGAACTTTTGGATGAAGTAGGATTACACTTCAATATGCTTCGTCTTTGCATGATAGACCAACATCCATGCGTGCTACTGCATTCTAACTATCACATAGTAGGTATGGTGAAGGTTTTTCAAGTCCAAATTTGCTAATGAGCATTGATAACCACAAGTTCTCCTTGCAAGGTTCATATAGTTAGAGATTGAGGGCTATTGAATCACACAAACAACACAAGGACGAAGAATAACCTTGGAGAAAAAAACTATACTTATATATTACCAAGTGAATGTAAAAAAGATAAGTGACATGTTACACTAATGGGCATATATACAAGTTGGAAAAAAACCCTCTTAAAGAGGGAAAAAAGTGTCCTGGCCATCTGAAGAGTGTTCATACACTGCATCATTCCCAAAATATATCGACATTGAAGAGACAAATTCATCCAAGAGGAGAGAAGATTGGAAAAATTTAGGCTATAACCCAACAAGCAAGAAGCTTGAAATCTTCTTCATAAAACTTAAGGAAGCAAAAAAACTAAAAAGAGCCAAAGAAGCAACAAAAGATGGCTCTTCCAAAGATCAAAGGGCATAACATAAAATTATACTAAGTATTTTTTCAAATTATGTTTGATTTCAATACTTGTTTTTCCAAGTTTTGATTATCTTTTCATAACCTTCTAATCGAAAATCAGAAAAATACTTTGGAATTTTCCAACAAGAAATGAGAAAGATAATGAAAAGATTACAATTCCACAGTTGAGTATGCATCCTTGCATTGAAACCAATGATTATATGTGCATTTATTTATCCAAGAGAAAATGTTTCATGCATAGATTTAAGTATAAAGATTTCCTTTATGTACATAACAAGATTATGTTCCACGAGAAAAATTATAGATGCACAAAGCATGTGCATTAGTAAGATGAGACATAGAAAGAAAGCACAGCTAGCATGTTTGTTCATGAAGGTATATAATTGCATGGGGTGTGCAAGAGACTAAGAATCACAACCACCATGTGCTAGAGAGATAACTCTCCTCCCAACCTTATGCTTGTATACATAGCTGCTCGAATCAACGAGGACCACAAATGTAACTAGAGTCCACAAGTGCATGTGCAATCTCCTCCACTCCTTTCATATTTTCCACTAGAGTCTACTAGTGGTTGGAGTGATCTCAACCACTACTTTAGTACCTTCCACTAGAGTCCACTAGTGGTTGGTGTACTCGCCACTCGAGCTAAGTCTCACTAGACTCAAGTTAACTAACCTTAACTTGAGTTAGAAGGCTCTAGAGCTCCTTGGGTAAAACTCTCTCCCCATGCTCCCCATGGGGGTTGAACCCAAGACCTCCTAGTTCGAAATCTTGAGACTTAACCACTAGGCTAAATGGATCACTTTTTTAAGAGAGCACATGAACTTATGCTTAAGTCTAGTCTCGAGATCTTTGGCCATACACACGAGTGACCAAAGATTGTCGGATTTCAGATCTACCTGAATCGAGCAGACCCTTAGATCATAGACTTACTTTATTACATTCTTGCCCCTTGAGAAGGATTTTCATCCTCAAAAATAAAGCTATATATAGTAACCATAGGCAACCCCCGAGCCTCATGTTCTTAAAGCCAGAAGAACATGGTCATGTTCTCAAACTAGAAGAACATGTCTCATCTCTGTGGTGGGATCCTTTCCCAAATGATTTCATACACTATCTGGCTTTGCACTTTGATAAACTTGTCATAGTACAAAGTAGTGAATGAATCATAAGGGTAGATCTAAAAACATCCTTAGCCACTTCACTGTTTCTCGATGTGCAATCTAGGCACAAAAATATGAAATGGATGGATTCCGATTACTGGTCCATTTCTAGGCATGATTGATGCATGGGCTTAGTAACTAAGGTAGGATTCTTATCCCAATCAAGACTTTGAGAACGCGTGATTCACTTGAATTTGATTTGGAAAACTTGAAGTTTGATTGATCCAAACTAACTTGGATGTTTGAATAACGGTTTACTCCCATCCAACAGTTACTTGATTTTTTCACCCGATTGGAGGACTACTTGGTCCGAATAGGCTTGAAAATCGTATGTAAATTGTAGGAGAAAGTTTTCCATTTACTTTGGATCAACCTACTCTATGCTGAAAAAGTCAAATTCAAAATGAAAATCATCCAACTTAGGACACTTTTCCCAAAGATTTTATCTTTAAGTTCTTGGAAATTGTCAATCTGATGAGAAATTCCTAATTTCTCTATTCTAGAGTATTCTGGACTCTAGAAAGTCATGAGAGTTATGCTAGTAACTGGAGGTGAACCCAAATGAATAAGTTTAATTTAGTTATCTAGTTGCAATCGGCTAACCCTGGACTTTTGCGAAAGGAATTAGATACCATATCTGAGTCAAATCCAAAAGATTCAGAAAATGGAAGGAAAGAACTAAAACTTTGTACAACCAATTCAAACTTCAAAGATACATAAACTTTCTATGAGTCAAATTCTAGATGACTCAAGACTTTAACTTTTCAAAGATATGTTTCAACAAGGTATTGAAGCATTTATTTTTTTGTATCTTTAAGAGAAAGGAACTCGATTCTCAAAAAGATGCATACAGTAAATCTAAACATCATTCAGCCACAAGATATTAGTGTGGTATCCAACACCAGTGCCATGACCCACTGAGGTTCTATTGATGAGTTTTCTACTCAAAATAATGCTTCACTTGAGACTAAGTTCATGTCATCTTCAATATTTATGAAGTTTTACTAGGAATGCAATTCTTGAGCATTGCTTTGAGTCAAAGGATTGAATTTACCGAGTTACACTGGGAACTTGGTGCTTGACTTTGTCAATCTATTCCTTAGTTGAAAGGATCTTTTCAAAATCAAAGTCATACTGATTCAAAAATTTATCAAATATTTTTGAATCCATAACACTTTATCTTGAAGTGTTTCATGATTCAAATAAGAACAAGTATGTGTCTTATTCAAAAAAGAAGATTGTGGAAGTTACACACTTCATATCTTCCTCTTCCTTGATCTTGAAGTACCTTGAGATCATTTTATTATCCTCCTTGAATCCAAACTTCTTCCTTGAAGTTTTTAATTGCCTTGAGGATCAAATCTAACTTCAAGATTCATTCTAGGACTAAAAGATAATTATCATCCCACGGTCCAATGTCCCATACCATCTTTCCTACATCAATATGAGTATAAAATTTGGCATCCCATACCACCCTATTTTATATTCACATTGATGTGTGAGTGATATTTATCTTAAAATCTAAAAATATCATGATAGATTACATTTTTACTTCAACTTCTTAAAAGAATTTTGAAGTTTCATGAATTACCTCTAACTTGAATTCTACGTTTTCATTCCTTCACACGATCGTTTCATGATCTCGTGCTTTTACCATGAAAACTTGAAAACCTCTTGATAGAGTATCTATTATTCCTTGCTCGGGTTTTCAAATAAAAACCAATTATAATTCCAAGTACTTGAATTTTTAGAATTTCAAGTCCAAATGATTTATTCTTGACCAATTTGTAGCAAGTTTTTTACTTCTTGTCTTTAGATTCCTTTGTTACTGACATTTTAGGTACCTACCCCGGCTGAGACTTTACAAGAATCTCTCTACTAATTAAGTCTAAGCATCCACTCATGCTTTTTGGATTGTACTGAAATCCCTTTAAGGATAGGTAAACTTTACGTTGCACCTTCCATAGACTTAATTACTATCGACATGATCACAGACTACATACTTGGAATTTTACTCTTATTCTTCTTAGACTTTCAAACAATATCCAGAAGCTTTACTAATTCAGTTGTGTTCATTTTTTTATTATCTGACTAGAGGATAAATATGACCTTTAGGATATGGTTTCCCATTCCACTATGAAAGTTTGACTTAAACCTCCATTTATGTGATATTGATTCTTGTTCTTGAGTTTGAAACAAGATTTATTATTATTGGCCAATCTTTAGATGTTACCAGAGTACTTTAAACATATTTCGACAATCAAATTATTTTTAAAGTCCAAGCATCTTTTGATGATTGATCCAATAATAATGCTACTATGAACATATAATTTTGAACTTTATAGTTTGTTTGGGAAAAGTTTATGGATTGGAGATCCATATCTTAGGTGTTTGCGACTAGAAGTTCGGAGATCAAATCTTGATCCCGCACATCAAGCTTCTCTATATGAGTGGTTAGTGCAAAGCCTTCCTATAGAGAGGTTACAAAATCGATTACCAATTGGTGCAAAAAGGGAAAATCATGAAATAATTTTGGAGTTTTAGCTTTTCCCAGTTAGAACATTGAATTGTTGTGGATAGCACATCTTCGCCAACTATGGAAGTTACGGGCTCGAATCCCACGCCGGATGTTTTCAAAAGGCTAAGAAGTTGGTCTTTTTTTCGTGCCCAAATAGCAAATAATTTTATAAAAGATAATCTGATTGTATTTTTATCACGACCATGGGTATTTTGGTTAAGTCACTGATATAATACTCACTGGCATGAGTTCGAATCCCATATAGTACCTAAGCGCTACACTCTTTTTGAAACTCTTTCAACAGGCAAAGGCAACCGTTCCGTTCGAGATTCAAAAAGGAGGCTTCCATCCATCTGGGATTCAAAAAGAGGCTTCCGAGATCACACGATACAATTGCAGCTTTATCACTCAACTGAAAAGGACATCATGGCCACTTCCTCCGCCTTGCAAGTCAAGGATGCGGATTCAAGTCCTAGTGCCAACACGAAAGTTTTGCGTAACTTTTGCTTACGTTTCTTTGCGGAATATAGAGATTAACGCAATCCGATGAGAATGCATGGCACGAGAGAGCCTAGCGAGAAAAAAAAACATGCACAATGGTAAGGACTGTAACATGCACTGATAAAAATATTTTGCCATTAAAGAGAAGCAAAAACATAAGGTTTCCATGGAAGCTAATGAAAACGATGATGAGCCATAAAGGTCACCATGGGAGCTTTCTTAGAGCTTTGATACCAATGCAAGAGACTAAGAATTATGACCATCACGTGAACCCAAGAATTTCTCCTTCATAACCTTGAGACTTAACCACTAAGCTGAGTGGATCACTTATTTAAGAGAGCACATGAACTTATGCTTAAGTCTAGTCTTGAGATATTTGGCCATACACACGAGTGATCAAATGGTGTCCGATTTCATATCTCTGTGAACCAGTCGGACCCTTAGACCATAGATTTACTTTATTATAGGACGCATGAATTTCAAGCATGCTTAGATCAAATTAATGCTTGAATCATATATGGCACATAAAAATATGCATTTGCATGCATGCACATGCATTCACATGCAAACACATGGATTTGCATTTAAGTATATGCATTTGCATAGTAAAATTCAGTTTTTTTGCTAAGAATATGAAAATAAATAAGTGAATGTATCTAGGAATCATAAAAATTTGAAAGCACCTTCTTATCAAACGAGTTTAATACTTTTTTTGTGGCTTCATTAAAAAATTTTCATTTCAAAATGAAACCTAGGTAAGTTATCTTTAGGATGGACTTCAAAGTAAAGTATCTACGTCAAAAATGTTTCCCAAATTTCTAATTAGAAAGACTTAGAAAGATCCCTTCAACCAAGGTTAGATGGACTAAGTAAGGTCAAGCCTAAAGTATCCAGTTGACAATGCAAATTGGTGAAATCAATCTCTTGATTTGAAGCTATGCATTGAAATTGCATTCATGTAAGGAGTCTCAAGAGAGTGTAAAAGAGAGTAAAGGTTAATCTAGTAATAGTTGAAGCATTAGTGTTTTTGAGTAAGGTGAAATATCATCAATATAAGCTCAATGGCTTGAGACATCATTTGATACCACACTAGTATTTAGTATTTCGATGATAATCTAGCTTCACATTGAGAATCTTTTTGTAAATTCAATTTGATTCTTTTAAAGATATATAAAATGCTTCAAAAACCTTGATTTGATAAACTCTACAAAGAATTTAAGCTTTGACTCTCATAGATTTTGAATCAAATCAGTTTAAGTGTCTTAGAAGTTTGAATTCCTGTTGGAGTTAGACGTCTGTGGAAGCAAGCGAAGACTACAAGGAAGAAGAAGAAGAAGCTTGGAGCACAACACACAATGCTAAATGTATTACCACTAGAATCAACAAAGATAAGTAGCCATTAGGCCAATAGGCGTATATACAAGCTGGGGGGAAAAACCTCCTAAAGAGGGAAAAAAGTGCCTCGATATTCCTAGAGTGTTCACATACATCACTACCTAAATATATCAACAAATCCCCCCTAGGAATGACAGGGTGAACAAGGAGTTGACACTCATGTATAAGGAAGTGCCTAGCTATGTGGAATCAATCCACAAAAGGAAGTAAGCCCAAAGCTTTGTGGAAAGCTTCAAACTTCTCCCTAGGCAGAGCTTTCGTAAAAAGGTCTACAATGTTCTCCTCTGTGGGCACATGTGCCAAGCTGATCTCCCCAGCAGAGAACCTCTCCCTGACATAAGATAGTGCACCTCAATGTGCTTAGTGCGAGCATGGAACACAGGGTTCCTCGTAACTACCAATGCGCTCTGACTATCACTGAAGATGGTAGTGGTAGAAGACTGACCAACACCCAAATCATCCATAAGGCATCTCAGCCACACACACTCAACAATCGCTGTGAAAGCTGCCCTATACTCAACCTCACAAGTGGAAGTGGCCACAGTAGGCTGCTTCTTGCTCAAACAAGATACACATGAGCTACCAAGCATGAAGCAAAAGCCACTAGTGGACACACGAGTGTCATAGAAACCAGCCCAATCACTGTCAGAAAAATCATGCAAATCTGGCGGCACTGATTCCCACTTTGGATAAAACAATCCAAGTAGTTGGGTACCCCTCAAGTAGCGAAAGATGCGCTTAACCGTCTGTCAATGCTTGACACCTTGGCAATGCATAAATATGCTCATCTACGAGATGAAAAACTAAATATCTAGCCGAGTAATGCATAAGTAAATCAATGCATGCTGAGCTCTAAAGTCTCAATCTAATCTCTTTAGAAAAAACCACAGCTAAACAACACTTAAGATCAAGAGCAAGTGCTAGAATTTCCATTGTTTGTTCTGTGTTAACCTTGCAAATAAAACTTAATTCCCAATAACAATATTTATCATCACAGGTCATTTTGTTATGGATGTTGATAAAACAATATAAATAAATAAGGAGAAAAACATATTTTCCATGCCTTTCTCATCCATATATTCTACTCGAGTTGATGTTACTATACAAAATCACCTTTGCAATGAATGGAATAAATGATTGAGGAAGTTGTCATGTCCGCAAAATCTAAGGCCAGTTTTTCCATGCTTGTATGTAAGTCAGCGTAATATTACTATACAAAAATCATCTTTGCAAAATGGTGGAGGCAATCAAACACATGTTGGAGCAGCTCTTCATGTGCACAAAAACTAGGAGCCCTACTTAGCAATTTAAAAAATACGCTGCAATAAGAGGATAAAATAAAGTAATCATTGGGCATATCTATAAAACAACAAAAAAGGAACAACTAAAACTTTTAAATTATAGTTCATGACAATCTTTTGATGCTATCTCGACTCAACCTATAGTCAATCCCATTCCTGTAATGTGATAGATATATAAGTTTCAAAAGGCTTAATCTATCAACAAGAAAAATATTACCCTCATTGAAGATTTAAGGCCACAAGGGGAATGAAATATCATAGATTTTCATGAGTAAAACAAGTTATTCCACATCTTAATCTATATCTCTCTTTGGACTTCAATAAATAATCACAATCACTTGTGCAGCCCTTGTTTTAGTTTTTATTCAAGCCTAAGAGAAAAATGTCTTTAAAATTCAGAGAAGCTTCTAGTTCAACATTGGAGACTGCTTTCAATTGCATAACTATGAAGTAGGTGAGGAAACATTGAACACACAGTGTAGATTCCACAACCTTAATTAAGTGGAGAGAGCGAAGTGGATTTCTATCAATCTCAAGTGCAATACATTGTCGGCCTAGGCCAAAGCAGAACTTATCTTTTCCACATAAACTTTTTAACTATGAAAAAATATTCATAGATATGATTAAAGTTTCAAAATTTGAAGGTTATTTCTATGGAAGTGAGCTACAAGTCAAGTACCAAAAAACATACAATTGCAAATACATGCAAATATGTCTTAGAGTAAACACACATAGACAAAGAAATATTGATCAAAGGTAGAGCAAGAGCATCAACTATGCCTAATCATCTCTTGCTAACTCCCTCATGATAATCCTTCTTTACTTCTTAAATAAAGAATACAATGGATGTGGGGTGCAATCATGGAAGGTGGAATACAAAATGCTACCTAGCATAGTTGGAAATCCATAAAAAAAGAAAACTTATTATAATCATGGGGAGATCAATGTGTCATCACTATTAGCATCATCGTGCCATGCGAGACCATATTTGGGTTTTCTGCTTGGTTGTGGGCATTGCCTAGAGATATCATTTATGGCACCTAATCTCCAACATTCTCCCACCCAAGACTAGATGTGGCCTTCACTCCATGATAATATAATGAACGTTTGGATCATAACTGAAGCGGAAACAAAGATTGGAACTATAGTGGAAATCGGAGTCACTTCCACTATAATTCTTTGCCAAACAAAAAAAGGACCATGCTTTTCTGCCACCTAATGGCTATGTTACACTTTATAAAACCAAAAATTTGTAAAAAAACATTGGAACATCACCACAACACACTCTAGCATCATGAAAGCTTAGTGATCCCCGTCAACCTTGAACATTGGCTAAGTTGATCAGACATGAGTGATTTCTCATGGGTCAACACTTTTTAGAGAAGCAGACTTCCCCTAGCTTAGAACTTTTGGATGAAGTAGGACTACATTTCAATATGCTTGGTCTTTGCATGATAAACCAAAATCCATGCGTGCTATTGCATTCTAACTATCACATAGTAGGTATGGTGTGAGCATTGATAACCACAAGTTCTCCTTGTAAGGTTCCAATAGTTGGAGAATGAGGGCTATGGAATCACACAAACATCACAAGGAAGAAGAATAACCTTGGAGAAAAAAACTATACTTATGTATTACCAAGTGAATGTAAAAAAGATAAGTGACATGTTACACTTATGGGCGTATATACAAGTTGGGCAAAAAAACCTCTTAAAGAGGGAAAAAAGTGTGTTGGCCATCTGAAGAGTGTTCATACATTGCATCATTCCCAAATATATCGACATCGAAGAGACAAATTCATCCAAGAGGAGAGAAGATTGGAGCAATGTAGCTCATAACCCAACAAGCAAGAAGCTTGAAATCTTCTTCATAAAACTTAAGGAACAGAAAAAAATATAAAGAGCCATAGAAGTTATGTTTGATTTGAGTACTTGTTTCTCCAAGTTTTGATTATCTTTTGATAGGTTTCTAATCGAAAATCAAAAGAAGACTTTGCAATTTTCCAACAAGAAATGAGAAAGATAATGAAAAGATTACTATTCCACAATTGAATAGGCAGGCTCCATTGAAAGAACTTTGAGCATATCAAGCATAGTATGCATCATTGCATTGAAAACAATGATTATATGTGCATTTATTTATCCATAAGAGCATTTTTCATGCATAAATTTAAGTATAAAGATTTCCTTTATGTATATAACAAGATTATGTTCCACCAGAGAGAAATTCTAGATGCACAAAGCATGTGCATTAGTAAGATAAGGCATAGAAAGAAAGCAAAGCTAGCATGTTTGTTCATGAAGGTATATAATTGCATGGGGTGTGCAAGAGACTAAGAATCACGACCACCATGTGCTGGAGAGACAACTCTCCTCCCAACCTTATGCTTATATACATAGCTGCTCAAATCAACGAGGACCACAAATGTAACTAGAGTCCACAAGTGCATGTGCAATATCCTCCACTCCTTTCATATCTTCCACTAGAGTCTAGTAGTGGTTGTAGTGATCTCAACCACTACATTAGTACCTTCCACTAAAGTCCACTAGTGGTTGGTGTACTTTCCACTCGAGCAAATGGGGGTTGAACCCAAGACCTCCTCCTTCAAAACCTTGAGACTTAACCACTAGGCTAAATGGATCACTTGTTTAAGAGAGCACATGAACTTATGCTTAAGTCTAGTCTCGAGATCTTTGGCCACACAGAGGAGTGACCAAACAATGTTCGATTTTAGATCTGTCTGAACCGGTCAGACCCTTAGATCATAGACTTACTTTATTACATTGTTGCCCCTTGGAAAAGATTTTCATCCTCAAAAATAAAGCTATACATAGTAACCATAGGCATCCCCCGAGCCTCATGTTCTTAAACCCAGAAGAACATGGTCATGTTCTAAAACTAGAAGAACAATCATAAGGGTAGATCTAAAAACATCCTTAGCCACTTCACTCTTTCTCGATGTGCAATCTAGGCACAAACATATGAAATGGATGGATTCCAATTACTGTTCCATTTCTAGGCATGATTGGTGCATGGAATTAGTAACTAAGGTAGGATTCTTATCCCAATCAAGACTTTGAGAATGCTTGATTCACTTGAATTTGATTTGGAAAACTTGAAGTTTGATTGATCCAAACATCTAACTTCCATGTTTGTAAAATGGTTTACTCCCATCCAATAATTACTTGATTTTTTCACCGGATTGGAGGACTACTCCGTCCGAATAGGCTTGAAAATCCTATGTAAACTGTAGAAGAAAGTTTTCCATTCACTTTGGATCAACCTACTATATGTTGAACAAGTCAAATTCAAAATGAAAATCATCCAACTTAGGACACTTTTCTCAAAGAGTTTATCTTTAAGTTCTTGCGAATTGTCAATCTGATGAGCAATTCCTGATTTCTCTATGCTAGAGTATTCTCGACTCTAGAAAGCCATGAGAGCTATGCTAGTAACTGGAGGTGAACCCAAATGAATAAGTCAATCTTGGAATTATCATCTTTGAATAAGTTCTTATAAGGAGCATCTATCGGGGATGTTTAATTTAGTTATCTAGTTGCAATCGACTAACCGTGGACTTTTGCGAAAGGAATCAGGTACCATATCTGAGTCAAATCCAAAAGATTCACAAAACGGAAGGAAAGAACTAAAACTCTGTACAACCAATTCAAACTTCAAAGATACATAAACTTTCTATGAGTCAAATTCTAGATGACTCAAGACTTTAACTTTTCAAAGATATGTTTCAACAAGGTATTGAAGCATTTATTTTTTTCTATCTTTAAGAGAAAGGAACTCGAGTCCCAAAAAGATTCATAGAGTAAATCTAAACATCATCCAACCACAAGATACTAGTGTGGTATCCAACACCAGTGTGTTGATCCACCGAGGTTCTATCGATGAGTTTTCTACTCAAATAATACTATAATGCTTCACTTGAGACTAAATTCATGCCATATTCAATCTTTATGTAGCTTTACTAGGAATGCGATTCTTGAGCATTACTTTGAATCAAGGGATTGAATTTGCCGAGTTACACTAGGAACTTGGTGCTTGACTTAGTCAATCTATTCCTTAGTTGAAAGGATCTTTTCAAAATCAAAGTCATACTGTTTCAAAAATTTATCAAATATTTTTGAATCCATAACACTTTATCTTGAAGTGTTTCATGATTCAAATAAGAACAAGTATGTGTCTTATTCAAAAAAGAAGATCGTGGAAGTTACACACTTCATATCTTCCTCTTCCTTGATCTTGAAGTACGTTGAGATCATTTTATTATCCTCCTTGAATTTAAACTTCTTCCTTGAAGTTTTTAATTGCCTTGAGGATCAAATCTAACTTCAAGATTCATTCTAGGACTAAAAGATAATTATCATCCCACGGTCCAATGTCTCATACCATCTTTCCTACATCAACATGAGTATAAAATTTGGCATCCCATACCACCCTATTTTATATTCACATTGATGTGTGAGTGATATTTATCTTAAAGTCTAAACATATCATGATAGATTACATTTTTACTTCAACCTTTTTAAAGAATTTTGAAGTTTCAGGCATTACCTCTACATTTCTAACTTGATATTCTAGGTTTTCACTCCTTTACACGATCGTTTCACGATCTTGTGCTTTTACCATGGAAACTTGAAAACCTCTTGATAGAATATCTATTCCTACTTGCTTGGGTTTTCAAATAAAAACCAATTATAATTCCAAGTACTTGAATTTTCCAAATTTCAAGTCCAACTGGTTTATTCTTGAACAATCTATAGCGACAAGAGTTTTTTTACTTCTTGTCTTTAGATTCCTTTCTTACTGACATTTTAGGTACCTACCCCGGCTGAGACTTTACAAGAATCTCTCTACTAATTAAGCCTAAGCATCCACTCACGCTTTTTGGATTGTATTGAAATCCCTTTAAGGATAGGTAAACTTTATGTTGTACCTTCCACAAACTTAATTACTGTCGACACGATCGCAGACTACATATTTGGAATATTTACTCTGTTTAGACTTGGAACAGTTTACTCTTTTCACACTTTTCCATTGGATAAATGGAACTTGAGTGAAAGTTTCCCAAAAGGAATTTGATTGCCAATACTTGGGCAAATTTTAGAGTAGTTCTAGTCGCAATTTCTTGGACAAACCTTGCCAAGCTTGATCAAGCCTTGTTGACCTTGCAACAAAAATAAAGACTTAGTCTTTATCTTTACGATCTCTTGAACTATCGAAAGCTTCTTTGCTTACACATGGGATTTTAGAGATCTTTTCCTAACTCAAGTCCAAGCATGTACTAATGCCTTTCAAATTCTAAAGCTAAGAATCTTTGATACACCACCAAATGATATCAACCATTGGACTTTAAGTAACAATTCTAGTGGTTTGGGACTTCTCCAGAACTACTTGTTGTCTAAAGAGTTCGAAGAGTTTCATTCTCACTACTTGGGAGAATGGTATTCTTCAAGGACTTGAGATTCATTTTAGCAAATCAAATAACTTGTGTAGATTATTCATCTTGGAATCTTTTGCAATGCCAAAAGGATATTTGAAAGAAATTCTTAGACTTTCAAACAATATCCAAAAACTTTACTGATTCAGTTGTGTTCATTATCTGATTATCTGACTAGAGGATAAATATCACCTTTAGGATATGGTTTCCCATTCCACTATGAAAGTTTGGCTTAAACCTCCATTTATGTGATATTAATTCTTGTTCTTGAGTTTGAAACAAGATTTATTATTATTGGCCAATCTTTAGATGTTACGAGAGTACTTTAAACATATTTCAACAATCAAAATTATTTTTAAAGTCCAAGAATTTTTTGATGATTGATCCAATAATAATGCTACTATGAACATATAATTTTGAACTTTATATTTTTTTTAGGGAAAAGTTCATGGATTGGAGATCCATATCTTAGAACTTCATATTCCTAAATGAAAAGTTCACAGTTCGATTCATTTAGGAATTTTCTCATTTCCTAAAGATCAGTTGAGAAGGTTTCCTCTTGAAGCTTCAATTAGCTTAAATGAAACCAAAATTTAACTCTCTAATCCTTTTAAAAGGAAGATTTCTTTCAAGTTGTCATGCTTGCTAAGTAAGTTGCATCATTACCAGAGATGCAATCATGGACTCTAACATCCACCTATTGAGTGTCAAAGTTCAATTGTTGCTAGGCTTTAAGCACTTCTCTGATTTTCATCACTCCTTATGATGAGTTCAAAATGAAAACCTCAAAAACTCTAGTTTTTTTACAAATTTGGAACATCTCAATCATCTTTTGAACTTTAAAAGTTCAATTAGTTTAATTTCCATTGGATTTCATTTGATTGCTATCATGTCTTGGGATAGAATTAGATAAAACTTCCAAAGGAAACTTTATCAACCTA
The DNA here is from genome assembly GCA_020310875.1 of Ceratopteris richardii. Lineage (NCBI taxonomy): Eukaryota > Viridiplantae > Streptophyta > Polypodiopsida > Polypodiales > Pteridaceae > Ceratopteris > Ceratopteris richardii. The sequence goes on along the minus strand of CM035420.1, from coordinate 177,600,099 downwards.
CTTGGATTCATGATTTCTCAAATCCAAGCTAACGACTACATCTAGGCTTGCCGTTAGGATTCTCTAAGTTTTCTCCTAAACTTAGGGTCATCATGGAAATTTTCAAGTAGCCCTATTTTCTTGTCATTCAAATGAGCAAGAAAATTGAATGCTTGACTTTCAACAAGCCTACTTTTCTTTAATATGGGATACCTCAATATCAGTTTCACGAAAAAGTGAACTAGCTACTTGAGTTGCATAGCAGCCAAGAGCTTTGCAGCTAACTAGTTTCCCATTGTCGACGGATTGATCACGACCGACAGAGTCAACGACTGACTGACCACGACCGGCAAAGCCTTCGCATGCCACGTGTCAATCATGATCGACCCATCAATTGTGATTGATCCATCAATCGCGATCAATAGTCCCGACGGACCTGTCAATCGCGACTGACCAAGTCAACGACTATTTGACCACGACCGACAGAGCCTTCATGTGCCACATGTCAATCGCAATCGACCCATCAATCGTGGCCGACAGTCTCGACGGACATGTCAATCGTTACTGACCCAGTCAACGATTGTTTGACCACGACTGACTGAAATTTCAGGCCACATGTCAATCGCAATTGACCCATCAATCGCGATCGACAGCCACGATGGACCTATCAATCGCGACCGACACGTCGATCGCGACTGACATATCAATCGCGATTGACAGACCACTCGATCGCGATTGACATGCAAATTCGGCATTTTTTAGGGCAAGAGATATTTGGTCTATGTTTTGGCTAATATTTGGGAAACATTAAGGGTTATTAGAGCATTGCGAGGCCGCTACATAAGTAATTCGAGAAATCGCGTCTGCCTATTAGCGTGATTTAACCCTGTCTTAGCCCTAGAACCCTGAATTGGCATAACTTTCTCATACGAAATCCGTTTGTTGTGATTTTGGGTTTTTTGGAAAGCTCGTGGGGAGTACTACCAAAACTTCCACTGTTACGACAGAATTAGTACATGGATTATTAGATATAGTATTTTGAAGTTGACCATACCCCAGGGGAAGAAAACTGAGGGGTCTTTAGGATTGTTCTCCATAAAGACCAAAAGATAATTTGATCTCTGAATTGCATGAATGAAGATGGTTTGTTGTGTCAACTGAATTCAAATCTTGAGCTAACTCTGGGACTTTTACAGGTCCTTTGAGAGCATCGAAGGGCAATCTAAGCAAGAGTAAGTGCAAGCTTGGGAACACGCTTCCTGGGCACACAAGGGCAACCAAGGCGAGTAAAGGTTGGAAATTCTCAACACCCTCTCTCAATCCCTAGCTTAGGCTAAGTACGGATAGAGGTTTTGATCAATTAGGGTTACGTTAAGCATGACCAAGTCCAAGAACTCTAAATACTCAAGTGCAAGTACAAAGAGAATACATTTGCAAAACAACATAAGGGAAAAGAATTTAAATCAAGCGACCAAACTCAAGTACGATAAAACCTAAGTGTTCCTTGTGACGAAAATTGATTGGACAAGAAGTGACATCCTAAGAAAAATTAAAAAGAACAAGTGATTAATACAAAAGAACTCAGCAATGAGGTTGTACTTGGGAAAATTGGGGTTATTCAATTAGGCATATGAACCTTAGATCAGGACGATGTCGGGAAGATTTGCATCTTCCAGTTGATAACCAGAGGAAATAAAAGCAACTTAATTGGTGAATTCTAAACCTCTTTTTCACTGTTGATCAGTTGTTCTGGATTGAATTAACTACTTTTGAAGTGTTTGCAGGTACAAGAAATGATGAAGAATATGTGTTCATATTAGGGTTACCCTAATTACTCATTTAATGAGTGTTTTAAATTGATACATATAAGACAGATGAGTATATACCCCTAGGGTTTCATAAGTTTATATAAGTTAAGTCAGTAGGATTAATCCAAAGGATCTTAAATGATTCCATTGGGTTAATGTTAAGGGTTTAGATGATTTATCATGGGTTAGAGATAGGGTTTTAAAGGGTTTTCATGAGTTTCTGATGGGTTTAAGTAGGTTTTCTAGGGTTTTAGAATGTTTTAAAGGTTCAAACAATTAATATTTAATGAAACTAATCTATATCTAAACATTGGTTCAATAATAAAAATTAAAATATGGTTTAATTAATTATTTAATCATGTATGTGCAATTAAATCCTAAGGTTTGATTTAATTAAAACTTAAACTAAGGTTAATTTAAATGATTTATTTAATTAAGAAAATTAAGGTAATAGAATTTAAATGAAAATGAAGTGGATAATTAATGAGCGGTGTATGTGAGTGCTGTTTAAAGAATGGTGTGAAATAAGTGTGTAATTAAAGTGGATAAAGTGAGTGGTTAAAAGTGTGGTAATTATATGGGCAAAATCAAAGAGTGGTCTAAATTAAGTATGCATTTAAAGTGCAAAAAGTATTTGATGAAAAGAATGGTATAAGTAGAGTGTGTAATTAAAGTGGAGAAAAGTCAAATGAAAGAGTGGTGATAAGTGTGGGTTAAAGAATGGATGAGAAAGAAAGCAGGAATTCAAAAGAGTGGTAAGCTCATAACTTCTCTGAGTATATATATGTATGTTTTGATCATGAATTGTTAATGTTTTCTTTCAGGTAGATTCTCTTCTTCTTTTTGCTTCATTTCCTTCACCTTCATGTCTGTCATGGGAGAGAAAGTTCGTTCACGCAGGAGAGAGAACTAAGGGCATCATCTGATTATGACAGCGTTCCGACCTATAGAAAGTGTGTGTATGTGATGTGTGTGCGTGTGTGATGTGTATGTGTATGTGCGTGTTATGTGTATGTGTATGTGCGTGTTATGTGTATTGTGTGAATGTGTCATGTGTGTATGTGTTATGTGTGTGTGTGTGTGAGTGAGTTTCTTCCCCCCTCTCTCCTCTGTCTGTAGCACGCACTGCGCGTAGAGAGAGAGAGAGAGAGAGAGAGAGAGAGAGAGAGAAAGGTAGCTCCCTCCCTCCACGGACGCTGCGCACAGCAGCGTGCAGAGAGAGAGAGAGAGAGAGAGAGAGAGAGAAAGAAGAGAGAGAGAGAGAGAGAGAGAGAGAGAGAAAGAGAGAGAGAGAGAGAAGAGAGAGGTTCCCTCCCTCCCTGGCGCTGCGCACAGCAGCGCGCAAAGAGAGAGAGAGAGAGAGAGAGAGAGAGAGAGAGAGAGAAGAGAGAGGTTCCCTCCCTCCCTGGCGCTGCGCGCAGCAGCACGCAGAGAGAGAGAGAGAGAGAGAGAGAGAGAGAGAGAGAGAGAGAGAGAAACGGCAGAGAAAGAGAAAGAGAGAGAGAGAGAGAGAGAGAGAGAGAGAGAGAGAGAGAGAGAAATGGCAGAGAAAGAGAAAGAGAGAGAGAGAGAGAGAGAGAGAGAGAGAGAGAGAGAGAGAGAAAGAGAGAGAGAGAGAGAGAGAGAGAGAGAGAGAGAGAGAGAGAGAGAGAGAGAAACGGCAGAGAAAGAGAGAGAGAGAGAGAGAGAGAGAGAGAGAGAGAGAGAGAGAAAGAGAAAGAGAGAGAGAGGCATTAGAGTGAGAGAAAAAAAAATTGTTAATTTTTAGTTAATTAAGTTATATCATAATTAATTAATTTTATTTTTAGTTATATGTCTACATATGTATATGTATATGCAAATATGAATGCATAAATTCATGATACATAATTATGTGTGAGCTTGTATGCATGAATAAACATGATGACGGTGCATATGCATGAGATATCATGAATGTACATGAGTGCATCTATGTGTGAATGTATGCATTGCTATGCATGATAACTTGTTAGTAGATACATATATATAAATGTGTGATAAGCATAAGTAAGTGATTATGTGAAGCATGAGAATGTGCAGTAGCATGAGCATAAAGAGTATGTATGATGTGAATGCATGAGAATGAGCATGTGCTTAATATGCATAATTGTATGGTAAGCATGCATGAAAAGTACATTAACATATACATGAGTTGTGTACGAGTATGATCAATGAATGTATGAGTTAGTGTATGAGAGTAGTTGAAAGTATGTTAGCATGCATGTATAAATGTGTGTTACCATATTTATGAAAGTATATTAGTATGTATAAGATTATGTGTTAACATGTGCATTAGCATATATTAGCATTTGAAAGCATGCATGTGAAGTGCATTAGTATGAATAAGGAATGTATGTATTAGATGTGAAATGCTTTAATGTATGTAATTAATGTTTTTTAAGTTTCTTAATGGTTCTTATAACTTTACTAACATCCTAATGTTTTTTTTCAGAAACATTGAAGATTACAATCAAATAAAGTGAAGTGAAGACAACTGAAGTGAAGCGGTAGCCTAAAGATCCATTTAAATCTTATTTCTCATTTAGTCAACTATCCAATTGACTAGACATTTATCCAATTGTTTAGGCCTTCCAGTTGTATTAGATTTATTGATTAGAACCATTAGCATATCAATTAATTCATTCAAACAGTTTAGCATCATATTGTTTCATTAATTTTCCATTACTTTCCTTGATGTCTTCTAAGTTAGTTCATGAGTCTGAGCACAGTACTATTGAAAATATTGAAAATGTTCCGCCAACTCTAGACAGACCAGAACCCTCTAGCTTACCTGAAAGTTTAGTAGAAGAACCCATTATGGAAGTTTCAATCTCATATCAGGAAGCTGTTGCTATGTACGAGGCTGCCCGTCCTTACGGTCCATAGCTAGTTAAAACTATTTACTTTTGGTAAGAAACTTTAGTTTCAGTCATAGAATTAGGTAATTTATATTGTTTTGTCATTAGAACCCTTATTTCCTTAAGCCTGAGTCCACTACAGACACCCTGCGTGTGCCGAACGATTTAGGCGGATGACTTGATCCACCATCCGAGCATCTCTCACGATCCGACATTGGTGAACCCGACGTAAACAAACGGCCTTGCAGCTCAGGTATAAATTTTAAATTTTGCATTGCATATACATTCATACGATTTTACATCAGTGCAGCTGCGTCTTCATCCCTGGAAGCTGTGGCATTTACGTGAGCTTGCAATCTTCTTGGTGTCGTGGGCTCGTCTGGTGACCTGAGCGCCTCCACGAAGATTGGCAAGTAGGAGAACCTCGTCGCGCCACCCCTTTCATCAACAATTGAAGCACAAAACGTTTGCACCCATTTTTAGCAAACTATGTATTTAGGTTTTGATTCAAATCAATAAATGTATTGAATTTCACAGAAAGCACTGTTTTGAGCCTCACCTTCGTGCAGTTGGTATAATTTCTTTACCCTTACATTCTTGGGTGCAAAATTTTATTTAAGGTTAAATTATTGGTATAGGTTAAAGGCAACTGTTTGTTAATCATAGGTTAAGCGTTAATCATAGCTTTATGTAGCTCGGTGATGAGTAGCACCTCCTTTAATGTCAATCCGGGAAGACGTGAGGATGGTATGAAGACCTCGAGCTAGTGGCGACACAAGTGCGTGAGTGAGAAGCACATAAGCATGCACACACATACACACACACGCGCACACACGGTAAGACAAAGAGAGAGAATCAATGGAGTGCTTTAGATTACTTTCACAAGCTCTTACAAGTTTGTTTCAATTACAATCTAACCTCAAAAATGAGCTCTCTAGCTCTTTTTATAGTTTTTGACTAGCTTTGGCCCTGTCCAGACCTAGTGTCCGGCCTAGTTAAAAATTAGGTTCCAGGGCTTATTTGAGGGCTCAAACGAAGTCTAAAAATTATGAAATTTGGTACGATGGTACTTCTAATACTCCTCAAGCTCGAGGACTCCTCGGCTTGCACAAAATGGAGTCTATTCTACCAAAAACGGGATTTACAATGTTTGTGTAGTGATTAAAATCACTTGAGTTGTACATAACCCATGGGGAAAAATGATCTGGCCTTGTTGCCGTATTGTGCATGATTCCTCTGTTGCTTTGTGTGCCAACACTCCCCCCTTCCTAGCGTCGGTCGCCCCTGACAGACCTTTGTTCTCACGGGTGGTCGATGTAATATTGGATGACATTGGTGGCCAGTTCATGTTCTCCTATCCTTAAGCCTCTTGCTAGATCGGCTTCCAATGCCTCCCAATTTATTGCACCGGGGGTCTCTGGTTGCGGGGTGGTGTAGTACTCTGAATACATTGCTTGTTCACAAGCAAACAGTTGAAGCAGATGTGTCGGCTTTGGTGCGAAAATCTCCGAGTGATACTCCCAGAAACCTGATCTGAACATTTCTTCGAAGGTCTGTTTGTAGCAGGCGGGGAGGTATTTGATGCGTGCATGCCAAGCGTAAGCCACACGGATACTAGGGGTGGTGCTCATGTCATACACCAAGTCGTAATTTCCATTGCTAAACCCCGGAAGACGTACCTGTGGTGCGGCTGCATTTCTAAAGGTCTTCAGCACTACTTGCATCATATCTAAGATTTTAAGCATCATTTGCGCTGCTACATCTGGCATGGGCTTCAAGCGCGGCATCCAGTGGCGAATGGTTCCCATCATATATGCTACCGATGGTGGTCCTTGTGGTGGCGCGATGTACGGGTAGTTCAGCCATTCCTTGCATTGCGCATTGTTATGTACCTTGATATTGAATGCCTTCCACGACCTGCGGCGGGGGACTGGACCGTAGCATGGGTTGTACAGGAGGTGCAGTGGCGCGTTGTTCCATGTGCGTAGCATTTCTGGATAGGTCTCTAAAAGTTTCTGCCGCCATGTTGGTTGACGAATCTTGCCTTTTCGCACCTCTGGAGGAAGGTCTTCGGGTTGAAATTGGGTCGCAAAAGTAGGAATCTGACCCGTGACTCTTTGTATTTCTGCATTATAATCAGCCAAGATAATAAAATACGGCCTGTATTGGAGTTCCGATGAGAGAATCAGGCGTCTCGATGACAAGTTCTTGAAGTAAGCTGATTGTAACACAGTCTCCTCTATGACCCTCATGGCCTGATTTTGCACTACGGTGCGCTCTTCATGTGAAGTCCCTATTTCCTCCACTTGTCGTAACCATGGCGGCCGTGGTGCCTCGAACGTGTCCTACGCTTCTTCTGTTTGTTGGCCTCCTGGGAATGGTTGCGGATCATATTCTTCATCAAACGTTTGTTCCACAGGAATTTGCACAACTTCTTCGTCCGTGGGAGCCTCCGGAGGGGAAGATGGTCTCTCATATTGCAGTAGGCGTGTTTGCAATTCAGTTACCTGTTCCTGGAGATCTTTTATGGCCTCTGCGTTTAGAAGCGAAGCCGCAGAGGGGGTGGTTGGAGGGACAGCTGTTGGTCCTTGTTGGTGTTCCTGCTTCAGTTGTCCTAGCTCCTCCGATAGCTTATCATGTGCTTCGAGCAGCATGGCATAATCTTCCAATATAATCTTGATATTATCGGGGGTCACTGCTTGAAACTTGGATGGGCTGATGGGTGCCCCCGGTGTGCTCTCAATAGCTGCCTCCAGGTTCTCTTGATTTTGTATTTGCAGACGTCTGTTCTCTTCCTGAGCAGCCGCAAGATGGCGTTTAAGTAGCGCCATATTTCGCTGAAGTTTTGAGTTGCGTTCCAACTGTGTCCGTAGGTGACCTTCTACCACCTGCACTGCTTCCTGATCTATGTTCTGTAGCTGTACCTCCAATCTATTATGGGCTTCTTGGAGGGTTTGGAACTGTGTGTGGAGGCGAGCGTTCTCCTCTTCTAGTGCCGCAAGGCGGTGCTGTAGTGTCGCTGAGTGCTCTTGCAGGCGTTCGTTTTGTTGCTGGAGCTGAATGTAATCTGTTCTTAAATTTGATATACAAGCCAACATGGTGTCCAATGCATTTCCTATAGATGAGTGTGGGTTGTTTATCGTGGGAGATGCATGGGATGGGAATTGGGGAAGGGAGACATGTTGGTGTGTAAAACACCACAAGAACTAAACTAATGTGGTATTAGAAGACCTCCATAACCACCATTAGCTTAGCAACACTCACATTATGAGTCTTCATCTCTGAACTTAGTGAAAATCAAAATTTCACTTCACAGAAATCTGTGCCTTTTCTTCAATCCTTCAATCTGACCTGTATTAGCTCAATCTTTGCCAAATCTTTTGATTACTTGCTAAGAGAAGTTCTTGCTAGTGTTAAGCAACACATAACAAACAAAACTTTCAAGCAATAACTTCACAATCCTCTGATTTTGTATCAACCTTTACACTATGTCTGAAAACTGAAAATGTACTTCATCGATTTGACATACCTTCACTCTTAAACTGATTTCTCTGAGTACGCGTCCCGTTTCTCAAAGATCTTTTGACCAAATGTAGTTGAGGATTATAGCTTTCCAACGAGCTATCACTTACCAAAAACTTTACACCATGCTTCGAGATCTGACCTTCAGAAGATCAGTCAAATATGCGCCAAAAAAGTCGTAACTGTCAACTAACTTTCATAGTCATATGAAATGACTTGAGACTCAATGTACAATAGGAATTAGACACAATGCTTCTACACAAACATGTGTTGATTATCAGAGAAGGTATGTACAAAATGTCTTTTTACTCCATCCAAGCTTTTTGTCATAATATCTGCAATCTGATCTTTTGTGGAAGTATACACCACTTCAATCTCTTTCTCCATTACCTTTTCTCTAAGAAAATGATACTGTATCTCTATGTGCTTTGTCCTTGCATGAAACACAGGATTTGCTGCAAGATATAATGAACTCATGTTATCTCCATGAATAATGGGTATACCTTGATCAATTCCCAAACTTTTGAATAATGTCTGCATCCATATGACTTCCTTTGCTGCTTCCACAAGTCCTTTGTATTCAGCTTCTGTTGATGATAAGGCCACTGTGTGTTGTTTCTTTGAACACCAACTCACAAGCTTATCTCCAATGTATATCATGTAGCCATGAGTAGACCTTCTGTCATCTTGACTTCCTGCCCAATCTGAATCACTATAGGCTCTCAATCTTATATCTGATGTAAAAGGATAATACAATCCTTCTTTCAAAGTCCCTTTGATATATCTAAGGACTCTTTGACCTGCAATCCAATGTGGATCCTTTGGACAATGCATGAATTGGGAAAGAACACCAACTGCATAACTAAGATCAGGCCTTGTTAGAGTTGCATAAATCAAACTTCCAACTAAAGATTGATACTTCCTCATGTCTTTGAACTCTGCACCAACATATCTACTGAGTTTGTGATTGACTTCTAATGGTGTAGATGCCTCTCTGCAATTCTCCATGTTGAACTTCTTTAGAAGATTCAAGAGATACCTTTTTTGTGATACATAAATGCCATGCTGTGCATAAGTGATTTCCATTCCAAGAAAATATGACAATTTTCCTAGATCACTTATCTTGAATTCTCTTTCAAGTAGCTTCTTCACCTCCTTGATTCCTTCATTTGAGGTACCTGTAATTATAATGTCATCTACATATATACAAATGTAGATCATACCTTCATCTGTTCTTTTGATAAGTAAACTTGCATCTGCCTTTGAACTTTGATACCCAAGGTCATTAAGATACTTTACAAGTCTATAATTCCAAGCTCTTGGAGCTTGCTTCAAACCATAAAGGGCTCTTCTCAACCTGCAAACATAATTTGGAAACTTATGATCTGCAAACCCTTGAGGTTGCTCCATGTAAACCTCATCTGATATATATCCATTCAAAAATGCATTCTTAATGTCCAATTGACTCAATGTCCATCCTTTTGATGCTGCAATGGCAATGATTGTTCTTATAGTTGACATCTTTGCCACAGGACTGAATGTCTCATCATAATCTATGCCAAATGTTTGAGCATAGCCTTTAACCACCAATCTGGCTTTGTATCTGGCTATAGTTCCATCTGCATGCTTCTTAACTTTGTAAACCCATTTGTTTCCAATCACTTTCTTACCATTAGGTTTTGGGACAAGTTCCCAAGTTTTGTTCTCTTCAAGAGCATCAAATTCTTCCTTCATTGCTACTTCCCATTGTCTCTTACCCTTTGCTTCATCATAGCTTTGAGGTTCTTCATCTTCCTTAACCATGTAAGCATAATTTTTCTGAGTCAAGTAAGAAGTGTCATATGAATACCTTGTAGGTTGATTCCTTATTCTGGTTGACCTTCTTGGTTCACACTCTTCATGTCTATCTGGATGTACTTCTTCATCAAATATTGGTCCATCTTCATTCCTTCTATATGATCCAACTCTTGATGTGCTTGCTTGCATATGTTCTTCATCTCCATCTATTTGCATATGTGACTTACCTCTTGCACTCCTTCTTATCTCTTCTTCAAATGTTTCAAGCTCACATTCTTTATCTGCATACCAACTCTTCTGTTCATCAAAGGTCACATCTCTGGAAACAATAAAATGTTTAGTTAAAGGACTCCATAGCCTATAACCCATTTGCTTTTCATCATACCCAATAAACACATATCTTTCTGCCTTTGGTTCAAGCTTATGTCTGAGTTGTGATGGTACATAAGCATAGGCAATTGACCCAAACACTTTACAATGGTCAAGTGTTGGTTTCTTACCCCACCAAGCTTCATAAGGGGTCATACCATTCAAAGCTCCACATGGTAACCTATTCACAAGGTATGTGGCTGTATTTACAGCCTCAGCCCAAAGATAATTAGGGCAATTCTTTTCCTTTAACATTGCTCTTGCAAATTCAACCAATATTCTATTCCTCCTTTCTGCCACCCCATTATGTTGAGGTGTATACCTGCAAGTTATCTCTCTCTTGATACCTGCATTCCAAAGATAGTCATTAAATTCTTGGGAGAAGTATTCTCCCCCTCCATCAGACCTTAGCCTCTTGAGTTTGTGACCTGTAACTCTTTCTGCATAAGCATGAAAATGTTTGAAGGCTCCAAAGACTTCTGATCTTTCCTTTAGAACATAAAGGGTTATCCACCTTGTAGCATCATCAATAAACAAAACATAATACCTAGATCCATTTATTGAACCTTCTTTTGTTGGTCCCCATACATCTGTATGTATGAGTTCAAGCAAACCATCATGCTTGAAACCTTTCTTCTGAAATGGTTGTCTATGAGCTTTTCCCATCTGACAAGCTTCACACTTGTATATCATATGTTGATTCTTTACATTTGGTAGTCCCAATACAGATTGATTCTCCACCATAGTTTTGATTCCTCTTCCATTGAAATGTCCCAATCTTTTATGCCAAAGATCTAACTCTGTAATTACTTCATCACCATGTGTAATTAGGGCTTGACCAACATTTCCTTGCACTTTAAGAGTAAAAAGTCTACCTTCCTTCTTACCACAAACAATGGGTTTGTATGCATCCTCTGGATCTTCAACAAATACCCCTTCATTTGTAAATCTGACTTGAAAACCTTTTTCCACTATTTGTCCAACACTAATCAGATTCTTTGGTATTGTTGGAACATACAAAACATTTGTTAATAAATCAGCTCCACTCCTGCACTTCACCTTTCCAATTGAATGCACATTGTGTTTTGTATTGTCACCTGTTTGTACTGTATGACTTGAATTTCCTTCTTCCAATTCTGACAATAATTCTATATTACCTGATAAATGATTTGAACAACCAGAGTCAATATAGAATACCTTGAGATCCTCCTTCTCTGATGAACTAATTGAATTCATCATCAATGTTGTATGGTTGTCATTCTGTGTATCATTTGCATAATTGTAATATGTAGTGTTGTATGATTGGTTCTGATTCCAATTTCTTCCACCACCTCTACCAAAACTTCCTCTTGAATTATGTCTTCCTCTTTGAAATTGATTCTGAAACCTTCCACCTCTACCTCTGCCATTGTTGTTCTGATTTTGATTTGCTCCTTGTTGATTGTGCCAACAATCATATGCTAGATGATTGCTCAATCCACAAATCCAACATGTCTTCTTGTTATTGTTCTGATTACCTCTACCTCTTCCATTACCTCGACCTTTACCTCTGCCAAAACCTCTTCCTCTTGCATAATTTGCTTGAGTTGTTGACTCTTCTTCATCCTTTGCTTTGCCTTTATCTCCTTTCTTTTTGTTCTTCACATACATTGCAGAACTTTGACCTTTGTCTCCATCTGACTTTAAGTCTTGCTCAAATGTGAGCATCAATCCAAGTAATTGATTTAATTCTGGCACATAATGATTTAATGAAAGTTCTGTTGAAAGTACAAAAGGCTTCCACCTTTCATCACCTCTTAATCCTGCAAGTAATTGAGCTATCAACCTATGATCTTCAATATCCTCATCAATAGATCCAAGGCTATCTGCCAAGTCTTTCATCTTAGTGACATAATCACTAATGTTCTGATTTTGCTTCTTCTTGAATGTGGTGAACTCTGACCATAAGCTAGCTTTCCTAGCTTTAGTGGTGTTTTGGAAGTGGTCTTCCAAAGCATTCCAAATATCTTCAGCTGTTTCTAAACCTCTGATATGTGGCAACAAGTGATCTGTAATAGTGTTGTATATATAAGCTCTTGCACTTGCATCTCGCTTCTGCCATAGCTTCAAAGCTTCTAACTCTTCCTTCCTTGGATGACTTTCATCTTCAAATTTAGGCTTCTCCTCTTCACCTGTCACATATACCATTAAGTCCTTACTCATAAGTAAGGCCTCCATCCTCATTACCCAAGCAGGATAGTTATCTCTGTCCAATTTGTCAATAGACACATGATCTGCCATGGTATCCTTGCTTCTGCTTCAACCTGTAAGTGTAAGGTTAAAGAATGATACCTTTTGTAGATCTTTACTCTTGGGAGCAACTTCGAAATACTCTTCTGATGACTTTTGGTTGTTGAACACCTCAGCTTCCTCCTTCTTTGATAAAGAACTCTTCAAATCTTCTTGTATCTGCACTCCTTTTATTCTCGAGGACCTTATCTGCTCTGATACCACTTGTTGGTGTGTAAAACACCACAAGAACTAAACTAATGTGGTATTAGAAGACCTCCATAACCACCATTAGCTTAGCAACACTCACATTATGAGTCTTCATCTCTGAACTTAGTGAAAATCAAAATTTCACTTCACAGAAATCTGCGCCTTTTCTTCAATCCTTCAATCTGACCTGTATTAGCTCAATCTTTGCCAAATCTTTTGATTACTTGCTAAGAGAAGTTCTTGCTAGTGTTAAGCAACACATAACAAACAAAACTTTCAAGCAATAACTTCACAATCCTCTGATTTTGTATCAACCTTTACACTATGTCTGAAAACTGAAAATGTACTTCATCGATTTGACATACCTTCACTCTTAAACTGATTTCTCTGAGTACGCGTCCCGTTTCTCAAAGATCTTTTGACCAAATGTAGTTGAGGATTATAGCTTTCCAACGAGCTATCACTTACCAAAAACTTTACACCATGCTTCGAGATCTGACCTTCAGAAGATCAGTCAAATATGCGCCAGAAAAGTCGTAACTGTCAACTAACTTTCATAGTCATATGAAATGACTTGAGACTCAATGTACAATAGGAATTAGACACAATGCTTCTACACAAACATGTGTTGATTATCAGAGAAGGTATGTACAAAATGGCTTGGCCTAATTTTGCTCACAGCCATGGAAAACTCTATCAGACTCAGAAGTTTTCTCTCACCATCTCTCTCAGAAATTACACGACTTTTCTCTACTCCCTCAAACTACAAAATTGAGTTCTCTCATTTCATGTTTCTGACTCAAATTAACTTATATACCTATGGTTTACATTCATCTAGACTTGAACTCGTAAGTTCTAAAGATCAATTACAAATCTAGACTCTAATTTTGCACTAATTTACAATAGTGAAATTGTCCCTTCACTTAGGCTTGATTTTCTGTAGGTCTTTCCTTCACTTCTTCTTTCCTCCATCATATGTCTCCATATGTCTTCATATATCAATGCCTAATTAGTGAGTGAAGCCCCAACAAGACAGTGAATGATGTGTCTACGGAAGTTGTGTGTGTGGGTGAAATTGGTGGAGGGGGAACGGGAAGAGGTGGAACCGTGGGTGGAGGTGCCGTGGGTGGTGAAATGTCCATACCTTCAGGAGTGGGTGTTAGTGTGGGGCCTGCCATATACATTGGTATGGTAGGTGGTGTGTGTGTGGAAGTGGTGAATAGATGTGAAGTGGGGTGGGGAGCTGGAAAGACAGGGAATGGTTGAGAGCCTGGTTGAAAAGCCCTAGCAAAGAGGTCATGGAGGGATTGTAGGAATGGAGAGAGGGATGTCGGGGGTTGAGGTCGTAAATTTGAGGAGGTCTGAAAGGGTTGCGTGGTAGCAGGGAAGCCCATGAATGTGGATCTAGGGTCAGGATGACCCGTGGCTGAGGGCGTTGGGGATGGTTGCCCTAGGGCAGGCTCTAGGAGGGGTTCGGCGGATTGTGTAGTGTTGGGGTTTGCTTCGAAGATTGGGTTATCAGTGGTAGAGAATAGGGTGGCACTAGAGATGGGAGTACGGAAGATGAAGGTTGGGTCAGTGGGTTGAGTGGTCGATGGGATTTCCACTGTCTCTGTTCTAGGAGGTGATGGGGGGGGAGTAGGCGGTAGTGGTTCGGTGGACTCCTCCTGGGTGGCGGGGTGCTGTTGACTAGCTGTTTGGGAGGTTGGTGTAGTAGTTGGCTCTTCTGCAACTGTAACGGGGATTTGGATATTTTTACCTGAGCGAGGTCGTGTCTGGAACCTTCGTGGGTCATATTGAACTGAAGGCCTCTGAATGGCAGTGCGCACAGCTTCTACAACTCCATATGTTTCTGCCATCAATAAGAGACCTTCCCTGTACTCTGAGTCAATTCCTGCTTCTTCCAACAACTGAGTCATAAGTACTCTGCTGCTCTGTTCAGTGAGTAACTGCTGCGATCGCACTCTTTCCATAATCTGATACAGCCTTCGGAGTTCTGTTGTATATGCTGGGGCTTCAGTGGTCTCTTCTTCATATGCTTCTTCTTCTTCCGGGTGTCCGTGTTGTTGACTTTGCTGAGCGTCACTCCAATGGACATGTCTACCGTCTGTAGACTTTCTTCTTCTTCGTGAGGATGTGCCCTGCTCCTCTGCCTCTGAATAAAACTCCACATCAGAGAATTGTGTGCTTTGTAGGAATGCTTCGAAATCTTGGGGGTCCAGTCCTTCAGCCTCTCCAGTGGCAGCAAATTCGAATTCAGGTGTAACAGGAGGAGCCGATGGGGTAGGTTGTGGCGTAGTGTCAGATTCCGACCTGGGTATCCTAATGGTGAAGGGAGGTACAGTGCCCTCTCTTAGTGGTGATGCCTCAGGAGTAGTCAGGACTTCCCTTGTCTGGACACAAGGGATCGCGCCCCTCATGCGCTTGGACTGATGTGTGGACGTCTTGAGCCTTTTAAACATTTGTAATTGTGCCCAAGTTAAGGCACGTTCAATGGGGACATCATATGCTAGGCATCGGTAAATAATGCGTGTGATCGCACAGCATCCGTTCACCACTAATTTCCTAGAAGCCCGTTTGTTTGCTTCATACAACTGATCTATAATCCACACTGGTAGCTTAATAGGTAACGCACCTGCTTCCGCCAAGTAGAGAGCAAACCAGATCTTCTTGTGGGGTTGCGTGAATCGGTCTTGGCCGGGGAAGGCGAAATGTTGCATGCACATTCGGAGAGGGATGGACACATTTGGGGTGAGTGCTGCCATGTCTTTCAGCTTCACTAGTTTCCTGTCCTTCATGTTGGTGGGAACGAGAGCGTCCTTTTTCTGAGGGCACATGCGTGCCATGCATATTTAAAGCGTCGCTTACCAACTCCACAGTAAGTTCAAACCTCTTCAACTCGTTGTTGCCCAGCAATGAGGGGAGAACAAATGATCCGGTTTGGTCCTTATCTTCATTAGCTTGTAATGTGGAGACCAAATAGTAACATCGGAGGAGATCGGGTTTAGGTAGTGGGGCTTCAAAATATTCCGCCAACCCTGATCGTTGCCATATGGTCTGGAGATCTTCGGTGTTCTGTAAAGTCTCGAACTCTTTGGAGAAAAATTGGAATCTCACCCATGATCTGTCATACTCGCATTTAGACTCCCAGATATACTTGGCCTCTCCTAATGGACCGGGCATGCCATTGAACCAATGAGAATTTGCATGGACTCTTTCCGTGATCCCTGTAGGTGGGTCTGGCACCGGGATTTGCTGAAGGTGTTGCATCTCAACTGGCCGTTCAGTCGGGGGCACGTCCACAGGTAGGCTGTCCACATCAATTCCTGCAGTAAGTATCCCTACTTGTGAGCCCGAACCTGTCGCTTCTGCCATTTTTCTTCTTGCCTTCTGATTCTGTGAGAATATAGAATCATGTGTTAACATCGTAATGGACAGAATAAATCCGTTGTTGTCCCCGTTACAACATTAACATGAGGTAGATGGTGAGTTAGTGGTTAGTAAGTGCACGAAGACAGTGAGTGTAGTTAATGTTTGTGTATTCCTAGGAGACTAATGCCGTGAGTAAGTGGGGTGAATTTACAAATTGGGTTCGGGGGGTTTATTACAGGTCTTAGACTGCCAAATGCAGTGGATGGGCTTTGCTTTCGGTTTTGTAGAGACTCTAGAGAGCTGTGTCGGTGTCGCTGTTTGGGAATGGGGCCTTTTAGGGACCCACTTATAAGCGATTACATGTGTGCTCATGGGTCTTGGTGTGTTCCTAAGTGTTGAGCACGAGGGAATGCTGGTTGTACTCGTAGATGACTTATGCTGCATAGGTTGTGGCCTTGGAGTAACTACTTGTGCCCTTAAGCAAGCCTTAGGCACCCAAATTTGTCTTGATTGTGGGCTTGCCTTCATCGACTTCTTGGGCACCCAAATAGATTTTACTTTAACAGAAGAGTTCCTGAAAGACTTCTTATTAGCGTCGTGTTGTTGGTTACTAATAAGAGGCTTTGCCCGTGTAGTTGACGGTGGTGCAACCGGTTGTTCGCCTTTCCGCACCCACACCTGGTTTAATTTCTGGGACATTCTGCTGCGCAGGTACTTTTGATCTCGGACGTAGGTAGTACTCTGCTTCTTCTGCTTGTGATCCGCCTTTGGTTGCTGCCTCCTTCTGGCCTTTGGAAAAGAAGGGAGTTCCGTTGCATCCCTGACTCCTTTTTTGCAAATATCATTCCTCTGCCACACAGGGTTTTGAACAAGAACAGCATGGTCATCTTCATGTGTATCCCTGGAAGGACCAGGAGTCTGTGCCTTTCCTAGTTCCTTGAGTGCTCCATTGTCTAATTCTACTGTAACTCGACTATGATTGACCCAAACCTGGAGAAGTCCACTTCTTAGGTTTAAGTTAATTGCTTGGTCATAGATCCAATCTTGACCCAAGACTAGAGGTTCAGTGAGATCCTCATCTTGACACACCAGTACTTTAACTGTCATTGCCTCATCATGAATGTAAAGGGGAAGTTCCGCCTCGCCCATGCAAGGGGTTTCCACTCCTCCCAATCCTATAAGATATGCTTCCACAGGATTGACAGTCAGTTGTAATTCTTGGCAGTAAGACAATTTAACAGCACTAGTGGCTGCACCTGAGTCAATCAAGGCTCTTACGGTCCTTGCACTCTTTCCTTGTCCTATATCTAAGGTTACGAAAGGACGTCTATCAATTATCCTATGCGAGCTTGTCCCTGCAACTTCACACATGGCTATGGGAAATCCTTGGTCTGCATAGTCATTCGCTCCAGGCTGATCTCTGCCTTGCCTTTGTAATTTCATCCTTCTGATGCGTTCTAAAGCTTCAGCTTGAGCTTCTTCTCGAACTCGCTTTTCTTCCTCTTTGCGTTTCTTAGCAGTGTTGAGTCGACTAAGCATTTCCTCCGTGAGGGGTTCTTGATATAACTTGACTCTGCAACCGCTAATATAATTTGGGAGAACATCACCTTCTAATGTGGCCAATTGTACTGCTCCGCTCGTGGAGATCCTAGTGATGATCATAGGTCCGTAGCCTCTCTTTTCTAGCTTCCTCGCGTGTTGTTTTAGTGTATAGACTAAGACTAGATCTCCTGCTTTCAAACCTTTATCCTTCACGTGGGCATCAAAGTATGCCTTCTGTCTCTTCTTGGCTGCATATATCCCTGCAGCGGCTCTCAGTCTTGTTTCTCCTAATCGTTCAAGGTCAAAGATCCTAGAGGAGAGCTCATGACATGTCCATTCGTGCTCTTGTGCTACTCTCAATGTAGGGATCAGGAAGTCCAAGGGTAGCACAGCGTTTTGGCCGAATACCATCTGGAAGGGGGTGGCTTGGAGTACCGTTTTATAGGCAACTCGGTATGCCCAAACAGCATGGTGTAGTTGTTTGTCCCAATCAGAGCGTTTAGTGTTCACTAGTTTCGTCAGTACATTGCATAAAATCTTATTAGTGCTCTCAGCTTGTCCATTAGCTTGAGGGTGATAAGGGGCAGACTTCTTGTGTATTACCAAGAATTCTTGGAGTAGATTTTCAATCACTTCGTTCAAGAAATGAGTGCCTCTATCACTTACAAGCTCTATAGGTAATCCGTATCTCGTGAATACATTCTCAAACAAGAATTTGGCAGTTGTTTGAGCATCGTTCTTTGTCGTAGCCTTTACCTCTACCCACTTGGTGAGATAATCTGTCGCAACAATGATGTATTCCGCATGAGAACCCTTAGCTAGGGGATTAATAGGACCTACAAAGTCTATTCCCCACTTAGAGAATGCACGTCCACCCATCATAGGTTTCAGTGGCATCTCATCTTTGCGTATGGGATACTGAGTCCTCTGACAGACATCACACCGTTTCACATAGGTATGTGCATCCATGTGAAGGGTAGGCCACCAAAAGCCTGCAAATAATATCGCCTTGATCACCCGATCTGGTCCAAAGTGTCCTCCTGCTACACCTTGGTGAGCAGTTTCCAAGATCTTCAGATATTCACTTTCGTGGACACATAGTCTCAGGTAACCATCCTTACCGCGTTTGTATAGATTATCACCAATGAGTGAGTAATCCAGGGCTTCTTGTTCTAAACTCCTTTTCCTAGCCAGAGTCATGTCTGGAGGGAATGTGTTTGTCCTCAGGAATGATACTAGTGGTTCGCTCCAATCTGGCACAATGGATACTTGATAAAGAGTGGCATGTTCCACTGGTGGTTTAGTGCAACAGATTGGGCATTCCTTGCACAACTTTTGGACATCCGCTTCCATAGTTGGCCAATGCACTCCGAATCTCTTTAGAGTCTGCAACGTTCGTTGCTTTGAATGGTGTTGCTCTAACGCACCTACATGTGCTAATTGCAACCATTTAGCGTACTCATCCTCTTCTACACAACAAGCCAAGATCCCTTGATCTGTGTGCTTGTACATGCTTCCTGCCATGATGTGGTACTTCTGGGCTTTTACAACCTCTCTATTCCGTGTGTTTACGACTGGATGATTAGGCCCGTAGGTCAATACTGGTACCAATGGCTTAGCCCACTGCGGTATAACTTCCAAATTAAACAAGTAAGCATCAGGAAGGTCATCTGACACTCCTTGTGGGGCTTCTCCTGATGTGAGCCTAGAGAGGTGATCTCCTCTCAAGTGAGTCCTACCCTTTCTTACCACAACCTCAAAATCATATTCCATTAGCAAGAGAAACCATCTTACTAATCTTCCTGTATTGCATGGCTTGTTTACAAGATACAACAATGCCTGATGATCAGTAAAAAATTTAAACTTATTTGCAAGCAGATAGTGTCTAAATTTCTTGACTGCATACACCATGCCTAATCCTTCTCGCTCTGTGGTGGTGTAATTCCGTTCAGCCGCATTCAATTGTCTACTAGCATAGGCAATTGGAAGATCCATATTACCTTCACCAGTGGGTTGTGCAAGCACACATCCAATAGCATAATTGGATGCATCCACATGAACATGGAATGGCTTATTCCAATCTGGTGTGGTCAAGATTGGTGCTGAACATAATCTTCGTTTAAGCTCTTGGAAGGAATTCTCACATTCATCCGTCCACTCAAAGTTTGTCAGAAGTCCGTACATGGGCTTTGCTATGACAGCATACATGTGTATAAATCATCGATAATAACCACAATGCCCCATGAAAGCTTGTACTTCCTTGACATTCTTTGGCCTAGGTAGCTCTGCTATGGCTCTCACTTTCTCTTCGTCAGTAGATATGCCATTCTTTGACACTATGTGTCCTAGAATCTTACCTTGCCTTACCATAAACACACACTTTTCTGGGTTCAGGCAGACTTGATATTCTCTACATTTGTCAAAGATTTGTCTGAGTTCAGGAATATGGGTTTGTCTAACATTGGAATGAGCACAAAGATCATCAACATAGACTTCTAAACTCTTCCTCAGGAACTCCTTAAACACATGGCACATCAGCCTCTGGAAGGTAGCTGGTGCATTGGTAAGCCCAAATGGCATTACTCTAAAAGCAAAAATGCCCCATTCTGTGGCAAAGGCTGTCTTATGCTGATCCTCTGGAGCTATGGCTACTTGATTGTAGCCCGAAAATCCATCAAGGAAGTTGTACACTTCCTTGCCTGCCACTCTTTCTAAGAGATGTTCTGTGATGGGAAGCGGATAGTTATCTCGAATCGTGGCGGCATTAACCTTTTTCAAGTTAATGCACACACGCAGCTTGCCATTCTTCTTGGGCACCACTACGATGGGGGATACCCATTCAGTGTGCTCAATTTCATAGATAAATCCAGCTTCGACCAATCTATCTATCTCTTCCTTGATCTTAGCAGCGTAATTATCATTATATGTATAAGGCTTTTGCTTAGAGGGTTTGGCATCTGAAGTCATGGGGATAGTGTGTGAGCATATGTCAGGGTCAACACCTTTCAAGTCCTTGCAACTCCAAGCGAATACATCTCTGTATTCTCTTAGCAAGGCAATCAATTCGTGCTCTTCTTCTTCTGTCAGGTCATGGCCTATATACGTACATCTCTCCTCTCCTTCTTCTAGGGCCACTACTATTTTCTTGGTGGTTTCTTTGTTATCATAGGCCTCTCCTGATTGTGCCTCCCGTTTAGGCATTCTTATCATGACTCTCCTGTCATCTATCTCATACTTCTTAAAATTTTTGGGGACCTCAAACAAAGATTCTTCCTCTTCTGGTGAGTCTTCTCTCTTCTTTCGTTTCTTTCCTTCTTCCTTCGGGGTCACATGTGTTGCTAATCTTACATTAGTTGCAACCTCTCCATGCCTCTGGGGTTGAAATTCTACTTCATGGAAGTATTCTTCATCTGATGCAAATGGTGGGTCCATAATGATTGACTCTAGATCGGAGTCACTTGCATCCTCAAATGCCTCAGGGCTAGGTTCGCATTCTTCTAGAACTGCCTCTCCCATGATAGGCTCTATGGAGAAGACTGAAATATCATATCCATCCTCATCACAGTGAGGTGTCCATTGTTCCTCGTTGATGGCTACGTCCATTGTTGCTAAGATTTCTGCCCAACCGTGAGGTTCAAATTCTTCGTCTGGAAAAACTACAGGTGCATAGGCTGGGTCTTGGATTGATCTATGGGTTTCCTTCGCACCTACCTCTCTGGCTTTCTCTCTCTTCTCTTCTTCTACTGCTACCTTGCACATCCATAAGTGGGTGTCTTCATGCATCCATGAGGATCCAGACCCTATGGAATGCACCGATTCTGTATCATCTTTGGCTCTATGGATGGGATTCCACTGGATAGGAGGGACATCTCTATGAGAGTAATCCTTGAGATTAACTTTGGTTGTAACACCCAAGTGCTGCAGGTACAAAGAATTGGTTCCCCAATCCTGTACCACTTGCAACTGTCGCATGAATGGTCTTCCCAAAATCATCTCATAGGCATGATTTTTGCTGAAGTCACATATAGCAAAACTATGCTCAAACTCGACACCACAAGTGGTGAGAGTTATTCCTTCTAGCAATCCTAAGGGTCTCTCTATGTGACCATCGGCCATTTGCAATTTCATCCTCGTTGGCCTGAGTGCTGGCTTGCCCCAACGCTTCCATAAGGAGGTGGTGGCAATTGCAACTCCTGCACCTGAGTCCAAAATCGCCTTGGTGGTGTATTCCTGGTACGTGATGGGAAGATAGGTGTTCCCTTCTTCACCTTCACACATATCTCCTATCTTATCCAAGGGAATTTCTGGCACTGTCCTATGGGATCCTACCTGGGAACGAGATTTTGCTATCTCTGGTACTTGTTTGGCTACATGTTTCCATAATTCAGGTCTAACCTTGAGTAGCTCTTCTAACTTGAGATTACACTGCACGTTAGTGTTCTTCACTACCTCTGTATTCCTAGGTATGACTGAGTCGTCGTTCCTTACCATGACTGTGGGTGCTCTCATACATGTGGACTTTGCTTCCCATGGACCTGTGAAGTGGGGTAGCTCCTGTATGGAATTAGACTCAAAGTCCAATCTCTCATGAGACTGAGTACTCTCATGTTCCCCGTAAATGGATGGGATGTCTTGTGGGAATTGGTCGTGTGCATCATCCACAAGTTCAAAGGGAGGGGCGACTTCACTTTCGTTATCCCATTTGTCTTCTTGAATCTCTCGTAGGAAGTCTGGTGCAAACCGATTCATAGAAGAAGAAGTGTCTGGCTCCGTAGAATTAGGCGCATAAGCAACCTGAGAAGGAGGGCTTATTTTATCGTTGGCTCTCTCCTTGCTCTCGTAAATGGCTGGAGCGCAAGCTCCCTGGGGAGGGTTACTCATTCTATTACTTTTCCGGACAGGCTCATACACTCCCTGAGAAGGAGTGTAGGCAGGCTGTGGAGGTACGTGAGCTTCCGAGGGAGGCTCATGTGCCTTTTGGGAGGGAAAATAAGCTTCTTGAGGAGGCACATGGGCTTCCTGAAGAGGCTGGCTTATCCGTTCTCTTGCCCTTTCCTTTCTTTGAGGGGTAGGTTCCTTTTCTGACTGTGCAATTAGACTCTCTATTTCTTCTAAGGGGGGGAAGTTTTCTGGTTTAGTGGAATTGGCCGCATAAACTTCCGAAGGGTAATGGTTCATGTTTTTGCTTGATTTCTCTCCCTCTTGATTTTTTTCGTCCTTGGCAGATCTTGCAATTATTCTCTCTAATTTCTCTAGGAATCCATCCAAGTGTAATTGCGTTTTGGCTGAGCCCGAGTAATTGAAAAGGCGACTGGCTTCAAACATAGTCTGAGCCAGTGCGACCATTTTCGCGCACAGTTTGGTTCTTTCTATCTCTAGGTCAGCTCTAGGATAGCACTTGTCATGATCCGTGACGGTTGGCCCTTCTTGGATTCTGGCCTGATATGCCTTAAGCATCATGTCTATGTCTTCGGGAGTGGGATCAGCTAATACTGATCCTGTTTGGGGTGGTGGGTGGGTTACGTGGGGTGTCTTAGAGGGTGGAGGGATGGAGAGTGATGGGGATGGTAGCGGTGGGAATGTGTGAGAGTGCGGTTGAGATGTGATCTCTATGATTTTAGCCTTGGTTTCTCGTAGACTTTCCTCAAGTTCACTCATTTTCTTTGCCCATTGCCTTTTCATGCGTTCGCGGCTATCTCTCCAAGCTCTTGTTCTCTTTTTATTTTGGCTCTCAGTATCGCTAGTGTCTGGGCTCTTTTCCTTGCCTACCCCTTGGTTTTGCTTCACTGCTTGAGCTCTCGTGACTACCTGTACAGGTGCAGTGGACGTAACACTTCCGCTGGAATCTACCACTAACTCAATAACATTGATGGGCGTGATTTTTGGCATATTATTGGGGTTCTTTGGGCAATCTCGTAAGAGATGCTCTTTTCCACAATCTTGGCAGAAGCCTTGGATCGTCACTGACTGGGTTTGTGTAGGTGGAGGCAAGGGACAATCACGAATGAGGTGATCTCCTTGGCATCTGTAGCACGGTCCTCTTGGGAATGGAGGTCTTACCTGCCTAGATTGAGGCCTAGGGTTGGGGTTTGCATACATGACGTTCGTGTAATCTGACTCCCAACTCGGTTCGTTTGTCTCTTCGCTATAATAGGACTCACCATGCTCAGGAGACTGCATGTAGTAGGCCTGGGGGCTATCAACATGTGTAGAATCAAAGCTATGGTCACTCGGGTCACTTTCAGAAAGCAAGGATGTTACAGGGACTATAGCTCTATTCAGGTTCTCTTCTGCAGCAGTATACTTTACCGGAATCACATTAGCTGGGGCTGGGGGTTGTTGTGCTAGCACAGGTTGAGGCCTTTGTTGGTTTTGATATTGAGGTTGGAAATTTTGTTGTGGCCTGCCATATGGTTGTGGAGGGTACTGGTTCTGGTATCTGCCTTGTTGGTAGGGCTGAGGGTAGGGTTGCCTAACCGCCTGCTTGTTGTATGGGCAATCTTGTGCGGTGTGGTTGGTGTATCTCCATTCTATGGTGCAGTACTGGCTACTAGGGTTTACTTGGGGTTGAGCCATAATAGGGCAGACATTCGCCATATGGTCACCACCGCATGTATAGCATCTCTTCACAGGGGCAAACCCTGGGATTTGTTTGCTAGTTACACCTAATTTCTGAGCTACTTTTTCGGCAAGTTCCTCAATTGATGTGGCTTGTGTGGAAGATTGACTAGATGCACTATCTGAATCTCTGTAAATTTTGGACAGCTCTAGCTCTTCTCCTAGGTTATCTTCAATGTCAATGCACATACGTACACACTCTTCTATAGTCCTAGGGTCTTTCAGATACACGTAGGATCTCAATTTTGGACTCAGCAATCCGTCAAGGAATAAGGCTACTTGTTTAGCAGATGTGGGTAGCTCCGAAATAGGGCACCTTTCAAGATATTGTCTAAATCTTCTTCCTGCAAGTCTCACAGTCTCTTGAGGGGTTTGCTTGAAGCTGTGAATCAGTGAGGAGGTGTTGTGTCTTATGCCACTCTTGGAGAACTCAATAATAAATGCTTCTAGGAGCTGGTCTATGCTTCTGAACTGGCGCTCATCCAATGGCTGAAACCATGTAAGTGCCGTATTCCTCAGGGTTAGACCGAAGGCATTGTACTGCGTGAATAGATCCTCAACTTGTTCAGCTCTCAAGACTTGCTTGAACTCCGCCACATGATCATAGGGATCTCCTGTGCCGTCAAAGTAATTCTTCATGGACTTAACTAGCTGGGTGGGTCTCAAAGTTCTTGTGTGCTCTCTAGGCCTCGGCAGAGGGAATCCATCTACATTTCTTTGGTTCCTATGGGCTCTAAGCATCTGAGGTTCTACCCTATTCGTTTCCGTTCTCGTTCTTTCTCTGCCCATTGAATTGGCAAAACTTACTTCTGGTCTATCTTTACTTCTGTCTCTTTGCATACCATGAGCCTGGGATGTTCCAGCTCCAGGTTGACCATAGGATACATTTGATCTTGGTTGGGGGAAAATGAATTCGCCCTTCCAAGTGTAAGCATGCCTATCATTGTCTGTCACCACAAAGATCCTCTCCGAAGTGTGGTCTAAGTAGGTCACTCTACCTGGGCTATCTGGATCCTTAAACTCATAGATCATGATTGTTCCTATATCAGTTGGGTGATCCGGTTTATACCACCAAAAGGCTTCGTCCGTTTCTCGATTGAGAAGCAAATCTATGCACTTGTTATCTTGGGGGACCCACTCAGGCGTGATAATCCTAGTGAGAACTGATTTACCTCGAGGGGTTCCAGGTTCCACTCCCATGTTTCCTTGTTCCAAGTCACCTAAGTCCGCTTCTGAAATTACATTTCCAAATTCATCTGTCCTATCTGGATGACTGGTGACCACGTATATGGTTCCTTCCTTGTCCAGGTATGCACCGTTTTCAAACTTGACAGCTGGGTGCTCTAGTCCTATGGATTGGTCAGGGTTTCTAATCTGGACCACGGATCTTCCTAGGCCGTCCTCATAGATGCTAGCACCTAATCGGTTGGTCCTAAGGTACTCTAGCTGCGTTTTGTAAGGGCCTTCTACCCTGTACAGGTAAGGCACACCTGAACTTCCCGTCGGTCTGTCCATACCTTGAGACATCCCTGATTCACTGGTATCAGAGCTAGGGTAATGAGAGTAGTGACACAACTGTTGAGCCCAAGACCTTGCAGTGTGATTGACACTAGCCTCTGAAGACCTAAGGCTTTGTCTCTCTCTTACTAGGTGTCGTCCTGATCTAAGGTTCATATGCCTATCTAAGTAGCCCAATTCTTTGCCCAGAGTACAACCTCGTTGCCGATCAATTGGTACCAGTCACTTGATTCTTTTTAGTTATTCCTCGTGTTTAAAGTCTTGTCTGTTATTACGTCGTCAGGAATACTTGAATGTTCTTCGTACTCTCAGGTTGATCGTTCCACGTTAGGTTCTTTCCTTTATGTTGTCGACAGTACAGAGATTAAGTTTTTAGCTTGAACTTGAGTTTTTAGGTAGTCTTCAACTTGATAGTGGCCTATCATCGCCCTGACTTACTCCTACTTCTAATCGTTCTTAGCCTAAGCTAGGAATTGACGAAGAGGAGTTGAGAATATTCCGACCTTTCTTGCCGAACCTGGCTCTTTAGTGCTCGAGAAGTTGATTCTCAAGCGTGCGCAACACCCTGGCTTGGATACTCTCAATTGCTTCTCAATAGACCTGCATAAGTCCCAAGATTAGCTTTAAGTAGACCTTTCACTTGACAGACAAATTATTTCAGACACTTTGTTCCCCCTTATGTATTGCTAGAAATTTCCTCTAGAGCTCCCTCGGTGTTTCTACCCCTCTGTGGGTCAACTTCCAAAGATCCTATCTGAAAATCAACGCGTTATTCTTATAAAAAACAGTTGAGGGCGTGTAGTATATGTCACGAGCTTTCCGACAAGCCCTAGAGGTCAGAAAATGGATTTCGTATGAAAAAGTTATGACCGTTCAGGGTTTAGGGGGTTAACTAGACAAACAGAACCTTTCGGGGGTTTTAATGCATTTTCTAAGGCCTTCGTAAGTATGTGAGTATATGAAAGTGCAAATATGCCCAAAATTTAGCCTAAATTTCCAAAAATTCACTCCTTAATTTTTTGCCGAAAATGCCTGTCTATCGCGATAGACGGTGTCTGTCGCGATAGACACAATCTATCGTGGGGGCTGTCTGTCGCGATAGACGGTGTCTGTCGCGATAGACACAATCTATCGTGGGGGCTGTCTGTCGCGATAGACGGTGTCTGTCGCGATAGACACAATCTATCGTGGGGGCTGTCTGTCGCGATAGACGGTGTCTGTCGCGATAGACACAATCTATCGTGGGGGCTGTCTGTCGCGATAGACGGTGTCTGTCGCGATAGACGGTATCTGTCGCGAAATTCTGTCTGTCGCGATAGACGGTGTCTGTCGCGATAGACGCTATCTGTCGTGAAATTTTGTCTGTCGCGATAGACGGTGTCTGTCGCGATAGACGCTATCTGTCGTGAAATTTTGTCTGTCGCGATAGACGGTGTCTGTCGCGATAGACGCTATCTGTCGTGAAATTCTGTCTGTCGCGATAGACAGTGTCTGTCGCGATAGACGGTGTCTGTCGTGAAATTCTGTCTGTCGCGATAGACGGTGTCTGTCGCGATAGACGGTGTCTATCGTGGATTTCTGTCTGTCGCGATAGACGGTGTCTGTCGCGATAGACCCTATCTGTCGTGAAATTCTGTCTGTCGCGATAGACGGTGTCTGTCGCGATAGACGGTGTCTGTCGCGGATTTCTGTCTGTCGCAATAGACTGAAAAAATGCAAATTTTTGAAAAACTTCTAGTGATCTAGAGTGCCCTCAAGGTGTAGGTTACAGTGCTAATCATGCATTCACAAAATGTTAAGATTTTTTGTCTGTCGCGATAGACAGAGGTTGTCGTCCCGGGACCTGTGCAGAGCCTGTCGTACCTGCGCACACTGCTGGGGATGATGGTAGAGCAAAAACCTGCAAAATAGCTCAAGAAACATGCAAAAACAGCGCATGCAAATTCGCTCTCTCGCTCTCTCTCACAAGTGAAATGAGGGAAATGAGGTGGATATGGGGATATAGTCAAAAAACTGAAATTTTCGCGATGATGGAGATGGAGGTGGGAGATGGTGATGATGATGATGGTGATGAAGATGGTGAAGAAAGTAAAAGAAATTCGATGAGAGTGAAGAAAATACCTACCACTCCAACGCGTCAACTCTACGTCTTACCATCACACGCTCGTCCTCAAAGCTCGATCCCCGGCAACGGCGCCAAAATTTGGTGTAGCTCGGTGATGAGTAGCACCTCCTTTAATGTCAATCCGGGAAGACGTGAGGATGGTATGAAGACCTCGAGCTAGTGGCGACACAAGTGCGTGAGTGAGAAGCACATAAGCATGCACACACATACACACACACGCGCACACACGGTAAGACAAAGAGAGAGAATCAATGGAGTGCTTTAGATTACTTTCACAAGCTCTTACAAGTTTGTTTCAATTACAATCTAACCTCAAAAATGAGCTCTCTAGCTCTTTTTATAGTTTTTGACTAGCTTTGGCCCTGTCCAGACCTAGTGTCCGGCCTAGTTAAAAATTAGGTTCCAGGGCTTATTTGAGGGCTCAAACGAAGTCTAAAAATTATGAAATTTGGTACGATGGTACTTCTAATACTCCTCAAGATCGAGGACTCCTCGGCTTGCACAAAATGGAGTCTATTCTACCAAAAACGGGATTTACAATGTTTGTGTAGTGATTAAAATCACTTGAGTTGTACATAACCCATGGGGAAAAATGATCTGGCCTTGTTGCCGTATTGTGCATGATTCCTCTGTTGCTTTGTGTGCCAACACTTTACTTGAAGCATATTGGCATAGTATAAACTTATCAAACTGGACTCTAACGGAATTTTAGAATTAGTAGCTGAACATAAGGAAAGAGTAACAAAAGAAGTTCAGGATATAGTTAGAATTATTCAAGCTAGGTCAAAACAAACTTCAAAAATGGACGAGCTATTTGAAACTATGATGCACGAGACGCAAGGACAAAAGGTAGTTGAAACGTTATTAAAGGATAAAGGGAAATTTACTGGTATGAATGTTACAAATTATTTAGACACGTTTGAGGAATTAGCTAAGTTACACGGTTTACCTGAAACAAAGTGGAAATCCTATCTTGGACGTCTGGCCATAGGTACTGTAAAAGCTATTATGGATATACATGACAATAAGGAATGGGATGAGTTTAGAAAAGAGCTGCATAAAGAATTCTACTTAGAAGACTACAATCAACATAGTAGAGAAGGATTTATGAAATGGATTAGTTCACCTAAGCCTCACATTTCGTTAACTCAACTCCATAGTGAATTTATGAAAAGATTCTCTCAATTACCTGAACAGGATAGAGTTGCCCTTACCCCAGATATCATTTTATATTTCCTTAAAATCTTGACTCCAGATATAAGGGTAGAGGTTGAGCGTAGGCTTGAAGAACCGGGAAAGAAATATGGGCTTACAGATGACTGGGGTGTAGTGAAAACTGTAGTTGAGGCGGTTGCTCACATGATCCAACGTAAAACACTCCTTTATGAATCGATGTCTCAACCATCTTCCAGTTTTCCTCCGATTCAGGCAACTAGGGATACACATATAGATTCAAAAGTTGAGCCTACAACATCCACATCTAGAGTACCAACCGAGTTACAATTTGAGATTTTGTTTAACAAGTTGGACAATATGATGCATATGCACGAGAATATGTCTAAAGAGGTAGCGGCTTTGCAGAATGTGGTGTATGCTTTAAACCTTCAAGATAAACCTGCAATGCAAGCTCATCCGACTATTTATCCTCAACCAGTAAATGCTCCAAATCCACCATTAGTAGCTCCGAATCATCCTTTTATACCTCCTAATCCTCCAGTTGTACCCCAACCAAATCCTCAACCGATTCCTCAAGCATTTAACCAAAGAAATTTCAATGAAAGGAGAAATGCCAATGTGAGGAGATGTATCTGGTGCGATGCCACAGATCATTTGACTTACACATGCGAAGCATTGAAAGATGCGAAAGAGAAAAGACTTGTAATTGATATTGACAAGCGATTGTGTGACTATAGAACACATTTACCCTTAGCTGCCAATTGGGGAAAGGGAGGGATGCAGAAGCTGTATGAAAACCTTTCTGAGTCTTCGAAATCTGCTTCTGTTGTTAAACTAGAATATGTTGATAGTGACTGTGATTCCGAACAAACAAGGGAAACGAGGAACTACTCAATTGAAGCTTTGATAAAGGCGAGAGATGATATTATGCAGAAAACTGCATGGAACTCTCCTGTCGATCAATTCTCAATATATTCGCATATTGCGAATGTTGAAGAGAAAAGAAAGAGGGATGATGAGCAAGATACAAATGATTCAGGTAGACGAATGACTAGAAGTAAGATGAGAGATGAGCCGAAGCCTAAGAAAGTTCAGTTTGAACAAGGCGAAAGTTCTAAAACAAATGAGGAGCGAAGAAAAGAAATTAGGGAGGGTAAACAACCTGTGCTTAGTGAGCCAATTCAAACATCAGACAAAGTAGAGCAAATTCCTAGAACTGAAACAAAACCTGAAGAGAAACCAGAAAAGAAACCAAAACGAGTACCGAAAGCTATTCTTATTTCTGAACTTGAACAAAAAGTTGATTCGAAAGAAATATTGTATGACATCTTATTAAAAAGTGCAGTAACAATGACTTTAGAACAAATCTTCTCAATAGCAAAATTTGAATTTAAGGAAAATTTTATTAAACTAATTAAAAGGAAGAGATTCCCTCTGTCACAAGAGGTAGAGATGCAAGATGTTGCCGATGTAACTCACTTGATTCATGAATCTCTTTCTTTAAACTCAGAGGATGAAGAAGATAATACCTGTAATGTGAACAAAAATTTCTTAGGGCCGATTGTACCAGATGACGAAACAAAAAACTCAGAGAGTGATTTTAGAAAAAGTTTTTGGGCGAGAGGCACACCGGAGATTAAAGTTAACTTAGGAGATCAAAAGAGATCATATTCTGCTTTAGCCCTAATTGACTCTGGGTCTGAAATCAATGTGATTTCGAAAGGATTATATGATAAGTTTAAATGGCCTATTGATAAAAATCACGGCTGGATAATGCGAACCGCGGACAATGGTTGTGGATCACTCCTAGGAGCATGTGCCAACATACCTCTAATGATAGGTGGAATCTCTGAGACATTCCACTTTTTCATTCAGGACAACTGCTCTTATGAAATTATCTTAGGTCAACCATTCATATGTGAAGCCAGAATGGAGACTAAAGTAATAGATGACGGCTCAGCATACGCAAGAATTAGATCTAAAGATGATCTACAATCGCTCCAAGTTATGATAGTCAGCCCAAACCATGTACGAAATAGGGAGCAAATTAGGAAGACGCCCATCCGTTCTCATGAAAAGATACGTGAAGATCATATGCCTCTTCGTGAGTTTGGAACTTATTATGATCAAAATTTTGCCTAGATGCCACTGTTGAGCGAGACAACGGTGGTTCTTGGTTTGATGTCTCGCACCCATCTGTAGATACTTTAGATAGTTTTTCTTTATATTTCCCTTCATCATATTTTCAATTCAGTCATTATAAACAAATTCCTAAAAAAATTATAAAACATTATGAAAAATTTTATAAAGAGAAAGGATTCATTTCATCTGATGAACACATTGAAACCGTAATTGAAACTTTATCTTCAAACTCATCGATTGAAGAACTTCAAAATATTTTGCATGAAAAAGAAAATTTTAGATTTGTACTTTTAAATTCTATTGAAGAATATGATTTGATTATTAAATTTGTCATGAGTAATGAAAAGGAAGCAAAAGTAAATACAAAATACAAAACCGTTGATAAAAAAATTAAACCGATTGCCCAATCATTACCATGAGAGAGTGAAGAGAAGTTTAGGAAAGTTACCAATGATCCTTATTTAAGAGAGCGCACAAATATAGGTCATACCTTCACAGAAGAAACTTTAAAGCTAATCAAGATAGGAAATGATGAAAATTTTTTGTTACCCGAGGAACGTGAACTATTTCAAAGAGTGATTAGAAAGCATGGAAAGGCATTTTCTTTATATTCCCATGAGATAGGTTGTGCAGACCCAAAAATTGTTCCACCAATGATCATCTTTATAGTGCCTCACATTCCATGGAATCTTCGACCCATACCTGTTCCGAAAGCCCATTTACCAGAGTTAATGCGGCTTCTTAAGGAAAAGATTCACATGCGAATTTTAGAGCCATCGTCTGCACCCTACTCAAATAGGTGGTTTACTGTTCCAAAGAAAAATGGCAAGTTACGGTTCATTCAAGATTTACAACCTGTTAACAAGGTTACTATTAGGAATGTAGGTACTGGGCCCATTGTAGGAGAATTCGCTGAAGCCTTTGCTGGTCATGCCATTTACTCAATGTGAGACTTGTATTCTGGCTACGATCAATTTCAGCTTGCTATTGAAAGTAGAGACATTACGACCATGAAAACTCCTTTAGGCTTAGTTCGCATGTGCACTTTGCCGCAAGGAGCTACTAATTCAGTAGCGCATATGATGAACGCCATGAATTCAGTATTACATGACTTCATTCCTAATATAGCCATGCCATTTATTGATGACATTCCTATTAAAGGATGTATTGAGAATGCGAAAGATGAAACTTTAGATTCCTCTGGCTGCAGGAAGTTTGTAGTAGATCATATCTCTGACTGTGAAAGGATTTTCCAGAGATTTGAAGAGGTTGGTCTCACATTCTCCATTGAGAAATCTGTTTTTGGTGTCAATGAGGTACTTATAGTTGGGCATTTATGTGGACATTACGATCGGAGGCCATATCCACCTAAAGTCGACGTTATAAACAAGATTTCTGAAACCTGTAGTAATATTAGTGAGGTAAGACGATTCCTTGGTGCTTGTGTGTTTTATGCCATCTGGATCCCACACTATGCACATGTTGCAAACTGTCTTTATGCTTTACTAAGGAAGAATCGAAAGTTTCTTTGGACTGAAGAACACTCAAAAGCTATGAAAAAGTTAAAGAAATTACTTCTTGAAGCTCCTATTTTAAAGCAAGTAGATTATACTGATCAAAAGCCTATCATTTTAACTGTTGATACGAGCCCTATAGGAATAGGATGGGTTATTGGTCAGGACGATGAAGAGGGCAATAGGTATGCTGTGAGATTTGGAGCAAAGATTTTACACGATACGCAAAGAAATTATCCGCAAATTAAACGAGAACTATGGGGTTTAGTCACGGCATTAAAATCCGATAAAGAATATTTTATAGGTGCAAATGTAATAGTTGAGACAGATTGTCTACCTCTGATTGGAATGATTACAAACTGTTCATCACCCGACATTGCCATGCTTAGATGGATTTCATACATCAAGTTTATAAATCCTGTTTTGATACATATTGCAGGTAAATCTAATCCTGTGGCTGATATGCTTTCTCGAGCTAGATTTGATAATGAGGAAGAAACAGAATTAGAAATAAATGCAATCAATTATGATTCTAAAGCATACGCATATGAACAGTTTAATATTGAAGAATACGAAGGAGAGTGGCAGGATATTGGAAAGTATTTAAGTACTTTGGTTAGGGCACCTTCATGGTCTTCAAATAGATTTCGGAATATTAGGAAAAGAGCTTACAACTTTTTTCTGAAAGATGGTTTCATTTGGAGACATGCGAGGGGAAAAATTAGATTGCCACAACGAGTACTAGGTACTAAGGATCTTCAGTTACAAGTCATGAAGAGTATGCATGATACTTTATGGGCAGGACATAAAGGTTTTGTAGCTACGTATGAAAAAATTAGAGAAGGATACTGGTGGCCAGGGATTTATGTTACTGTTAAAGATTATGTGAATTCATGTGACATATGTCAGATTCATTCCTCAGTCAAACATAGGGATCCATTGCATCCTACCTATCCACCATGCATCCATTATAAATGGGTTGTAGACTTAGTTACCATGCCCAAAGGTATCAATAGGATGAGATATATAGTCTTGGCACGTGAAGATCTTACGAATCATGTAGAAGGCCGAGCTTTAAGATCTAAGACAACCTTGAATGTATGCAAATTTCTTCTTGAGGATGTCATTTCACGATTTGGTTATGTAGAAAAGGTAGTGGCTGATAGGGGAGAGTTAGATGCGCAGGAGGCTAGAGAATTCTTTGCTAGGCATGGAATTCTCTTAGCCCTTACTACTGCTTACAACCCTGAAGCTAATGGGAAGATTGAGCGAGGGCATTCTCCTATTATTAAAGCAATTTCCAAAGCTTGTAATGGAGAAATTAAGAATTGGCCAACTTATCTGCCATTTGCGTTGTGGGCCGATAGAATGACCTGCACTAGAACGACGGGGTATATGCCGGCAGAGTTGATGTATTGCCAGAAACCAATTTTCCCTGTGCATACGCAAATTCTTACTTGGACTACTTTACCATGGGAAGATAATTTGTCGACAGAAGATTTATTAGCTCTGCGAATCCAGCAGTTAGAGCAAGGGAATGAACGTTTAGAGGAGGCTATAGTTAAACTAAAAGATTCTCGATTGAAAAACAAGAAGTATTTTGATAAATCACATAGGTTAAGGCCAAAGCCGATTTATGTTAATGATTGGGTTTTACTGTATGATAGTACGTTTGATTCTCAGTATGATGCCCGTAGGAAACTAAAAAGACGTTGGTTTGGACCTTATGTGGTAGTCAAAACCTATGATAATGGAACGTATGCCTTACGCGAATTAGATGGTACTCCTCTTAAAAACTTAATTGCTGGCAAAAGAATTAAATTATTTAAACAAAGAGATGATGAAATGTATGAAGTAATGTTTGATGATGAGCATGATTAATTATGTATGAATGAATTTCTTTAGTGTGGGTTTCTTTTGCAGGAAAACCAAGAGAAGATTTGAATATGAAATTTATTAATTTTGTGTGTCTAGCTGTTGCTGGTTGAGTTTTAACAGGTCTTTGAAGAACAAATTATTTGCATAAAGATGAGCAAATTGAAGATGAAGCAGATTGAAGATAAAATTGATTTTAGGTCGTATTTTTCTTTGTCTTAAAATTTTGTTTTACGTATTTTATTTGCATTCATATAAAACTAATTGATAAAATCTGGAATGAAGAATATTAATTTATAAAGGACTCTATTTAACCATATTAGGAAAATAGACATAATGTATATTTCTACATTTATAGATTAAGTGAGATTTGTTAAAAATAGAAGGATTTGTAGTTCATTTAGATAACGAAAGTAGTTGTATATATATAGGAGCATATTGTTGCATGATACATGTCTATGAAAACCTAGATCTTTCTTGTCCATGCAGCTAGATCCTTAGCTCGGATTAAGGGGTTAAGCCTTTCCCCTTTAAAACAAAAAAGTAGCGAAAAAAAAAAAAAGAATATTGACATGGAAGTTATACCTTCTTCCACCCCAAAAAGGTATTTACATTTATTATCGATATGAAGTTTGCATCATATTTATATGAAGAGAACTAGTTGTGAAAAAACACATCTAGCGATTAAAATTGGGCATACAAGGCGGCTGTTTGTCCAAGTAGATTTAGTAGATTTCTTTGGCATGCTTGATTGCTCATATGTGAATGCATATATATGACGAAACCTGCATTTGAATGAATGAAAATGAATTCTCTTTTATACTAATCTTTACATAGTTTATAAATGGATGAAATGTAAATTAATGTTTGTTGACTGAAAAGGTTAATAGTTTACCTTTATACTTTAATATGTTTTCATTGCCAGATGTAATTGAAATAAACTTCATGTGCATGTTGAAAAGATTTAAAATTTGATAAGATTAAATATATTTAAAAAAGAATTGATGTTGTTCTATGATTTAATTTCAGGATAATCATTGAAAATGCCGCTTCCCTTAATCTGCAAGTTGGCCCATCGAGGACGATGTGCAGGTTTGGTGGCGGTGGATGTCGGGAAGATTTGCATCTTTCAGTTGATAACCAGAGGAAATAAAAGCAACTTAATTGGTGAATTCTAAACCTCTTTTTCACTATTGATCAGTTGTTCTGGATTGTATTAACTACTTTTGAAGTGTTTGCAGGTACAAGAAATGATGAAGAATATGTGTT
>CM035420.1:177496619-177559119 GCA_020310875.1 Ceratopteris richardii | reverse complement strand
GAATAGAGCCATAGTGCCAGTGACACCACTGCTTTTAGAAAGTGACCCGAGCAATCTTAGTTTTGACTCTACTCACATGGATAGTCCACAGGCTTACTACATGCAGTCACCTGAGCATAATGAGTCATATTACTCTGAAGATCTAAGTGAACCTAGTTGGGATCCAGAGTATGCAAATGACATGTATGCAAACCCAAACTCTAGACCTCAACCTAGGCAGTAAGACCCCCAGTTCCTAGAGGACCATGCTACCGATGTCAAGAAGATCACTTCATTTGTGACTGCCCCCATGCTAGCACCTACACAACCCTAGTCAGTAATAATCCAAGGCTTTTTTCAAGATTGCGAAAAGGAGCATCTCTTACGAGGTTGGCCAAAGAATCCCAATAATATGCCAAAAATCACTCCTATCAATGTTATTGGGTTAGTAGTAGACTCAACAGGAAGTGTAACTTTCACTTCACCTGTGCAAGGGGTCACCAGAGCTCAGGCTTTGCAGCAGAACCAAGGTTTAGGCCCAAAAAAAAGTGTCGAGGTTATTGAAACTGAGAGTGTAGCCAAGAAACGGACGAGAGCCTGGAAAGATAGTCGGGAAAGGATGAAAAGACAATGGTCTAAGAACGTGAGCGAATTAGAAGAGAGCATAAGAGAAATAAAAGCCAAAATTATTGAACTTACCTCTCAAACACACTCTCACATACCACCACCACCACCTTCATCCCTACCACCTTCCAACCCACCGCCTACAACTCCACCACCCCCTAGAGTAGGATCAGTATTAGCTGACCCCATTCCTGAAGACATAGACATGATGCTTAAGGCATATCAGGCCAGAATCCAAGAAGGGTTAAATGTTATAGATCATGATAGATGCTACCCTAGAGCTGATCTAGAGATAGGGAGAACCAAGCTTTGTGCTAAAATGGTAGCATTGGCTCAGACCATGTTTGAAGCCAGTCACCTCTTCAACTACTCTTGCTCAGCTAAGGCACAGTTGCACTTTGATGGGCTGTTGGAGAAGTTGGAGAGCATAATTGCAAGATCTGATAAGGAAACCATCTCCCAAGGAAGAGCCAAGGCAAGCGAAAGAATAAGCATTCCCCCCAGGAAGCTTATGTGCCTAATTCCACTGAACTAGACACCTCTTCCTCTATGAATAGGTATTCACCAGAGTTCTTGTGAGAGATTCAAGAAGAGAAATGGGCAAAAGAAAGTGAAGTCCCTCCTTCCATTGAACTTGTGGATGACACACATGATCAATTCCCACAAGACATTCCTTCTATTTATGGAGAGCAGGAGAGTACCCAATCTCATGAGAGATTAGACTTCAAGTCTAACTCCTTACAAGAACTACCCCATTTCACAGGCTCATGGGAAGCAAAGTCTACTTGCATGAGAGCACTCATCGTCATGGTAAGAAACGAAGACTCCATCATCCCTAGGAACAGAGAGGTAGTGAAAAATACTAAAGTGCAGTGCAATCTCGCTTTAGAAAAACTACTCAAGGTTAGGCCAGAGCTATGGAAACATGTAGCCAATCAAGTGCCAGGAGTAGCAAAATCTCATTCCGAGGTAGGATCTCATAGAACAATGCCTGAAATACCCTTGGAAAAGATAGGAGATATGAGTGAAGGTGAAGAAGGGAACACCTATCTTCCCATTACCCATCAAGGATACACAACCAAGGCAATTCTGGACTCAGGTGCAGGAGTTGCAATTGCTACCACCTCCCTATGGAAGCGTTCGGGAAAGCCAGCACTCAAGCCAACGAGAATGAAATTGCAGTTGGCCGATGGTCACATTGAGAGACCCTTATGACTGCTAAAATGTATAACTCTCACTACATGTGGTGTTGAGTTTGAGCATACTTTTGCTATATGTGACTTTAGCAAAAATCATGCCTATGAGATGATTTTGGGAAGACCATTTATGCGGCAATTGCAAGTGTTACAAGATTGGGGAACCAATTCCTTGTACTTGCAACAGTTAGGTGTTACAACCAAAGTCAATCTCAAAAATTACTCTCATAGGGATGTACCCCCCATCCAATGGAATCCCATCCATAGAGCCAAAGATGATACTGAGTCAGTGCATTCCATAGGATCAGGATCCTCATGGATGCATGAAGACACCCACTTATGGATGTGTAAAGTAGCAATAGAAGAGAGAAAAAGCCAGAGAGATAGGTGCGAATGAAAACCATAGTTCAGTTCAAGACCTAGCCTATGCACCTGTAGTATTTCCTGACGAAGAGTTTGAACCTCATGGTTGGGCGAAAATTTTAGCAACAATGGATGTAGCCATCAATGAAGAACAATGGACACCCCACTGTGACAAGGATGGCTATGACATTTCAATCTTCTCCATAGAGCCAATCATGTGTGATTCGGTTTTAGAAGAATGTGAACCTAGTATTGATGCATTCGAGGATGCAAGTGACTCTGATCTAGAGTCAATTATTATGAACCCACCTTTTGCATCAGATGAAGAATACTTCTATGAAGTAGAAGTTCACCCTCAGAGACATGAAGAGCTCACAAATGATGTAAGTTTAACCACACAAGTGACCCCTAAGAATGAAGGCAAGAAAAGAAAGAAGAAAGAAGTCACATCGGAGGAAGAAGAATCTTTGTTTGAGGTCCCTGAAAACTTTAAGAAGTATGAAATAGATGATAGAAGAGTCATGATAAGAATGCCTAAACATGAGGCGCAATCAAGGGAGGCCTATGATAACAAAGAAACCACTAAGAAAATAGTTGTAGCCATAGAGGAAGGAGAAGAAAGATGCACCTACATAGGACATGACCTGACGGAAGAAGAAGAGCAAGAGTTGATAACTTTGCTAAGAGAATATAGAGATGTATTCGCTTGGAGATATAAGGATTTGAAAGGTGTAGACCCGGACATATGCTCACACACTATCCCCATGACCTTAGATGCCAGACCCTCTAAGCAAAAAACATACACATATAATGATAATTATGCTGCCAAGATCAAAAAAGAAATAGATCGTTTGGTGGAAGCTGGATTCATCTATGAAATTGAGCACACAGAGTGGGTATCCCCCATCGTAGTGGTGCCCAAGAAGAATGGAAAGCTACATGTATGCATTAACTTGAAGAAGGTTAATGCAGCCACAATTCGAGATAACTATCCACTTTCGATTACCGAGCTTCTACTAAAATGAATAGCAGGCAAGGAAGTGTACAGCTTTCTTGATGAATTTTCTAGCTACAATCAAGTAGCCATTGCTCCAGAAGATCAGCATAAGATGGCTTTTGCCACAGAGTGGGGCATATTTGCTTTTCAAGTAATGCCATTTGGGCTTACCAATGCGCCCGCTACCTTTCAGAGACTGATGTGTCATGTGTTTAAAGAACTCTTGAGGAAGAATCTGGAAGTCTATGTTGATGATCTCTGTGCTCATTTCAACATTAGACAGACACATATACCTGAACTCAGGCAAACCTTTGACAAATGCAGAGAATATCAAGTCTGCCTGAACCCAAAAAAGTGTGTTTTCATGGTCAGGCAAGGCAAGATTCTAGGACACATAGTGTCAAAGAATGGCATATCCACATATGAGGAGAAAGTGAGAGCTATTGCAGAGCTACCTAGGCCAAGCAATGTCAAGGAAGTGCAGGCTTTCATGGGGCATTGTGGCTATTATCGCTGATTAACTCATGTGTATGCAATCATTGCAAAGCCTCTATACTCCCTTTTGACTAACTTTGAGTGGACCAAAGAATGTGAGAACTCCTTACAATGAGCTTAAACGACGATTATGTTCAGCACCAATCTTAACAACACCAGATTGGAACAAGCCTTTTTATGTTCACATGGATGCATCCAACTATGCCATTGGATGTGTGCTAGCACAACCTACTGGTGAAGGTAATATGGATCTTCCAATTGCCTATGCTAGTAGACAATTAAATGCAGCTGAACAAAATTATACCACTATTGAGAGAGAAGGGTTAGGTATGGTATATGCGGTTAAAAAGTTTAGACACTGTTTGCTTGCAAATAAGTTTAAGTTTTTTACTAATCACCAAGCATTGTTGTACCTGGTAAACAAGCGATGCAATACAAGGAGATTAGTAAGATGGTTTCTCTTACTAATGGAATATGACTTTGAGGTTGTGGTGAGGAAAGGCAAAACTCATTTGAGGGCAGACCATCTCTTAAGGCTCACATCTGAAGAGGCCCCACAAGGAGTGCCAGATGACTTCCTGATGCTTATTTGTTTAATCTAGAAGTTTTACCTCAGTGGGCCAATACATTAGTGCCAGTATTGACATACGGGCCTAACCACCCAATTATAAACACTCAAGACAGGGAGATAGTAAAAGCCCAAAAGTACCATATCATGGTAGGGAGTATGTACAAGCATACAGATCAAGGAATATTAGCCTACTGTGTAGAAGAGGATGAGTACGCAAAATGGTTGCAATTAGCACATGTAGGTGCATTAGAGCAACACTATTCGAGGCAAAGAACTTTACAGACACTAAGGAGACTCGGAGTGCATTGGCCTACTATGGAAGCAGAAGTCCATAAGTTGTGCAAGGAATGCCTAGTATGCTGTATTAGACCACCTGTGGAGCACGCTACTCTGTACCAAGTGTCTTTAATACCAGATTGGAGTGAACCATTAGTAGTCTTTCTGAGGACAACAACATTCCCTCAAGAGATGAACCTGGCTAAACGAAGAAGCTTAGAACAAGAAGCTTTAGACTATACACTTATTGGTGATAATCTCTACAAGCGAGGAAAAGATGGATATCTACGACTATGTGTTCATGAGAGTGAATATCTTAAGATCTTGGAAACTGCTCACTAAGGTGTAGCAGGAGGACACTTTTGTCCAGATCCGATGATCAAGGCAATACTATTTACAGGACTTTGGTGGCCAACCCCTCACATGGATGCACATACCTACGTGAAGCGATGTGATGTCTATCAGCAAACTCAGTATCCTATATGCAAGGATGAGATGCCATTGAAACCTATGATGGGTGGACGTGCATTCTCTAAGTGGGGAATAGACTTTGTAGGTCCTATTAATCCCCCAGCTAAGGGTTCACATGCTGAATATATCATTGTGGCCACAGACTACCTAACCAAGTGGGTAGAAGTAAAAGCCACAACGAAGAACGACGCTCAAATGATAGCTAAGTTCTTATTCGAGAATGTGTTCACAAGATACGGGCTACCTATAGAGCTAGTAAGTGATAGAGGCACTCACTTCTTGAATGATGTCATTGAAAATCTTCTTCAAGAGTTCTTGGTGATACATAAAAAGTCTGCCCCCTATCATCCACAAGCC
This sequence comes from Ceratopteris richardii, assembly GCA_020310875.1. NCBI lineage: Eukaryota > Viridiplantae > Streptophyta > Polypodiopsida > Polypodiales > Pteridaceae > Ceratopteris > Ceratopteris richardii. The sequence goes on along the minus strand of CM035420.1, from coordinate 177,553,790 downwards.
AATGGGCAAGCCGAAAGCACAATAAGATTCTATGCAATGTGCTGACCAACTTAGTGAATAATAAATGCTCTGATTGGGACAAATAGCTACACCATGTTGTTTGGGCATATAGAGTTGCCTATAAAATGGTAATCCAAGCCACACCCTTTCATATGGTATTTGGTCAAAATGCAGTGCTACCATTGGATTTCTTGATACCTACATTGAAAGTAGCATAGGAACATGACTGGACAGGCCATGAGCTCTCCTCTAGAATCTTTGACCTTGAGCAACTAGGTGAAACAAGATTAAGAGCTGCAGCAAGACTTTATACAACCAAGAAAAGACAAAAAGCATATTTTGATGCACACGTGAAGGATAAGGGCTTGGAAGCAGGAGACCTAGTCCTACTCTATACTTTGAAGCAATATGCACGGAAATTAGAGAAGAGAGGATATGGACCTATGATCATAAATAGGATCTCAACGAGTGGAGCAGTTCAATTAGCTACACTAGAGGGTGATGTTCTTCCTAGTTACATTAGCGGATGCAGAGAAGTTATATCAGGAACCCCTCACAGAGGAGATGTTAAATCAACTCAATACTGTGTTGGAACTCAAGGTCAAGCACAAGCTTGGAAGCACATCAAAAAGGTGGACACACACAAGAAGAAGGAGCAAGTAGGGAGCTCCAAGAAGTGTATGTCAAATTTTCAGAAGAAATCCCTAAAAAATAGTGATTTTCATCACTAAAAACCATTCTAAATACCATTTTCTATTTTTGTAACTCACATTTTGTTCAAGCCGAGGAGTCCTCCAGCTTGAGGAATATTAGAAGTACCATCGTACCAATTTTCATAATTTTTAGACTTCGTTTGAGCCCTCAAATAAGCCCTGAAACCTAATTTTTAACTATGCCGGACACTAGGTCTAGACAGGGCCAAAACTACTCAAAAAACTATAAAAAGAGCTAGAGAGCTCATTTTTGAGGTTAGCTTGTTAGAGAATAGAGCATTTGTAAGAGAACTCTTTTGCAATCGAAGCTTTCCATTGTTCCTCTCTGTGATCTTGCCTTGTGTGCGTGTGTGTGTGTATGTGTGTGCATGTTGGTGTGCTTTCACTCACACACTTGTGCCTTCACTCACACACTTGTGCCTTCACTTGCTCATGGTCTTCATACCGGTCCTCACGTCCGCGGATTGACAAGTAAAGGAGGTGGTGCTTACGCTTGAGCTACACCAAATTTTGGCACCGTTGCCAGGGAGAGAGCTTCGAGGACGAGCGTTGTGATGTAAGATCGTAGATTTGCGACGTTGGAAGGTAAAAGAACTGTCCTTTTTGTTCATTTTCAGATTTTTCTTCTTCATCTTCATCATCATCACCATCTCCATCTTCTTCCATCTTCTTCTTCATAGAAATTTCTCGTTTTTTAGTGCATTTCCATCATTTTCATACCATTTTTCATGCATCATTGTGTGTGAAGGTATTAGGAGATGCAAGGGAGAGCAAGTGCCTGTGTTTTTTCATGATTTTCTACACATACGGAGCTCGCCATTGCCGGCGCTCAGAAATTTGAATTTCCCGCCAAAAAACAGGATTCTGTGAAGAAAATCGCGATTCTGTGAAAAATTCAAATTTTTTTGAAAACTCACGATTTTCTATTTCCCGCCTAAAAACCCTCTAAAGGAAACACGATTCTGAGGTCATTCTCAAAATCGCGATTTTGTGGTTGTGCTCAAAATCGCGATTCTCACAAATCACGATTTTCAGCCAAAAACACGATTGTGATCAAACACGATTCTCTGCTCAAAATCGCGATTCTCAAAAAAAAAACATGATTCTCTGGTTGTGCTCAAAATCGCGATTCTCTAAATTTCTCAAAAATACGATTCTGAGAAGACAAGATTATCAGTGGGCTCAAAATCGCGATTCTCACAAATCACATTTTCCAGCCAAAAACACGATTTTTTGAAAAGACGATTCTCTGAAAATACGATTTTCATCCAAGGTACAAAATCGCGATTTTCAGAACACGATTCTCTGTTGGCAATCGTGATTTTCATGTCAAAAACACGATTTTGAGAAAACACGATTTTCAAGGTACAAATACGCGATTTTCTGATTTCACACAATCACGATTTTCTGATTCCACACAATCGCGATTCTCTGATTTCACACGATCGCGATTCTCTTGATTTCCCAAGATCGCGATTCTCTGATTTCATAGCATCGCGATTCTCTAGAAGTTCACAGGATCGCAATTCTCTTGGTTTCACAGGATCGCGATTCTCTTTGTTTCACAGGATCGCGATTCTCTTGGTTTCACAGGATCGCGATTCTCTAATTTCATAGCATCGCGATTCTCTTGAAGTTCACAAAATCGCGATTCTCTTGAAGTTCACAAAATCGCGATTCTCTTGATTTCACAAAATCGCGATCTTTTCCAAAAAGTCCTGTTTGCCTGTTTTGATCCCCAAGAGCCTGATTTGACATAACTTTTTCATCCAAAGTCCATTTTTTGAGCTCTATAGCTCGTTGGAAAGCTCGTTTCGAATCCTACATGGCCTCAACTGTTTTTAATAAGAATAATGCATTAATTTTCAGGTAGGATAATTTGAAGTTGACCCTCAAGTGGGACCAGGAAACCAAGGGGGCTCCAAAGGATTTTTTTTGCAATACCAAGAGGGAGAAAAATTGCATCATGGGAAAGAAAAAAGCAAAAGATAGAAGAAAGGGGGCTAAGATGGGAAAAGAGAAGGGAGATGAACATGAAGTGCATGAAATAATCTCACATGAGGATGAAACATCTAGAGAAAAATTGCAAGGAGTCAAGGAAACGGGGGAAATGTCTAAGGGGGTTGGATTCTTATTTGCAACAAGAGAATATGATAATAATTTTGTCGATATCAGAATAGGATATGACCATAGAAGGTTGGGTGTTTATATCAATCCTAATTGTGAGTGGAATTTAATTCATATTGACCTAGTGGTCATTATCTTAGAGAACATTCAACCAACAACTCACTCTTCTATCCTCATGGATGGTGAACATTATGATTGCATGGGTCAAGTTGTGTTACCTGTTATGGTGGATGATATGCAATTTTTGGAAACATTCTTTGTCATGGATTGTATAGATGAAGACTTGATCATTCGCACCCAAAGGTTCATTACACAAAATCATCAAGAATTTGAGTTGTCTTCTCCACCTATTATGCGTGCTTCTACATATATATCTATGGAAAATCCTAATGAATATCCACCGTATGATAATTGGGGACAAAATCATCCTTTCAAAGAGTGTGCTTTTCATGAACAAAATTTTCTTTCTACTCATGTTTTTTAATCTAATCCTTCATTGAGTACATCACAAGAGACCTTGGAAAATGGAGAAATGGAGGACTCCAAATGTTCGGGGGATGTGGAAGGACCCTCTCTTCTTGTAAACTTGGAGTTCCCTCATGAAACCATAAGCAGGGATGATCTACACTCGGATCATCAAGAAGGAGATGATCAACAAATACTTTGTATCAATGAGGTGGATAGTAATGTCAAATCTATGGTCAATCACGACAATCCATCACCCGTTCGTACATCTAGAGATTCTATGTGTAATAAGGATAAATGTCTCGAGGAACCTCTAGATCAATCTCAAACCACACAAACCCTTTGATCCCTTGCATAAGCTTGATGTATGTATAGAAGATCAACCCTTGTTGCATTCCCCATGTAAAGATGAGTTTTCTCAAAAAACTCACATAGAAGGCCCAAAAGACCCTTACATCAAGAAACACAAATCACATTTTCTTGGTAATGTCAAGCAAATTTGGGTGGCCAAGAAATTACTTAGAGCCCAACCAAATCGCACTATGATATGGGTACCAAAGAAAGCCCTTGCACAAAATCAGCCCCCTCACACTAGACTTCAAAATCTATGGTCTAGGCCTACCATGACTTATCCTCAGAAAGACCACTTCCAATCCAAGGATCCCAAGAAATCAAGCCTAAACTCAGAAAAAATCCAGGGGGGGGACTTCAAGGCAACAACCTGCACAACAAAGACACCAAGGCGAGGTAAAGGACTAAATCAAGCACAGAGCTCCAACAAAGATCAAAGAACCTCTTCTGCAAGGATATGGGTTTGGAAGACGAAAGTACCGATAGCATCCACCAAAGTAAAGAGCCAACCACGATGGATCAAACCCTCACGAAATCATTCAAACATGAAGCGGTTAAAGGTGATCACTACCCAGTCACAGACCGTTCTCAAATGGATCCCTATAAGGAGGAATGATCAGTTGTCATCTCGAGATACAATGGATACCTCCAACAAAGATGGCATCAACATCTGCAAGTGACATCAAGCCTCGACGAGCGACAACCATGTGCTCCTTGCACAACCCTGTCTTTTGCACCATTCAGGCCATGCATTTCCAAAGTATGCATTAATATAGGGCCACATTACACGGCCGTGCATAGACACACTTGAGAATCCCAAGCACAAGAGCACATTGACATATGTCAAATATTTCTATTGATACTAACTTTTGTGTTCTTGTTTTGTGATATTTTTTCCAAAAAAAAAAAGAGAGAAGGAAGAGAGGGAGCAAAAAAAAGAGAGAGTGAGAGAGAGAGCTTGTTCCCAGGTTTGGCTCATGGAACATGAATGAGTCATGCTTAGTGGAAGGTGGAACCATTGATTACTGGGCATTTATCAGTTGGATAGAAGTGTTTCATGGCTTGCAGATGATATTATTGCCACCGTATCAGGTAGATGGCAAGCACTTGGCATGAACATAGCATCCACAACTATTGTTTCCTCTTACCATGGTAGGAGGGAAGAGCTTGAAGGTGACAAGACTCCTGCTTATGGTGAGCTAAAGAGAATATGTGAAACTAAGCTTGGTGTAGTTCTCGAATGTTGTTTGTCAAGGAATATGAAGAAATTCAATTCTCTGTATTTGACAAATGATGCTTTGAAAAGAGGAGACGGGATCAGCCACTCAAAAGATCTCATAAGTGGACCATCAACATGGACATTCATCAACAATGTTCCATCCCAAAGGCCGAATGTACAACACGAAGAGATGAACATCAATCGACCTTCTCCATGGTAAGTATCTTTACTTTGGAAACTTCATAACCATGATAGCTTAGGAAACCTCTTAGTCGGTATACCCTTGAGCACTTAGCTCAAGAACCCCAATTTTTACACCATACTTCTTCTGATGCATTTTCCAAGTAAGCATGCATAGGGCTACATTACAAGGCCATGCACAAGGCACATATTTTCCTCAACCCATGCACGAACACACTTACCCATCATCCAGTAGGGGCTACTATGAACATCAACTTTGGAAGATCTAGAGGACATTAACGGAGACTCACAATGACACAGTCATGCAGATGACCTATGCTCGAAACCAAAAGAAAGTACGAAGCACGGTGTCTCAGCCACCAAAACAAGTGTGGGTGCGGAAAGGCGACCAACCTATTGCAGTCCAATCACAACCACTGGCTCAACTTCATATTAGTGATCAACAACAGGACACTAATAAGAAGTCTTTCAAAAACTCTTCTACTAAAGTGAAGTTTATCTGGGTACCCAAGAAGTTGATGAAGGATGACCCACAATCAAGACAAATTTGGGTGCCTAAGGCTTGCTTGCAGGCTCAAATGGCCGCACAAAAACCACACCATGTATGGGATGATTCACTCACATGACAGTTGATTCCCCCACTCATTCGACATGCACAAACACCTATTCGTCCAAGGGCACGGGCATAATCACTTGTAAATGGGTCCCTAAAAGCCCCATTTTCAAGTAGTCACTTTTGTAAAGTCTCCCCTAGCCCACCGATGATCCCATTGTAAAACCATGCATTACATTTGGTGATCAAAAACTTGTAATAAACCCCCTGACCCCAAATTTGTAAATTCATCTCCATGTACTAAATGCATCATCCTCACATCATGTCATTCCACTTAGCTCATAGAACTATTCATCACTAACTACACACACACCATCATCGAGCACCAACTGACCCACTAACTTGTCACAATGCTTCATGTTAATGTTGTAACGGGGACAAACTGACATCTCTTGACCACTACAATGTTAACATGTGTTTCTATATCCTCACAGAATCGACAGGCAGTAACATGGCAAAAGCAGGAGGTACCAGTTCCCGGGCGGGGTGCAGCGCCAAAATTGTGGACATTGAAACTCTCCTCCTTGAACCACAACTCACCGAGAGGCCTCAAGAGCTCAGAGCGGTGCATGTACTTCCCATTCAGAACCCTCCGCAAGGGCACACATCACAATTTGGCAAACATGCACACTGGTTCAGTGATGTCGTAGGTCCATTGGGTGAGGGCACCTACTTTTGGGAAGCAGAAATTGAATTCAATGGCAAATGGGGAAGATACCATTTCTTTATCCGTGAATTTGAGAAATATCAGGATGCAGAAGTAATGAGATCTGTATGGACGAAGGGGGGCTTGGACAGCTATTTTAGAGCACTCTTACCTAAGCCTCATTTTTTGTGCTGCTCCTACCTGATCAGCATGATCACCCCTAGTAGAGCCAAAGGAGGAGATAATACATTTGTTCTCCCCTCTCTAACACCAGGCCATGAATTGAAAAGATTTAAACTAACACTCAACTTAGTATGGGAGGCCTTGGACATGAATGGCGTGCACATTCCCACAGAGAAAGAAACATTGATCCCTGGAAGAATGAAACACAAAGATCTTAACAAATTAAAGGATATGGTCGCTATGACACCTACCATCGCCCTCCACCTACGCACAATCATGCAAGACTTTGCCTTTCCAGCCCAGGAGTGCTTCACCATGCCACCCAAAAGAATCTGGTTTAGCTTGTACTTGGCAGAGATAGAAAACCTCACAATCAATCTACCCCACTAGATCATAGATCAAATCCACCTAGCACATCAGCGCTAGAATAAGAAACATAAGAATGTGCTTCATGGATGTTGTGCGCTAACAAGGATCATTTACAAGTTCTTAGCTTATGATGTACCTATTCAAAGAGCACTAGTGTGGTCCCGAGCCCAGGAATTCTAGTGACGACTATCAACAACAGGGCCACCTTTGAAGAAGATGATGGGTGCAGTTCAAATACCCTATGCACAATCAAGGGGTGCCACCCTCACACCAGAGGTGACACCACCTCAGACTAGATGTGTCCGTCCATTTACCATTCGCTTACCTAGACAGTGCAGAAGGACCCAATTTGTTTTTCCCTTTGATTCCCTCTGACTTGGAGTTCCCACAAGGCTACACTCTGGATGATTTGACAGATGAAGAAATCGCTCGAATGATTAATGAGGCCAACTAGGAGACAGAGGAAGATCAGACTAGGGGACCGCAACCAACCATAGGAATTTCCACTCCTACCCAACCTAGAGTAGTGAAAGTTGACGAAGATGAAGAAGAGACTGAAGATGAAGCAGACGAGGAACACGACCAGGAGCAAGAAGAAACCCCAGCACTAGTTGGTGCCCCAGCCTATACTACGTAGATCAAAAGATTGTATGAAACTATGAAAAGAGTCTAAGAGCACCACAAGTTATGATTGGAAACAGGGAAGATGCTAATAAGTCAGATGTTGGGAGAAGAAGGGGTTGATGACCAATTTATTGAGTCTTTGAATCTTCATCCAGATGCGTTGGGCCTGGATGAAGTTATTCATTCGGCTCTTGCTTATATTCATCGCTTTGATAAACGAGTGCCTGCCCATCCCATGCGCTCCAACAAGCAAATTCACATAGATGTATCGGCACAAGGAGATACCACACAGACGGAAGAACATCAGGCAGCACCGCCATCACCACACTCCTCACCTCTCATTGCAGAATTGACTTCGCCCCATGACACAACCACCCCAACTTCCACGATCACCACATATGTTATGGGAATTCCTCTCTCTCCAGGCATCCAACTGGGAGGGGTTACCATGCCCACATTCACAACACTATTCATGAACATCACATCCACTCCACCTTCCGTTCCCATTTACGCAATCACACGCATTTTTGACACAATGGAGACCTCAGCAGCCACAACACCACTCCCTCCCCACACACAACCACAATCACCTATACCCCCTCCACCCACATCACCACTTGATTCCACTGCATTCACGATTCCCTTTCCCTTCCCCATTCCCCCTGCATCCTCTCCTTTCCCAGCATTCTTGCATGTAAATAATGTGTTTTCTACATTACATCAATGTGTATATCAACTGCAGAGCGAATATCAGGCTCTAGAAGATCGCCATCGTCAAATAACTACGGATCACTAGCAACTACAGAGGAGGCTTGCGACTATAGAAGAAGAGAATGTGGACCTGAATCAACGCTATACTACGCTTGCACATGCCCACTAGACCTTATTGGAAGCTCCCCAGCAAACCAAATCTTCTAAGGTTAAAAAATTAATAGCCTTACTTGAACTCTATCAATCAGAGCGAATTGGTGCCCATCGAAGTGGATGAGTCGTATGAGGAACCCTATGTTCCTATGCCTATGTCGGGCGGCCGACAAACATTAGAAGTAATGGACACCTTGGAAGTTGAAGCACCAGAATGGCTTCAAAAACTCGAAAAGACCGCCAAAACCCATGAAGATCGCATCACAGTCCAAATCCAATCAATGGCTAAACTGGAGGACACTATTATAAACTCTGAGTACTTCAAGCACATGTCACATCACCGCTGGATAGGAACAAATGATGCTCAATATGTGCCTTACTGTGTGCTCTTAGTAGATTACAATGCGGAGATTCAACAAAAATGTGGCAAAGCCCCGACTTTTGCCACTCAATTTGGTCCTGAAGATCTACTTGAACGTGCGAAACAAGGATAAACATTCCAACCCACCTGACGGATTCGTCTCCTTGAAACATTTCCAGAAATGGTCCGCACATGGAACAACATGCCACTATTTATCAAGTATAATGCATGTTACGTTCCCGTCCTCCGAAGATGCACCTAGCCCGAGTTTGCCATTGTTGTCAAGAATGTCAAAGGCTGTGCCAAATGGTTGAATTATGTCTATATAGCACCTCCACAAGGATAGGCCTCGGTTGCATATATGATTTACACCATCCGTCACTGGAGTCTTAGGCTACACAACACCCCTGACATGATGGCTCAAATGTGTATGAAGATATTTGAATTAATGCTGGTCACATTCAGAACATTCAAAAACATCAAAGACCCACATTTCTCATGAGTCGGCTTCACCACAGGCAACCTAGACGTGGTGTATGACATGAGCACAACCCCCTCAATCAATGTAATATATGCTTGGCATGCAAGAATAAAGTACCTCCCAACTTGCTACAAACAAACTTTTGAGGAGATGTTCATCAGAGGGTTCTGGGAATACCACTCTGAAATATTCATGCCCAGGCCCTCACATCTCCTCCAACTGTTCGCTGTGGAGAGGACTTTACACTCAGATCAATTGCGGTTGTCACATCCGGACATTCTAAGGCCAGTAGATTGGGATGCTTTACTAAGAGACCTAGCACGGGGGATGCGGCTAGAAGAACATCACCTAGCTTCAGATGTTGTTGAATACTATGTCAAATGTTCAGCCAAACAAGGGTCTGTCAGAGATGATAGACGCGAGAGAGGGGGGGTGTTGGCAGCAGTCAAGGCACCTAAGGACCCACGAGACAAGGAAGCCAAAGAAGGGAGTCAGAGCAAGGAATAAGCAAGCAGAGCAGTCAACGCAGATCTGGCAAATAGGCCCTTAAATTTTTCCATGAAGAAATACTTCCCAAATAGTGATTTTAGTCACACCACGCCATTGTAAATACCATTTCCCCTTCTTCTAGCTCCATTTTGTGCAAGCCAAGGATTCATTGAGCTTGAGGAGCATTAGAAGTACCTACCTATCAATTTTCATATTTTTTAGACTTCGTTTGAGCCCTCAAATATGCCCTAGAACCTAATTTTTAACTAGGCCGGACACTAGGTCTGGATAGGACCAAAGCTAGTCAAAAACTATAAATAGAGCTAGAGAGCTCATTTTTGAGGTTAGCTTGTTGTAGATTTGAACTTGTATGAGACTTTTTTGAGTAATGTAAAGAACTCCATTGTTTCTCTCTTTGTCTTGCCGTGTGTGCGTGTGTGTGTATGTGTGTGCATGTTTGTGTGCTTCTCACTCACACACTTGTGCCATCATTTGTTCGAGGTCTTCATACCATCCTCATGTCTTCCCGGATTGACATTAAAGGAGGTGCTACTCATCACTGAGCTACAGCGGGCTGCCTCGAATGCCTTGGTTGCTCATACTTCTTCCATGGCTGAAATGGAGCTTTGGCATGCTCATTTTGGTCACTTGAACTTCAATAGTTTGCTTTACTTGCAAAAGAAGAAGAAGGACATGGTTATTGGTTTGCCTACACTTGAGTCCATTGAAAAGCATGCATTTGAAGGTTGCATTCTTGGAAAAATGCATCGTACTTCTTTTCCAAAAGATGGTCATACACACACTACAAGAAAATTGCAGGTTGTTCATAGTGATGTATGTGGTCCCGTCAAGACTCCATGTTTTGGGAAGCATGTATATTTTGTTACCTTCATTGATGATGCTACTCGCCATACATGGGTGTATCCTATGAAAGCAAAGAATGAGTTATTTTCTTGCTTCAAAGCATTTTTAGCTATGGCTGAAAATTTTCCTTCACAAAAGCTTTTGACTCTACGCACGGATCGTGGTGGTGAATACATGTCATATGAGTTTAACGCTTTTCTTCGTGAAAGGGGTATTTCACACCAATGTATAGTGCCATATACACCTCAGCAAAATGGTGTTGCCGAGCATAAAAATAGAACTCTACTTGAAATGGCACGATGTATGGTTAAAGGAAAGCATCTTCCTGATAAGTTTTGGATGGAAGCGGTCATGTGTGCAAATTATGTGTTGAATTGCTGCTCTACAAAAGCATTGAGAGTCATCACTCCTTATGAGGCTTGGAATGGTCATAAGCCTATGGTTAGCCATATGCGTGTGTTTGGTTGTTTGGCATATGCTCTTGTGCCATAACAAATACATCACAAACTTGATGACAAGGCAAAGAAATGTATATTTGTTGGTTATAATGCTGAAAGTAAGGGATATCAGTTGTACCATCCATTGACTAACACAATTATTGTGAGTTGAGATGTGGTATTTGCTGAAAATTTAGTTTTCCCTCTACTCGAATGCAAAAAATAGCCAACAGTTAGCTCACAATATGTGTTTGATACACTCATGCCTTTGTTCCAAAATGGTGTGCTTGACTATGGCCATGTAGACCAGCTAACTGAGGCTCAAAGGGCTAAAAAATTCCAGCCAAATATGGCTGAAAATGCAGAGAATTTCCAGCCAAACATGGCTGAAAATTTTCAGCCAAAAATTATCAAAATTGGTGCAAATTTCCAGCCACATATGGCTGAACATTTGCACAAAATATGGCTAAAAATGAGCATGAAATTCAGCCCACGCATGATGTACATTTTGAAGATGTATTACATAATGAACGCATGTCTATCAAGAGTGCACAATCTATGCCAAAGTGGCTGAAACAAACTTTGTTGGACAGCAAATTGAGTGCACCTTTACTTGGTAGAACAAGATCAAGCTCTCACCATGCATCAAGTAATTTTGTGGATTATTCTCTTATTGCTACAACATGTAATGAAGAGCCACTTTCTTTTAAAGATGCATGTGACGATCCACAATTTATGAGTGCTATGCAATCAAAAATGGATTATATACATAGGAATGTGTTGAGCCCATAAAAGTTGTATTGATCAAAGTCAACCACAATCAAAGTCAACCATAGTCAAAGTAAAAAATAGGTCAAAGTCAAATCAGTCATATTCAACATGTTCAAGGTCAAAGTCAACATGGGTGAAGTCAAAGTGTTCAAAGTTCGGGTGTCAAGGCACAGGTAGTGCACAATTAATTGTTCATAAAGGGTATAATTGTAGAAAGTTGGTTGTAGGTTGCAGAGGTATTTCTGTAATTCCCTAAGGTTCAAAAGTGTTTTCAAAGACTCTCCTTCAAAGCAGATGCTTTGCCTAGGAACGATAAAAAATCCGACTCCTCATTGGGCGAGATCCATTGTGCCATGAGGGTCTTATTTGGCACAACGGCAATTGCTTGTCCAAAATTCCTAGAATCAAGGTGAACATGGACTATCATATCACGCTTAACAAGAATTGATGCCTTACTTGGACAAGGCTGCGGTCGGATTTCAAGTTCATGTCTATATGGCATCCCCTCATCAAGATCAAAAAGTTGGTTCTCATGTGGCAAATTCTCCATTGTGGTATCTGGACCAATCTAAAGACTAGCAAATTTTTTGGGGCTCTATCGTGGCAACTGATGTCGCCATAGCATTGAGGATCTGGGTCACATCTTCTTCACATGCCCCAAGTCTCTCCTACTCTGGCAGACCCTTGGGAATATTTTGAGACTATAGGAACAAATCACCTAGAAGTAGTGAACAAGCGCTTCTAGGTGAAGTGATCGGCTTCTCAGCAACACTGTGGAATACTACAAGAGGGGAAACCCTTTGGAAGATTCGGAGGGAGCAGTGTGCCTACAATTTTGGACACCCTCCTAAAGAGTGGTCGATCGAGAATTCTTTGTTCCTTCTCCGTAAAAGAATCTACAACTGCAAGAGGTCCCCACCCTTTAGGCATCATAAAGTGTTTCTCATAGAGAACAACAAGAATCTTAAACCCAAGTGGGCCCTGCATGATGGGCATGAGAGGGTTATTAACCTCCTTTGTAACACTCTCTAGATCCACAAGTTCTACCCCTATTTTGTGGGATTTAGGGGGGTCCCAAGGGCACTAGTCCCATTCACTTGTAACTTGTTCTTCCTTTTTTTAAATTAAAGTCCGAAAGAGTAGACCAAAACCGAACTTCACTTTTTGAAAAAAAAAAGTTAGAAACTCACTTTGTATTATTTATTTCTTGTCCCCAACATTATTACATAAATACCTAAAATAAAAGGTTTTTCTACCTTGCTATTTATTCATACCTCTCACTTTTCTTAACTATGTTCCATATACTTATAATTTACCATAAACGTCCCCCCTTATAAAGAGTTTTATGTACTTAAATTGGTGAAGTTCATATGTTTTGTTGAAATAATTACCATTTTTCATATTTATGCTACCATTTTGATGATTCCTTTATGTTCGAATAAAATGGGTAGCTAGTGTATCAGATAAATGATAATGTTATTGAACTTTAATGTGTGCACTATTTAATACTTTATTTGGATCTTGGTTGATATTGCATACGTCGTGTGGGTTCTCGCGAAGATGATTTCTGCTGAAGTAACACAATTGTCAAAATGTCCTTTTATGTTAAATTCTTTTGTGGATTTGTTATAGTGAATTCTGCTATGCCAAAGACTTGATAATTTGTTGTGGAATCCCCTTACATTTTTGTAACATCCCCACTTAGGTTGGAGCCTTAAATTTTTACGAACATATTTAATTGTGTAATTCCGAAGAGTATGGGAAAGCTCACCATTGTAATTGGTTCACTTATCATAGGTCACAAAACTCAATAAACGAGTTAGAATAGATCTATAGTTGGTGTAAGACTATTTTTAACTAGAGTGCTTACTTTAGGGTTTGGGCAAGGACACTTTTGCTATAAAAAATCTCAATTAGATCTCATTTTGGTGGACTTTTTGCATTTGATGAATAGAGAATTCTTAACTCTCTCTTTTCATGCACTTTTCTTCCTTCTTCTTGATTCATGGAGTTGGATATGGTGAGAAGTGTGTGTCCCAATGGGGTATGCATGCTTGGAGAGACTTATTTCATGCATGTGTAGCTCTTTACGTGCATTGTGATCTCTATTGTGAGGTAAGGTCAATTTTGTTAGAGTCTCTATGCCTATTTTCTCTCTCTAACATTCAATTTTGCACATTTGACATGTTTCAAGGGGGGATATCTGTGATGCCCAAGCAGATATTGCTTCCAGGACTTATTTAGCACTTTCAACTATAAGTTCTCTCCAATCTCTCTCTTTTTTCTCACTTCCATAGCTTTTTATCTTGGTTTCCATGCCCATGATTGGGTAAGGTACTTGGATTGATAATTTAGGTGTCTCAATCGCCCACTTTACTTACAATGCAAACACCTTTTGGCACTGTTGCCAGGGATTCTTTGTTTAAATACACTATGAAAAGCTTTTTCATTTGAAACGAAGAGGATTTAGTGCTTGTAAGTGATTGGAGACCAAGGGTCGCTCAACAAATATTTGATTGGCAAGGTAAGTAACCATTACCTTCATAAAAGCCATCATTTTTTAATGTTGTTTGAGCTCTTTTGAGGTTGAGTGGAAAAGTGAAGCTTTGGAGCAAGTTAGAGAGTTTTTGGAACCTAGAGGAGGTCCTCTAGCGCTTCAAACCTCAAACACCAAGGTAAGTTCATCTTATGTGTTGATATCCTTATGAAGTCCTTATGTGTTGATATCTTTAGTTAGTGATGTCTGTGAACACTTTAGGATTGACGGGGCACTTTTTTCCCTCTTTAAGAGGTTTTTTCCCTTGGCTTGTATATACGCCTACAACTTTAACATGTCACTTATCTTTGTGCATTCTCTTGGTAATACATTAAGTATTGTGTGTTGTGCTCCAAGCTTCTTCTTCTTCTTCCTTGTGTTGTTCACATGCTTCCATAGACCTCAAACTCCAACAATTGGTATCAAAGCAGGTTGCCACTGCATCTAGGGTGTTCATCCACACCCCTTCCATCAGAGTCTCAAAATCACAATGAAAATTGGTGAGCATACTTAAGGCGATTAGGAGTTCAAAAGAGCTTTGTTGTGTGGTGTGAAAATCACGATTTGAGGTTGTTTCGGCCTCCAAATGCACTATTTCAGTGCTTATGCAAGAAATTTCATCTTTTTGTCCCAAAGGTATATACAGGTTTTGGTTTGGTAGTATGAGCTCCTCAAAATTTGCTACAAGTTTAGTAGCACTTGACAGGTTAGTTCTGTACAACTTTTTGAGATATATTCATTTTTCTACATCAAGGTATTTTAATCAGTGGCCATGGTTGAAAGCAGTGATGTATTCTGTATGTTGGCTATTGAGGATAAGTTGGGTGGTAACAATTACCCATTATAAGCTTATATGATGCATTATGTATTGGTTGAAAAAGGACTATAGAATAATGTGGAGGGTGTTGAAAAACGTCCTATTACACCTGCAAATATAGTTACTGAAGCTGATGTAGATGGCGTTGAAGATGGTGATATTCTTTAGGTTCTTATTCGTGTTGCAGTTCTTGTTGCATCTACTA
Organism: Ceratopteris richardii; assembly: GCA_020310875.1. Taxonomy (NCBI): domain Eukaryota; kingdom Viridiplantae; phylum Streptophyta; class Polypodiopsida; order Polypodiales; family Pteridaceae; genus Ceratopteris; species Ceratopteris richardii. Next base: position 177,538,454 of record CM035420.1, on the reverse strand, counting down.
AAGAGCAACTTCATTGGGATGGCAAAGATGCTCAAGCACATGCATTGATAACTTTGTCTGTCAAACGTGCCATTATTCCTCACATTCGCTCCTCCAAAATAGCAAAGGATGCTTTGGATACACTTACCACTTTATACTAGATAAGGAATGAAGCTCGTGTTTCGTGCCTCCAAAAACAGTTGGAGAGTGATCACATGAATCAAGAAGATTCCATTGATAGTTTTTTCACAAAGATCAAAGATTTGAAGGAGCACTTGATTTTTGATGATGAAGTCTTGTCTAACAATTCACTTGTGTAGACTATTTTGAATGGTCTTCCAGATTCATATCAAAGTTTTGCTTCTAGTCTTCGATTAATGACTAAAGGCAATCAAAATGCCTTAACATTTGAGGTGTTGGTCTCTATTCTATTGCAAGAAGATCAATCTAGGCAGAATAGGTCCATTATGTGTGTTGCAAATCAAGCTTTCCTGGCTAGTCAGAAGGGCTAAGGTAAATGCAGCTCATCTACTAGTAAGAAAAAATCTGCTAAATTTGCACAATCAAAGAAGCGTGACAGAGACAAGAAGAGAACAGAAAAGAAAAAATTGTTTTGCAAATACTATAAAGGAAATGATAATTTCATAAAGAGTTGTCCAAAATTGGTTGCAAAAGAGGTAAAGAAAAAAGAGGTTGGAATGGTTGTTGTAGAAGCCTCTACACCCAAATCAGAGTTTGCAAATCTTCTGCAGAATGAAGGATGGGCATTTACTACTATTTGAGTTAGGACCCATTTTCTCATGAATAATGTATGTGTGCAGTAGACTCAGATGTTTGGTATTTTGATAGTCGGGCAACCAAACATATTACCTCGCAACACAATTTCTTCACTTCACTTGAGCCTACCTTATAGGGAATACTATCACATGTGCCAATAACTCCTCTTATCCTACCATGGGAGGTGGTAAGATCATTTTAACTATTGCTGATGGTGGTTTCTTTACATTATCGGATGCTTTATTTGTGCTAAGGATCAAGAAAAATCTTTTATCAATTTCAGCATTAGCCAAGATCATCTTGATTTTGAAATTTGTTGATGATAGATGTACAGTTCATGGTCTGTCAAATGGCGACACCATTATTGCTTCTGGCATTTTATGTCATGGGTTGTATAAGCTCATAGACTATGCAAAATCTATGAATGATTTAGCATGTGTAGTTCAAGATTCTTAGGCTATGTCAGATGCAAAGCTTTGCCATATATGCTTTGGTCATCTAAATTCTGCTAGTTTGCTATGCCTATAGAAATCTGAAAGGATGTCCTCTCTGCCCAAACTTGAGGTGCCCGGTAAACATGTCTATGAAGGCTACATTTTGGGCAAAATGCAGCATTCCTCCTTCCCAAAATTGTTGATATATTTAGGTAGTGACGTGTGTGAACACACTAGGACCTTCCAGGCACTTTTTTCCCTCTTTAGGAGGTTTTTTTCCCCCGGCTTGTATATACACCTATAACTCTAACATGTCACTTATCTTTTGTACATTCTAGTGGTAATACATTCAATATTGTGTGTTGTGATTCAAGCTTCTTCTTCTTCTTCTTCTTCTTCTTCTTCTTCCTTGTGTAATTTGTGTGCTTTCGTAGACCTCAAACTCCAACAATTGGTATTAAACCAGGTCGTCGCTTCATCTAGGGCATCGTCCACACCCCTTTGGTCACAGTCTCAGAATCGCATGAAATCTTGCGAGCATACTTAGGCTAATTACGAGTTCAAAACAACTTTGCTCAGTCGTGTCGAAATCATGATCTGAGCTCGTTTTGGCCTCTGAATGCACTATCATAGTGCTTGTGTAGGCAATTTTATCTTTTTGTGCCAAAGATACATACAAGTTTGGTTCGCTAGTATAAGCATTTCGAAGTGTGTTACAGGTTTAGTAGAACTTGACAGGGTAGTTCTATTCAACTTTTTGAGATACAGTCATTTTTTTGCATCAGGGTATTTTAGCTAGTGGCCATGGCTGAAAGTAGTGATGTATTCCATATGTTGGTTGTTGAGGATAAGTTGTATGGTACCAGTTAATTACCCATATGGGCTTATATGATGCTTCATGTATTGGTTGCAAAAGGACTGTGGAATATTGTGCAGGATGTTGAAAAACATCCTATTACACTTGCAAACAAAATTGTTCAAGGTGATGCAGACGGCATTGAAGATGAAGATATTCTTCATGTTCCTATTCGTGTTGTGGTTTTTGTTGCACCTACTATAGAGAAAATTCATTGGGATGGTAGAGATGATCAGGCACATGCATTGATAGCCTTGTCTGTCAAATGAGCCATTATTCCTCACATTCGTTCTTGCAGAATAACTAAGGATGCTTGGAATACACTTACCACTTTATACCAAGCAAGGAGTGAGGCTCCTGTTGCTTACCTCCAAAAATAGTTGGAGAGTGAGAACATGAATGAAGAACATTCCATGGATAGTTTAATCTATTGATGAAGACTTCCATGACTGTTCACTTGTGCAAACTGTTCTGAATGGTCTTCCCAATTCATATCAGAGTGTTTTGCTTCTACTCTTTGTTTGATGATGAAAGGAAATGCAAATGTCTTAACATTTTAGGAGTTACTCTCTTTTCTGTTGTAGGAAGATCAGTATAGGCAAAACATGTCCATTATGTGTCTTGTAGATTAAGCTTTCCTAGCTAGTCAGAAGGGCAAAGATAAATGGAGCTCTTCTACTAGTAAGCACAAATCTACTAATTCCACACAATCAAAGAAGGATGACAGAGACAAGAAGAAAACAAAAAAGCAAAAATTGTTTTGTAAATAGTGTAAAGGAAACGATCATTTCATAAAGAGTTGTCCAAAACTGGTTGCTCAAGAGGCGAGGAAGAAAGAGGTTGGAATGGTTGTTGCAAAGCCCTCTACACCCAAAATAGAGTTTGCTAATCTTGTGTAGAATGAAGAATGGGCATTTACCACTATTTGTAGTTATGACCCATCTTCTCATGAACAGTGTATGTCTGCAGTAGACTCAGATGTTTGGTACTTTGATAGTGGGGCAACCAAACATATTACCTTGCAGTGCAGTTTCTTCACTTCACTTGAGCTTGCCCCTACAAGGAATACTATCACATGCACCAACAACTCCTCTTATCCTGTCATGGGAGTTGGTAAGATCATTTTGACTACTACTGATGATAGTTCGTTTACATTGTCAGATGCTTTATTTGTGCCAGGGATCAAGAAGAATCTGTTGTCAGTTTGAACTTTAGCCAAGATTCGATTGGTTGTGAAATTTGTTGATGAAAGATGTATAGTTCATGATCTGTCAAATGGTGATGTCATTATTGCTTCTGGCATTTTATGTTGTGGCTACTTGGATTGTTTTATCCCAACGGGGGATCACAACCACCAGATTTACATGCTTTTTCTAACTCTCACTGGGCTAGTTTCTATGACACTCGTGTGTCCACTAGTGGCTTTTGCTTCATGCTTGTTAGGTCATGTATATCTTGGTTGAGCAAGAAGCACCCTATTGTGACCACTTCGAGTTGTGAGGCTGAGTTTAGGGTAGCTTTCATAGCAACTATTGAGTGTGTGTGGCTTAGATGCCTTATGGTTGATTGGGGTGTTGTTCAGTCTTCTTCCACCACCATCTTCAGTGACAGTCATAGTGCATTCGTAGTTGCAAGGAACCCTGAGTTCCATGCTCGCACTAAGCACATTGAGGTGCACTATCATTATGTCAGGGAGAGATTCTGAGCTGGAGAGATCAATTTGGCATATGTCACGGAAGAACATTGTAGACCTTTTCACAAAGGCTTTGCCTAGGGAGAAGTTTGAAGCTTTCTGAAAATCTTTGGGCTTACTTCCTTTTGCGGATTGATTCCACATAGCTTGGCACTTCCTTATACATGAGTGAAACCTCCTTGTTCACTGCATCATTCCTAGGGGGATTTGCTGATATACTTAGGCAGTGATGTGTGTGAACACACTAGGATCATCGGGGCACTTTTTTCCCTCTTTAGGAGGTTTTTTCCTTCGGCTCGTATGTATTCCTATAACCCTAATGGGTCACTTCTCTTCTATACATTCTAGTGGTAATGTGCTCCAAGCTTCTTCTTCTTCTTTGTGTTGTTTGTGTGCTTTTGTAGACCTCAAACTCCAACAAAAACATGGTTTAGTATGAGCTACTAAAAAATTGCAGCTTGTTCACAGTTATTTTTGTGGTCCTATGCAAACACCTTCTTTTAGGAACTATCTTTACTTCGTGACTTTGATTGATGATTTTTCCAGGCATGCATGGGTATACCCATTGAAGGAAATTCTAAAGTGTTTATGTGCTTCAAACAGTTTTTGGTTTGGCTGAAAATTTGTGAGCATGTAGAATGGGCACCCTCCCTTCTGATTGAGGGGGAGAATATATGTCTTCTAATTTTAATGCATTTTTGGCTGAACATGGGATAAAACATTAGTGTAAAATGTTGTATACACCTCAAGAAAATGGAGTTGCTGAAAGGAAGAATGGTTCACTCATGGAGATGGTGAGGTGTATTGTTAAGAGTCAGTCTTTACCACATAGTTTTTTGCTTGAGTTTGTTATGTGTGCAGCATATGTACTTAATAGGTATTCCACTAAAGCATTACAGTCTATCACTCCATAGGATCTTGGCATGATCGCAAGCAATTTTTTGCTCACATGTGTCTCTTTGGTTGTCTGGCATATGCATTAGTGCCTAAACAACAATGCAAGAAATTTGATGATAAAGTAGTGAAATGTATTTTTGTTGGGTATGGTTTTGAAAGCAAAGGCTATCGTCTGTATCATCCATAGAATAAATGCATTTTGGTTAGCTGTGATGTTGTTTTTGTGGAAGATGCTACTCGGCCATTACTTTCATGTACTACAAAGACATCAGTTAGCTCCAAAGATTTGTATGATACTTTGGTGCCTCTTTTTATAGGTGGATAGTCTAGTGCTAATCCAAATGAGGCTCGGCCTTTAGAGGTTTCACATGATGATGTAGATCATTTCATTTCTTATGCAGATTTACATGATGCACTTATTGATGAGAGAAGTGATATATAGCAGGCAAAAACTATGCCTAAATGGCTAGTGCAAACTTTACAAGATAGGAAATTAAATGCAACTCTGTCATAGCATACTCCTTCAGGCTCTCATAGTGCTTCTTTTGCATCAGACTGCTATCAAAGCAACTTCGTCGCTTTCGTGTACCCATCGAACGTTGCCCTTTCGGGGTTCCTTAGGGACCGATTCACTCTGCGTAGATTGACTGAACGCAGAAACCCTGGAACTGGCAGGCGATCATGTTTTTCACATGATTTCTCGTTACTCATGTCAGCATTCTCACTTCTGGTACCTCCAAGTGTTGTCACCAACAACCTTCCTCAATTGACAGAACGTTCCGCTACTGACACTTGAAAAAGCTTCTTTCAAGGTCTCGTCGCTTCGGTGAGTCACTTGAGCCCCGATACATTTTCAGTGCCATGAAGCTAGACCAGTGAGCTATTACGCTGGCTTCCTTTAGTCTTTGTGATGAGAATGAGCCTGTTTCGTCTATTGAAGCACAAACTTTTGAAAATTGGATGGTTGTTCTACAATCACAATATGATGCTATTATGAAAAATGGTACCTAATCTTTATGTTAATTGCCTCCTAACAAGAAGGCCATTGGCATTAAATGGATATACAAGCTGAAGTGTAAGCCTGATGGAATAGGAGACAGGTATAAGGCTAGGCTTGTTACAAAAGGTTATGCTCAAGAAAGAGGCATTAACTTTGATGAGACCTTTGCACCTACATGTTGAATGACTACTGTTCATAGCATATGTGCACTTGCAGCTCATCGTGGTTGCAAGGTACATCAGTTGGACATTAAAACTGCATTTTTGAATGGTGACTTGCATGAAGAAGTGTATGTTTTCTAGCCCCATGGTTTTGTGCAAAAAGGGCATGAACACAAAGTGTTATTGAAAAAGGCATTATATTGTTTGAAACAAGCACCACGTGCTTGGTATGAAAAGATACATGCCTACTTGATTGCACATGGTTTTAATAACAGTCCAATTGAGAGCACCTTATACGTTAAGCATGAAAATGATGTGCATTGTTGTCTATGTTGATGGCATGTTGCTCACTTGTTCTAATGAGAAGCACATTGTTGATTTTTAAGGTTGATTTGCACACCTCATTTGAGATGTTAGATTTGGGGCATTTGCATCATTATTTGGGCATTTAGTTTATGCAAGTTGATGGCAGACTAGCTTTGTGTCAAACAAAATATATTGACACATTATTGCAGTATTTTGGCCTTGAAGACTGCAAACCTATTGCCACTCCTATGGAGACAGGTTTATGGTTGAGTCTTCATGATGTTGGAGATGCCTTTGATGTTTCTATCAGCAGGCTCTTGGATGCTTGATTTACTTATGCATTATTCGGCCAAATATTGAGTTTGTTGTCTCATAAAAGAGCAAGTTTATGCATTGCCTAGGTGTCAAGCATTGACAAGTGATTAAACGCATCTTTTGCTACTTGAGTGGTACCCGGCTATTTGGATTGTTTTATCCCAAGGGGGGATTACTGCCACTAGATTTATATGCTATTCTTGACTCTGAGTAGGCTGGTTGCTATGACACTCATGTGTACACGAGTGGTTTTTGCTTCATGCTTGGTAGCTCATGCATATCTTGGTTGATCAAGAAGCAGATTATGCAGAAACTTCTAGAGTTGAGGTTGAGTATAGGAAAGCTTTCACAGTGACTATTGAGTGTGTGTGGCTTAGATGCCTTATTGCTGATTTCGGTGTTGGTCAGTCTTCAGCCACCACCATCTTCACCATCAGTCAGAGCGCATTGGCAATCGGGAGGAACCATGTGTTCCATGATCGCACCAAGCACATTTAGGTGCACTATCATTATGTTAGGGAGAGGTTCTCTATTGGAGAGATCAATTTGGAATACATGCCCACATAGGAGAACATTGTAGACCTTTTCACAAAGGCTACTTAGGGAGAAGTTTAAAGCTTTCCGCAAAGCTTTGGGCTTACTTCCTTTTGTGTATTGATTCCACATAGCTTGGCACTTCCTTATACATGAGTGTCAGCTCCTTGTTCACCGCATCACTCCTAGGGGGGATTTGTTGATATATTTAGGTAGTGATGTGTGTGAACACACTAGGACCATCGAGGCACTTTTTTTCCTCTTTAGGAGGTTTTTTTTTTCATGTCTTGTATGTATGCCTATAACCCTAACGGATCACTTATCTTTGCACATTCTCTTGGTGATACATTCAGTATTGTTTGTTGTGTTGCAAGCTTCTTCTTCTTCCTTGTGTTGTTTGCATTCCACATACCTCAAACTCCAACATTATGCCCCACACGTATGAAAGAAATTATCTAATGTTGAGTCCCTAATAGATTACATCCAAGGATGTAAAGTCCATGCTCATACATGTACAAAAAGAACTTACCTAATTTTGAATCCCTTATAAATTTCTACTATGGTTTTCCATCCCAGAATATTTTGAAATTTTTAAATTGAACCTCTCAACCTAAACTTCCAATTTCAATCAATATCCAAGTACAATTCATAAATCATACGATACATAATTTATTTTTCCATTATCAAGTGTCCTATCTTGAAGGGGAAGATTGAATATAATTTTTATCTTCAATTATATTAGAAGAAGTTCTCTTGAACAAGAGGGCAACACCCTAGTTCTCATTCCTTAAATTTTTGGTAATGGTAACTAAAATGGATTGAATAATTATAATGCTTATTATTTCATAGTTGTACAAAATCTGCATTGCTAATCTCAAAGGTCGAGGTATTGATCATTATCCAAATGAATGATGTGGCACAATGCACTATTAGCAAAATTTTCTATAAATCCTAAAATAAAATGTTAAAGGTGTGCTTCAAAAAGGTAATGCTTAAGCCTTACAAAAATAACTAATAAATTCTTTGAGACTTTAAAGAACCCTAGAAAATTTTATGGACACATCTTTTTATACTAAGAAGAACCATGTCCATTTGTAAACGTCTCAACCAATTTTTACCAAAAACATTTTGGATTTCTTGGTGTTAATAGATAATATTAAGCATTAATATCATTTATGTATTTTTTTTGGAAAAGATCAATGTAGAACATTTGAAATATATCTCTTTGGCAGCATCTTTGCTATGAAATTTGATAAATTAACAAGTACTTTTTAGGAATATATGATATTGATCCAAATAAGTAACCCATTAGGGTTGTTGGGAGGAAAAACCTGATAAGATGGAAAAAATTGCCCTGCTGGTCCTCAATATTTTTAGAAACATCACTACCAAAATATATGAACACATTGTTTGCATAATGAATATGTGGCCTTACTACAACAAGAAAATCTGAAATCTCATGATGATGTATATTTTGGATCTATTGAAGTTGTAATATTGATACAATTAGCCCCAAGAATGTAAAATGTGTGGATGAATGGCATATAGCATTGGAAAGCTACATTGAAGAGTATTCATTATGCTTAAAGATTATAAAATCACAAAGTTAGATACATCTATAATTAGAGGGTTTTGGTTCCTTCATGAGTTCCAATTTTAGGCTTATGGATGGGATATTAAAATTGGTCTATTTTTTGGTTTCATAAGAATTGGTGATGGATCTCTAAGCCAATTAATAGATGAAGCATTTTAAATTTTTCATCTTGTAAACATCAACATATCGTTGTATAGTAAGAGTGCATAGTGCCATATTTTTTATTACAAGTTTGAATACTATAATGTTATCATTTGATGGATTTGTGTCATCATCATTGATTCTATGTTGACATTTTATCTATCAATTTCTTTAAACAATTTATTGAGCATAATTTGTGATACGATGCATTTTTGTTTCATTATGGTACCTATAAATAGTTAGTAGTGATACGAATTCCACCATGACTTCTAGAACTTGAGTATTAACAAATGTGCTCACCATTGATGTCTAATATCTTCTATGTCTTAAAGTTATTAGAGAGATATATCCTAATTGCTTTTAATTTTTTCTGTGTTATCTCTCTTTTCAAGACATGTCGCTAGGATTGGTCCCTACCGAAATAAAGATCTACCAATTCTCAAGTTCATGTAATTGATATGGCATAGCTCCTTGGTATCTCTCACATCATAACTTCACTTTTAATCTCGATGAGTTTCTTGATCTTTCTAAACTATTTATTTTGTTTTGAATACATTTAAAAATTTTTAATTGAATGGTACTCATAAAATGTTTTTTGCTAAGCCAATGATCTCCAGAAATAGATCTATTGGCTACAAGTTATGGAAACCCATATGTCTAATGGGCTAATTTAAATAAACAAGGAAATTCCATGATATGTTGTCCCTTGCACCCTATAATGTATTTTCCATTTTTATGTAGTTATTGATAAATAGATGTTAGGCTGGGTAATATTTGGAGACTAGATAGAAATGTACAAAGAAATCATGGGCAATGGGTTCATGGTTAGGGAGTTCATGAGTAAGCAGTTTATGAACAAGGTGGTCTTAGATTTAGGGTTCATAGGCTTATGAGCAATGGGTAGTCAATGGTCATGGTTTTTTGGAGAATGGATGGTTCAAGAACCTCTAACCAAGAATGATCATGGATTCATGCATATAAGGAGAGGCCTCTCACCAAAAAAGGTCATGAACATGAGGAAAATGTTGAAATGAAAGAAGCTACTCCTACTCTACAATTAATCACAAAATAAATTAACTATGGAGGAAGGAACAAAAGATATGAAAACATGATGAATACATTAAAATGGAAATGAACTTACAAAGATTGCTCTATGAGCATGGAGACTCCATGAGGAGTGGAAGCACACTCTTGGCAATGAGCTAGAGTGGAATGACTTGTTTGGAGTGAAGGGAGGCGTTGCTTATATGGATTTTGGGAGAATTCCCTTGCATGTGGGATATATGTGCTTGCATGAGAATGAAAATGGACTTGGGACAAAAGGGTAGAGCATGGAACTCTCAACACCCCCCTCCATGTGATGACCCTTTTGTTTTCAATATGGGGGACTAGTGACATATGGGATCACTTAGTCCATTCGGTTTTTAGGATCTAAGGACATATGGGATCCTTAGACATAACTTGGAAATATGGCATCCAAGTGTGGGACATATCGCATCCCTATGATCTTGGGACATATGGGATCCCAAGACATATACTTGGACATTTGGTATCCAAGTGGTTTTTAATGGGATCTAGGGACATATGCGATCCCTAGACATGTACAAGGGTTTACATCATGGGTTAGGTAGTGCTTATGGAACCATTTGCCACCTTCTTTGTGATCCATTGTTGGGATCTTTGGTTGGGTCCTCTTCCTTCTTGTACTTTGTTTTGTTGAAGTAGAAGCCTTTTTCTTCTTCTCGACTTCTTCATGTGGATGCCTTGGTGCACTTTCTTAGCATGTCTAATGCCTTGGATGTGTAGAGCTCGCTTTTTGATGTAAAACCCCATAGCCTAATCATTTTATATGGCATTGGGAAGGTCCTACTATGCTTAAGCATAGTGGTGTCTAATCCCATTACAAGAAAGCCATGTAAAAACTTTTGTTTATGCACACATTTGAATTCTCTTATTACATAGAAAAACATACCTTGAATATAGAGATATTCTCTGTCACTCGTCCCTTCAATCTATGCAATGCATATGAATGAACCTAAACATAGATGTCAATATATCATGCACTGCATATCTTTCAATCGAGTACCTCCAAGAGTGGCATTACTCATACAAATGCGCAATTTAGTTGTGCACATGTCCCATTTGAGAAGTTGATGGAATCGATTGACATCATTACTGATGTAGGCATCTCTGGAGCATCCCTTACTCTACAAAAAGATAGAATAGCATGTGCTAACCTGAGGTTTTTTGTGTGTGCATAGCAGCGTACGCAAGATGCAGGTTAATGGATTCAACTCCAGCAGTCAGATTCTGTGGCCCTGATTTGGCATGCGCATTCTCACTCCTCACTCGAGCATCATCACTAAATGAAGTGGCCTTGATTTGGCATTTGAGTCCTAACTCCTCAACCAAGCATCCTCACTGAATGAAGATATGATGGAGGATCTCTATATCTGAACTTGACATGTCACATGCGTGTTCATTGCTTTGAATCTAGAAACTTCTATAGCTTCATACAACCGAACAAGCGCTACCTTTGGCTCGAGATCTACGTGATCAGCACCGCGTTTAGTATGTCCTTCTCTGTTCCCCTCGAAGCAACTGCATGCGCATTGAACAGGTAGTGCTGAAGAGATTTCTTTGGATTACCTCGGTCACAGCATGAGAAGATGAAAATGCAACAGTAGCAATCTTTATGCATTCCGCTAGGATGCAGATGATGTGTCCCAGATCCAAGGCACCTTGCATAGTAGAAATAGGTGCAGAGTAACATCACTGAGTCTCTCTCTGTTTCTCTCTCTCTCTCTCTCTCTCTCTCTCTCTCTCTGTCTCTCTCTCTCTCTCTCTCTCTCTCTCTCTCTCTCTCTCTCTCTCTCTCTCTCTCTCTCTCTCTCTCTCTCTCTCTCTCTCTCTCTCTCTCTCTCTCTCTCTCTCTCTCTCTCTCTCTCTCTGTGTGTGTGTTTCTCTGGTGTGGCTTGTTCACAGTCTTCATCTCTCTCTGAATGCTTCTCATGAACCTTCCTTTGTTTTGAGTTGCATCTCACCTTAGATCACCAGGCCTTCAACCACATTACTCTATCTCAGAAACAAAAACATTTGCCCCATTCACATTCTTGTGGTAAGACAGCTTAGTAGCATCCATAACCAACGTCATGTCTTTGTAGAGAGGGTTCGTTTGGACTGCTTAAGAGGCAGCAGGCGCAACTGATTTACGTACTTGATTCTTTCTCTAAAAATCTTCACACACTTTCTCTCTCACTATCGAATGCAATTGCCCTTCATGCTGCTCGGCAAGCTTATCCTTGACAGGCCTGCACCATGGCTATTTCCTACCTTCAACACTTGCAGGTGCCAAACATTAAGCAGTTGCACCGTTGCACCTTGCTCCATCATGCGCATCTCTTTCCCTTTTGCATAGTGCAAGAGATGTTCCTTGTTCGCTAGATCTAAGGAGCTACATAGGCAAAGACATGGATATGGCTGAAGCTTGCTTTTCTTTTGAATGTCTTCAGCAAGTTGCATTTGTTTAATATTAGTAGCACTGTGTCCTGAGTCCAACACAAGTCCATAGAGAGAGTCTCACAAAAATGGCAGCATCCATGCATGGAAACAAAACCTTCTTGCTATGATTGAAAGGGATAATCGCGTGATCTATTCAATAAAACTAGTGTTCAAAACACTTTTATTCCTTATGACTTGGTGCTCATAAGCACATACATATCAGAAATGGAAAATGATGAATATGATAAGAGAAAGGACTAAAATTATGCATCTTCAAGAATGAAAGTAGTGCTGAAAAGCACTTTTTCTTGAGAAAGATGCAAAATAGGAGGGAGGGAGGGACTAAGAGTAAAACATGCTAATGAAGGTAATAAAAGCAAAACTCAAAAGGAAATACTATCAATGCAATACATATGCTCTGATACCATGTTGAAATGAAAGAACCTACTCCTACTCTACAATTAATCACAAAATAAATTAACTATGGAGGAAGGAACAAAAGATATGAAAACATGATGAATAGATTAAAATGGAAATGAACTTACAAAGATTGCTCTATGAGCATGGAGACTCCATGAGGAGTGGAAGCACACTCTTGGCAATGAGCTACAGTGGAATGACTTGTTTGGAGTGAAGGGAGGCATTGCTTATATGGAGTTTGGGAGAATTCCCTTGCATGTGGGATATATGTGCTTGCATGAGAATGAAAATGGACTTGGGACAAAAGGGTAGAGCATGCAACTCTCAACACCCCCCTCCATGTGATGACCCTTTTGCTTTCAATATGGGGGACAAGTGACATATGGGATCACTTAGTCCATTCGGTTTTTAGGATCTAAGGACATATGGGATCCTTAGACATAACTTAGAAATATGGCATCCAAGTGTGGGACATATGGCATCCCTAGGATCTTGGGACATATGGGATCCCAAGACATATACTTGGACATTTGGGATCCAAGTGGTTTTTAATGGGACGTAGGGACATATGTGATCCCTAGACATGTACAAGGGTTTACATCATGGGGTAGGTAGTGCTTATGGAACCATTTGCCACCTTCTTTGTGATCCATTGTTGGGATCTTTGGGTTTTCTAGATGAAATATTTCCCACTCCATCTAGATCTCTAACCATATAAGTGGAAACCAAATCAGTAAGAGGAAGATCTCTATTTTTCCTTTTACTGATAAAAAAAAAATACAATTCTAACTTTTTCTTCTCGACTTCTTGATGTGGATGCCTTGGTGCGCTTTCTTAGCATGTCTAATGCCTTGGATGTGTAGAGCTCACTTTTTGATGTAAAACCCCATAGCCTAATCATTTTATATGGCATTGGGAAGGTCCTACTATGCTTAAGCATAGTGGTGTCTAATCCCATTACAAGAAATCCATGTAAAAACTTTTGTTTATGCACACATTTGAATTCTCTTATTACATAGAAAAACATACCTTGAATATAGAGATATTCTCTGTCACTCGTCCCTTCAATCTATGCAATGCATATGAATGAACCTAAACATAGATGTCAATATATCATGCACTGCATATCTTTCAATCGAGTACCTTCATAAGTGGCATTACTCATACAAATGCGCAATTTAGTTGTGCACATGTCCCATTTGAGAAGTTGCTGGAATTGATTGACATCATTACTGATGTAGGCATCTCTAGAGCGTCCCTTACTCTACAAAAAGATAGAATACCATGTGCTAACTTGAGGCTTTTTGTGTGTGCATAGCAACGTACGCAAGATGCAAGTTAATGGATTCAACTCCAACAGTCAGATTCTGTGGCCCTGATTTGGCATGTGCATCCTCACTCCTCAGTCCAGCATCATCACTGAATGAAGTGGCCCTGATTTGGCATTTGAGTCCTAACTCCTGAGTCGAGCATCCTCACTGAATGAAGATATGATGGAGGTTCTCTGTATCTGAACTTGACATGTGACATGCGTGTTCATTGCTTTGAATCTGGAAACTTCTGTAGCTTCATCCTCACTGAATGAAGATATGATGGAGGTTCTCTATATCTGAACTTGACATGTCACATGCGTGTTCATTGCTTTGAATCTGGAAACTTCTGTAGCTTCATACAACCGAACAAGCGCTAACTTTGGCTGGAGATCTGTGTGATCGGCACAGCGTGTAGTATGTCCTTCTTTGTTCCCCTCGAAGCAACTCCATGCGCATTGAACAGGTAGTGCTGAAGAGATTTCTTTGGATTACCTCGGTCACAGCATGAGAAGATGAAAGTGCAACAGTAGCAATCTTTATGCATTCCGCTAGGATGCAAATGATGTGTCCCAGATCCAAGGCACCTTGCACAATAGAAATAGGTGCAGAGTAAAATCACTGAGTCTCTCTCTGTTTCTCTCTTTCTCTCTCTCTCTCTCTCTCTCTCTCTCTCTCTCTCTCTCTCTCTCTCTCTCTCTCTCTCTCTCTCTCTCTCTCTCTCTCTCTCTCTCTCTCTCTCTCTCTCTCTCTCTCTCTCTCTCTCTCTCTCTCTCTCTCTCTCTCTCTCTCTCTCTCTCTCTCTCTCTCTCTCTCTCTCTCTCTCTCTCTCTCTCTCTCTCTCTCTCTCTCTCTCTCTCTCTCTCTCTCTCTCTCTTTCTCTAGCGCGGCTTACATCTCTCTCTGAATGCTTCTCATCAACCTTCCTTTGTTTTGAGTTGCATCTCACCTTAGATCACCAGTCCTTCAACCACATTACTCTATCTCAGAAACAAAAACATTTGCTCCATTGACATTCTTGTGGTAAGACAGCTTAGTAGCATCCATAGCCAACGTCATGTCTTTGTAAAGAGGGTTTGTTTGGACTGCTTAAGAGGCAGCGGGCGCAACTGATTTACATACTTGATTCTTTCTCTAAAAATCTTCGCACACTTTCTCTCTCACTATCGAATGCAATTGCCCTTCATGCTGCTCGGCAAGCTTATCCTTCACAGGTCTGCACCATGGCTATTTCCTACCTTCAACACTTGCAGGTGCAAAACATTAAGCAGTTGCACCATTGCACCTTGCTCCATCATGCGCATCTCTTCCCTTTTGCATAGTGCAAGAGATGTTCCTTGTTCGCTAGATCTAAGGAGCTACAAAGGCAAAGACATGGATATGGCTGAAGCTTGCTTTTCTTTTGAACGTCTTCAGCAAGTTGCATTTGTTTTATATTAGTAGTAGCACTGTGTCTTGAGTCCAACACAAGTCCACAGAGAGAGTCTCACAAAAATGGCAGCATCCATGCATGGAAACAAAACCTTCTTGCTATGCTTGAAAGGGATAATCGCGTGATTTATTCAATAAAACTAGTGTTCAAAACACTTTTATTCCTTATGACTTGGTGCTCATAAGCACGTACATATCAGAAATGGAAAATGATGAATATGATGACAAAAAGGACTAAAATTATGCATCTTCAAGAATGAAAGTAGTGCTGAAAAGCACTTTTTCTTGGGAAAGATGCAAAATGGGAGGGAGGGAAGGACTAAGAGTAAAACATGCTAATGAAGGTAATAAAAGCAAAACTCAAAAGAAAATACTATCAATGCAATACCTATGCTCTGATACCATGTTGAAATGAAAGAAGCTACTCCTACTCTACAATTAATCACAAAATAAATTAACTATGGAGGAAGGAACAAAAGATATGAAAACATGATGAATAGATTAAAATGGAAATGAACTTACAAAGATTGTTCTATGAGCATGGAGACTCCATGAGGAGTGGAAGCACACTCTTGGCAATGAGCTAGAGTGGAATGACTTGTTTGGAGTGAAGGGAGGCGTTGCTTATATGGAGTTTGGGAGAATTCCCTTGCATGTGGGATATATGTGCTTGCATGAGAATGAAAATGGACTTGGGACAAAAGGGTAGAGCATGGAACTCTCAACACCCCCCTCCATGTGATGACCCTTTTGTTTTCAATATGGGGGAGTAGTGACATGGGATCACTTAGTCCATTCGGTTTTAGGATCTAAGGACACATGGGATCCTTAGACATAACTTGGAAATATGGCATCCAAGTGTGGGACATATGGCATCCCTAGGATCTTGGGACATATGGGATCCCAAGTCATATACTTGGACATTTGGGATCCAAGTGGTTTTTAATGGGATCTAGGGACATATGTGATCCCTAGACATGTACAAGGGTTTACATCATGGGGTAGGTAGTGCTTATGGAACCATTTGCCACCTTCTTTGTGATCCATTGTTGGGATCTTTGGTTGGGTCCTCTTCCTTCTTGTACTTTGTTTTGTTGAAGTAGAAGCCTTTTTCTTCTTCTCGACTTCTTCATGTGGATGCCTTGGTGCGCTTTCTTAGCATGTCTAATGCCTTGGATGTGTAGAGCTCGCTTTCCATAGCCTAATCATTTTATATGGCATTGGGAAGGTCCTACTATGCTTAAGCATAGTGGTGTCTAATCCCATTACAAGAAAGCCATGTAAAAACTTTTGTTTATGCACACATTTGAATTCTCTTATTACATAGAAAAACATACCTTGAATATAGAGATATTCTCTGTCACTCGTCCCTTCAATCTATGCAATGCATATGAATGAACCTAAACATAGATGTCAATATATCATGCACTGCATATCTTTCAATCGAGTACCTCCATGAGTGGCATTACTCATACAAATGTGCAATTTAGTTGTGCACATGTCCCATTTGAGAAGCTGATGGAATCGATTGACATCATTACTGATGTAGGCATTCTCTGGAGCGTCCCTTACTCTACAAAAAGATAGAATAGCATGTGCTAACCTGAGGCTTTTTGTGTGTGCATAGTAGCGTACGCAAGATGCAGGTTAATGGATTCAACTCCGGCAGTCAGATTCTGTGGCCCTGATTTGGCATGCGCATCCTCATTCCTCAGTTGAGCATCATCGCTGAATGAAGTGACCCTGATTTGGCATTTGAGTCCTAACTCCTCAGTCAAACATCCTCAGTGAATGAAGATATGATGGAGGTTCTCTGTATCTGAACTTGACATGTGACATGCGTGTTCATTGCTTTGAATCTGGAAACTTCTGTAGCTTCATACAACCGAACAAGCACTACCTTTGGCTCGAGATCTGTGTGATCGGCTCAGCGTGTAGTATGTCCTTCTCTGTTTCCCTCGAAGCGACTGCATGCGCATTGAACAGGTAGTGCTGAAGACATTTCTTTGGATTACCTCGGTCACAGCATGAGAAGATGAAAGTGCAACAGTAGCAATCTTTATGCATTCCGCTCGGATGCAGATGATGTGTCCCAGATTCAAGGCACCTTGCACAATAGAAATAGGTGCAGAGTAACATCACTGAGTCTCTCTCTGTTTCTCTCTCTCTCTCTCTCTCTCTCTCTCTCTCTCTCTCTCTCTCTCTCTCTCTCTCTCTCTCTCTCTCTCTCTCTCTCTCTCTCTCTCTCTCTCTCTCTCTCTCTCTCTCTCTCTCTCTCTCTCTCTCTCTCTCTCTCTCTCTCTCTCTCTCTCTCTCTCTCTCTCTCTCTCTCTCTCTCTCTCTCTCTCTCTCTCTCTCTCTCTCTCTGGCACGGCTTGTTCAGAGTTTTCATCTCTCTCTGAATGCTTCTCATCAACCTTCCTTTTTTTTGAGTTGCATCTCACCTTAGATCACCAGTCCTTCAACCACATTACTCTATCTCAGAAACAAAAACATTTACCCCATTGACATTCTTGTGGTAAGACAGCTTAGTAGCATCCGTAGCCAACGTCATGTCTTTGTAGAGAGGGTTCGTTTGGACTGCTTAAGAGGCAGCGGGCACAACTGATTTACATACTTGATTCTTTCTCTAAAAATCTTCACACACTTTCTCTCTCGTTATCGAATGCAATTGCCCTTCATGCTGCCGGCAAGCTTATCCTTCACAGGACTATCATGAAACTACCTTGGAAGGTCACAAGTTTTGCATTAATGGGTAGTCATGAGATTTTCCAAGGAGGTCACAAGTTTTCAATAAATGGAAATTCATGTGACTTCCTTGGGAATTTTTGAACTTGTGATTAATAGACAATCATGCAGTACATTAGTCTATCATGAATTGTAAGTGATGGGTTGTTGTGCAAGTACCCTAAGAGGTAAAACCTATATTATCATGCCCATTCATTAAATTTCGAGTTCACAAGTTTGTGATCAATGGGTAGCTACATGACTTGCTTGAGAGTTTATAAGTTTATCATTGATAGGTATTCATGAAACTACCATAGGAAACTTTGGCCACTTCAAGCACTCATGTCTAAAATGATTCTTTTATGTTTTGCATTTTCAAAAATCTAAACAGATGCTTATTGTTTCTTTGATCTATGAACTTAATTAGGAGACAAAAACCTATCTCAAAGCCCCTCATTTTAACCTTGAGGGATTAAAAGCTCTCAATTTTTCAAATTTCACCTTTACAAAACTAAAAGTAAAAAGAATTTTGATGAGAAAGTGGAGAAAAATTATTTTCTCGTCTCCAAAACTTTGCAAGGTTGGATCTATATTTCACTAATTGCTATGGACTTCCAAAGTACGGTCATATCAACAATGATCTCTCTCTCTCTCTCTCTCTCTCTCTCTCTCTCTCTCTCTCTCTCTCTCTCTCTCTCTCTCTCTCTCTCTCTCTCTCTCTCTCTCTCTCTCTCTCTCTCTCTCTCTCTCTCTCTCTCTCTCTCTCTCTCTCTCTCTCTCTCTCTCTCTCTCTCTCTCTCTCTCTCTCTCTCTCTCTCTCTCTCTCTCTCTCTCTCTCTCTCTCTCTCTCTCTCTCTCTCTCTCTCTCTCTCTCCCCGCAAACAAAAACATCCAGGTCATCATCAACCTCTTTGGTCAGCACAATCAATCTATGGCTAATACAATGGAGGCAATGCAAGAACTCAAATAATTTACTATTCATTTGACCACCTACTTTTGTATTTTCCATTCTTTTGAAGCCATAAAAAATTATATGCAGATATAATGGATTAGAATTTGATATTCAACTCTAAAAAATGTTTTAGGTATGTGTACTTGTTTGAATGAGCTTATTATGGATATTCCATGCATTACATATTCAAGATGAAAGGGAAAAGGTTTATGAACTCATTGTTGGAACATCATTTCAAAGCTTATCATACCCTATGAAAGTCAAGAAAGAAGATCGAAGTATTATAGAAAATGATTCATGTTCTTCAAGAGGAAAAGCTTCCATATTTCTTTAAAATGACATAAAAAGAGAAGGTCATTGACCAAGAAGAGTTTTCAAGTTATTTATGTTTCCCTATAATATATTATTTAGAGATAGGCTCAAATATACATGTGTTAAGCATGTACTAATGATATTTTAAGCCAAATACAATCAGAAAAATCTTCCTTGTATAACTTTTTCTATGTTACAATGCAAACAATATATTCGACAATATTTGGGTAATTCTGAGATATGAGATGAGTTATTTTTGGGGTTCCTTCTTAAAGATTTATCTGTTCACACTTCTAAGATCCATAGTTTGTTCCCTTTCTTCATCTTCCATTCAATTTAGTGCTTCTTGATGCAATACGACCTCATATTTGGATGTTTAATTGTCTTTCAAAAAGTGGTTGATTGCATGGAAAACCACACAGTGTTTCCAATCAATGAATCTAGCCTCTCCAAATCTCTAAGTGAATCTTACCACAAATTCATTGTTTCAAAATATATTTGAACCCAATTTTGAAACGAATTTCATATAAGTCTCCAATATTTCAACCTAAAATGGAAAGTAAATGCAGATTACTTGATAACAAATAATCGAATGACCAATATTGCTTGATTGTATCCTTCTTTTCTTCATATTAAGGTTGTTCATGTGGGTGGAAGAAAAAAGGTTCATATAGACCAAATAGACTTACACTTTGATTTTGATTATTACAAATCAAAATTTTGAACCTCCTAGAATGCATAACCATTGCCAATAGTGGCTATGGTGACTCTCAAAGAATGTCCTTATGTACCAATAGCTTTAGTATCATGTGCAAATTCCTCTAGATGTTTGAGGAAAATTTTGTCTGTATGGTTGCAATCTTTGCATCATTTACATGGGTTCATTTTAAAACATTCACAATTATTCGGATTCCACTTTCCAAAGTGATTGCACAACGTATTCTTCTTAATATTTTTCTTAACCTTGGCATCCAATATTTTTTCAAAAATGATCAGATTCTTGGAATTTGCTTACCCTCTTATATATATATATATATTTATTTATTTATTTATTTATTTATTTATTTATTTATTTATTTATTTATTTATTTATTTATTTATTTATGTATGTATGTATGTATGTGTGTGTGTGTACCTTCCAATGTCAGATCAAGAACATTCACGAGCATAATCATTAAGAATTCATATAAAAATTGCAATCTCTTTTGAGAAATTTCCATGGCCATGTCTTTGAGTGGATGTACTAGCTATTTAGCTAGCTAAAAAAGCTCATTATCAAACTTATTATGATTCTCCAAGAGAGAAACTTTTTCTATGTGTAATTGATCAAACATATTCATTGAAAAATGTTTTGATTGTTAAGCTTGATAAGATGCATTACTTGTAATTTATATTGAACCTTGCAATGGATAGAGCATTCCATTTACATTGGAATGAAGGAACTTTACTCCCTCTCAGAGTAGAAACTCCTCCATAAATTGATAACTCATGAGCAACATCTATTTAATCAATATCGATCCTTCCAAATGTAAAGCTTGGTGCATGCTTGGATGTCATGGGCTTCTATGTGATGCTCTAGCTCATGAGTTGCATTGTGCATATTGATTCTTCCTAGACTTAGTATTCGGGTTTAGTCATCATCTTGCTTCATAACACTTTGATAATAAATGGAGTGGGATCCTAAACTTGGCCTTGAGGAGCCCATATAACTTCTCATTGCATCTCTTTGCTTGTATGCGGATGTGTTATCTCTATAGTGGAAGCTTGATTCATAAACGTTGAAGATGGATGATCCAATTTACAACTCAATAATGTAATACTTATCATGTGGAGTCTTTTTCTTATTAGCAAATCTCCCAAGTACTCAACTTCTCTTCTTGGTTCTAGGTTGTTTTTTTCATTTCAAGAAGTTTCTAAGAATGTAGAAACTCAAAGGAAATGTAAAGAGAAACTAGACAAGGTTCATGTCATGGACTTTTCCTTCATGAAACCCTCCTTTCATTGAAGAATCTAGAGACAAAAGAGAATGTAATGTAGGTAAAACGAATTTTTTTGTAAAAACATCAGAATGTAAGATGCCATTAAGAAGAGGATACAACCTTGGTGGGATTCTACCAACGTCCTAGTCCTTGATGGAAATACTAAGAAGTTGCTGATAGACAACTTCATTCCTTTAGGAATTATCATTCCCGAATTCTAATATCTAGTCCATGGGTGGATTTTGTTCTTGCCTATGGGCAATGGCTAATTAGAAATATCCCAATAGTTTTTGTTCAGTGTTACCCAACTTTTGACCCACTGAAAGATAAGCCATCCAAATTTGTTGTCTAGATCGGTTTTCCTAATCTCCCACTTAGGCACTACAATTTTGTAGATGAAATTTTCAATCAATTTGGCAAAGTCTCAAAAAAAATGTACTTTTCCATACATAAATCCTAGATGGCACCCATGACCCAAAGTTTCTAGTGGAGATTGATCTTGAGAAAGACATCATTCTTGGTATTGATCTTGGAAATAAGGAGGGCAACACAGGTATTACCCAAGGGACAAATTATAAAAACTTTCCAAGTGCTTGTTTCAAATGCAACCATGTCAAGCAGTTTGCTAGAGACGTCCCTACAAGGGAAAGACTCAATCCCTCCCCTCAAAAAGAAGCTAAGAAAGATAAAGGCAAAGAAGTTTTAATCAGACCAAAAAGACCAAATCTCCAGCTAAGTCTAATTTCATCAATGTTTCTAGTACACAAAAGACAAATTTATTCTCAATTCTTAGAGAGGAAAACTCTAACGATACTCAGAAAATAGAGGAATACCCTCCCCTAGAACCTTGAATCAAATAAATGTATTCAAGAAGTAGATTTAGAACAGAAAATGGTTGAAGCATCTCTACCTTCTCCTTGTTGAGTTTACAAAGATGATGTTATTGTCCATCAAGAAGCTAAGACTAAGGAATGGCCAACGAGTATAGCAAGTAGACAATCTAGAATGTTGAGAGCCCCAAAATGTACTCCAAGTACTAGAAACATGATATTTTCTTTTTTCAATTGTAAGGGTCTAGTTGACCTTTCCAAACATAGAATCATTAAGGATTGGTTGAGTCATAAGATAGGAAACATAATTGTTGTAACCTCCTAGGAAGTAAAAGTTAGAAAACCCAAAATTATTTGGAACCTTAGTACCATTTCTATCTGGATTATTTGGTTTCACATTAAGCATGAGGAAGGAAGAGGGGTTGTCACTTTAGCCATCAACAAGGCTTAGTTTGAATAACAGATACATTGCCATAAAAATGGCATGATTTTTTATTTTTGATGCATATACATTTATGATCCTAATTCATTTTCTGATAGAGGTCATCTTTGGAAATCCTCATTGTCCTTCTCTTGTCCCATGGTTGTCTTTGGGGAATTCAACAAGGTTGAATCTCCATCTGGCATATGGGAAATAATTGGATCTATCTTATTTGGTTGAGAAAAATTTATTTGGTATAGGATCACTAATGAATGCCTCTTATTGATTGCTCTAACAAGATATCATTCTCTTGGAAAAACAACCAGTAGGTTGAGTTCCTTGGAGCATCTTGTCTTAAAAACTTTTATTTAAGTATGGTTGCTCCCACATGAATGTCCAGATTCTTAATCACGATAATGTTAAAGAACATATATCTTATTTCATTGAGTATATTTGCTATGATCCTAGACTTTTTGCTTCGTCCAAATGACTCCATTGGCACTAAATGGGTGTACATGTTGAAACATAAGCTTGATGGAGCACTTGATATGTATAGGTCTAGGCTTGTTGCCAAATGTTGTGCTTAAGAGAGAGGTATTGAATTTGATGAGACCTTTGGTCCCACGTGTTGAATGAGCATCATCAAATGGAAAGGTAAGTGAGTTAACACAAGTTATTTCACAAATTTAGAGTGACTATGGAGAGAGCAATAAATTTAAGATGTCAGACATGTTATCTCGACGTTTCAAGGAGGAGACAATGCATATACACAATCATAGAGATACATTCATATCTTTGCACATAGAGCTCTAATCACAAAAATATGTTATACACTCACTCTCGAGGGTGTTACCTTCATTATTCGAGCATTAGATAAGGTAATGAGACTATAACTGCACCTCAATGAATTTGTTGAATTCCCTCATATAATTGGTAAAGATCTAAAATAGAAAAAGGTCAAATATCGGAGAGAATCAAAAAGAAAAGTTTTATGTGCAGTCCTCAGCACTCATCAACATCCTTTCTTTCAAGTAGATTCTGAAAACATTGGAACTTTTCAAAGCCAAAGATATCGCACTTAAGTCTAAATTTTTTTGGGATGACAACTTTGACACATCGGTCAAGGCAATGTTTAGGCTTCTCAAACAAAAAGAAACCCAGAGATTTCATCACCAACATCATTCAATACAATAGTCAGCCTTCAAAAGAACTTAATGACCATGATTTAAAATCATTTAAAAGAATTTTTTTTCATTTGCCGCATAGTTCTAATGGTATCATTGAAGCCACAAAATTTATTCAATCCATAAGAAAACTTACAATCCACTTGTGCCTCTAATGAATATCATTGATAATAGAGACTTAAATATTGGAAAATCCCCTAGATGGGATGGCATTTCAATTAAATGTTTTAAAAATTTTGGTGCTTAGCTAGTTTACTTACATCTTGATATCTGCAAAGAGTATTTGAGTCATAATTTTAATCCACTGATTAATGAAGGAATCATCAAACTCATACATGAAAAAGGGAAGATGGATCATTTCAATAATAAGAGACCTAAACATGTATTAATTTTATCTACAAAGCTTTTTCTAAATTGCTTGCCATTCATCTTAGTGACTCTATAGACATGATTATCAAGAAAGAGAAAAACGGTTTAATAAGAGGAAGGTACATTCTTGATGCTACCATTTCCCTTTGGCAAGGGACTTGCAGGTGCATAAGGATAACTAGGAATTTATTTTCCTTAAGATCAACTTTGACAAAAGCATATGAGTAGCAAGAATGATTTCATCTTAAAAACTTTAGACGATGCTAGTTTTGGCATCCATTTTCAAAGATACAATAGGTTCCCTATTTCTAACACCAGCAAAGGTCATTGTTAAAGTTTCTAAATTTTTTGGACTTGTCAAATTAATTAGACAAGCTTTCCCTTTAGCACCATTATTGTTTGCTATTGCGATAGAGAGAATAAGTTTGGTGATCCAAGAATCCCAAGATAATGGTAAAATCAAGGGTTTAACTCTTTATAACTCTAATCAAGATATGACTATGTACAATCATGAAGAAAATTTCATAATGACTATAAAACTTTGCTTATTTTTCGGGATCCTTTAGATTGTTTTTGTAGAGCAAGTTGGTCTAGATCTAACTGCTCTGTTGCCTCTCAACTCTTACTAGATCAAGGTTCATCCTATACTCCTAATGTTAAATTTTTTGGTTGTTAGGCATCCGCATAGAATTAAAGATTACAAACGACCAATGATGGGAATGGATATCTAATCATTTGCATGGTGGATTCATTCTAATACTTTTTTGGCTCACAAGAAATTGATTGTTAACTACTACATTACTCTGATTTTGACTCATTACATTTCCAGTTGGAACATAGGGAAGAAAAAGTTATAATTGCTTAAATCTAAAATCTCCAACTATCTATGGGACAAAGATGGGAGCATAAGAAAGATCCAGAAGGTGACCAATAGCATTTGTTTTTTGAAAAAAGTAGCAATGGTCTTTCTATTCTTTATCCCCTATTTCTTGCCACTAAATGATGTACCAAATGGATTGTCAGAAACTCTCTAGCATTGACATATGGACAATTATGATCTCAAACCCAGTTAATAATTCTGCCCCCACCTAGTTTCATTTTGGAAGAATAATGCTCCTTCTACTATGGAATTTTATAATATCACCTTTGTATCAAAAGGATATGTTCTTATTTGGAGCCTATGGGCCACCTAGAGTTTTATTAAACAAAGAATGCCTAGTTTCTTATGTGTATCAATTCCCCAAAGAGATCTCAATTTTTTATTTCACTCTCTCTTCTCCCCTCTTAACAAATGGAGGATAGCTTAAAAACTATTTAAATTAAGGCTTAAAGAATTGGAATTATGTGATCACTCAGCAAGGCAAATTCATCTCTTTCTCTATGTCCAAAGAAAATTTTGTGTCCTTGGGTATCGTACAAGTTTATTAAATCATAGGTGGAAAGTTTTTATGATGCCTTGTGTTAATTTCATTCAGCACAAACCTCCTTTGTTTTGGTGGAAAGAGGTTGTTAAACTGGAGAACAAATTTTCCCTTGCTAATCAATTAAATCAAATTAGGAAGTTAAAATGGGCTAATCTTTAGTGGCAATATAGATTTCTGAACATTTGGTATTTCACCAAAAATATCAAAGAATCTCATCTTATCTTATTGATTCTTCGTAATGGGGTTTGGACTCAAAGTAAAGTCTTCAAAAATGGGGTCTCCAATGGCCTTCATCCATGTGGAAAATTTCCTCCCATGATCCTCCCACTTTTGTAAAAATACTACCCAACAACCTAACTTTTCCTATATATATGTATCCCTCTTTCTCTACATAGTAAACATCCATATGTCCTCTCACATGGGTGCCACATGGCACTCATGTGAGATCCCACATACATTTTTACTAACGGAGGGTTCATATACTCACTCTCATATGTCTCCATTATAACCATATAACAAATTCTTCCCCATAATTCCACTTTTCTCCTCAAGAGTGGTGTTGGAAGTTCCTAATGAAAGAGAGAGACATACTATGAATAGATACTCCTATTGAACCCCACATATCCAATGTACATGGTCATATCTCCATGGTGTTTCCCCCATATCCTTCCCCTTAAGAAGACTCTTGGGAAGGAAGCATAAAATTGGGAAAGCAGCTCTAAAGGGTGCTAAGTCACTCCCATGTAGCACTATCTTCTTAACTGTGTTTCCACTTTACTAGGCACTCTTCATATAGGTGACGCTTAGATGGAAGTAAACTTTATAAAGCAAGAAGAGAAATGACACAAGAACACTTCCCACATACAATCCAAGCTATTCCAAGTGAAATTGAAATGATCTTCAAAGGGATGAAGCTTTGATTTAAACTCCTCAATATGCCAAAATAAAAAATTCAAAATGTCCGGTTGGTCCAAAGAGGGACTTGGCACCAAAACCAATCAAAATGATCCCAAAAACAGCTTCCAATCACCCAAAAAGGGTCAAACTGTAGAAAATTTGAATTATTTTTTGGTTCTCACCAATCCTTTTCAGCCATAAAAAAGTATTGCAACACCTGTGCATCAAGCCTATGATGCCAATCCAAGTGACAAAATTGAATTTGGACATCAAAAACTTGAAAACGAGGCCCGAGAGTGGTTAAAAAGTTCCCATTGAAATGTTGTAGAGTTTTTTTTATCTACTAAATCTCTTCCAAATGAAGTGTCTTTTCTTTCTAAACTAATCTTAGGAGAGTAGCTACAAAATGAGATAAGAATCACTTGAATATGATCTTTGAGCATGAAGCTATGGCTCCGGGAAGTCCGTGATGTAGGCATAGGAAAGTGGAGTGGGAAAAAGGGTGAGAGGGCCACCTTGGAGACGCAAAAAATCATTCTATTGAGCTTCTCTTGATGATATAGTGATCCACCCACAAAATCCATAGCCCATTATACATATGTGCCTAGTTGCTTCCCGAAATTTATCCAATATCTCCTTCAAAATCCTCTTCCAATCTTATAGAAAAAAACAAAATTTCAATCTCACCTAGTTGCTGAGCAATGGTGGAATTCAAGATGGACATATTGTTGAAAATCACTCATGTACAATCTTCTATATCCCATATATGTGCTCAATCGCACCATTTTTGGGTATACATAGAGCGCTCATTCTTGTTTTCTCACATCCAAGAGGGGAGAGTGAGGAGGGATTAAGGCTCCTCTACTTGCGCGCTCGCGGTCTTCTCAGGCGTTGTGTGAATTGCCTTCCGCCAAGCGGCTTCCCTCTACCTTTGGGCACATGTGTATCTGTTCCCTAGGTTGTTCACGTGGCCTGTTACCAAGCTCGGATACCAATATAGATAATTGCCTCCAATGAGCCCTCCCACTTTTGCAAAAACTTGGGCACAAAGCTCAAGGTCGATGATGCAAACAACTAGCTAATCAGAAGGTTGAACGCATAGAGATATATGACTTAGATACAACCTAACCACATATCTTTTCCTATATATATGTATCCCCCTTTCTCTATATAGAAAACATCCATATGGTCTCTCACATGGGTGCCACATGGCACTCATGTGGGAGCCCACATACAATTGTACCAAGGGAGGGTTCATATACCCAGTCCCATGTGTCTCTAATTAAAGCATATAACAGTCCACATTGTGGTAAACTTGAAGATACTAAACACACTTTTTTCTTATAGGAAAAGCCTCTAAGTTCTCAAAATGTCTTTAGAATAAGTGGTCTGCCTTCCACCCTTCAGATTTCTCTTGGCAAGAGATTTTGCTTGGGAAATATACCAATCTCAATCTTTTAATCTAGAAAAATTTGAGGCCAAAGATTTTTTTCTTTATTTGAATTGTTTGCAATAACATGGTTTTTAATGGAATCCGATCAAGGGGGGCATGGGAGGTATGGAAGGTTGCAAACTTGAGTAATCATTCTTGATGCTAATCTTTTCAATTACAGCATGCAAAAGACCATTCGCAAAAATGAAAAAGATATAAGGTAAGCTTTGTAAACAAAAAGGCCTATGGCAAATTTTGTTGAGAGTACAGAAACTCACTCAATCAAATGTCAGCTAATACTCTAACTTCGCAATATACTCTCCAGGTAGAGGACTTGAAGAAAAATACTTGTTTGAAAGACCATTCTCAAGAATAACAAATTATATGATAAGTTTTGAAACATTTATAATTATATTTTGGTAACATACTCTTGGGATAGAGAAACCTGGGGAAAAAAGGCTTGCCGGATGAATGCTTTGAAGGGTGCACAGAAACGATAGAAATCAAGAAATCATGAAGACGTCATTATGGCAGATGAAGATTCTTTTTTAAGACTAATCATGATCACTGGTGAGGTTATGGTGTTGATGCTTGGACGCTTTTGCGATTTTTCTACTTTTCATTTACCTTCCACTTTCTAGTTTTAATGATGTACGAGTTACCTTTTCATGTTCTGGTAAGCTAGACTTACGATTATGGCTTCCTAATTTCAAGTGAATCAGTTTGCGATCAACCACGAAGTATGTTTTGCAGCATGGAAAATTGGAAGTTTCTGAGAGATCAACTGCAAACATTTTCTTATACTTGCTCATGCGGCAACGTGGCATATGAGTAGATTTTATATCATTGCGTTTTCTTTTATTGTATGCCCAAAACATCAGACTCGCATTAGTACGCATGGCAGCATGTCAAAAATGATTGAAAGAATGGATGCATTATGTAACGTTTACTCCGGAAAAATGTCAATCTGAAGATGTACCCCCATTTCTGAAATGGCATCTACGAAAAATTGTTTGTTGAACGAAAATATAAGGTCCTTAGAAGATCATATCACCACGTTTTAAAAGGGCACATAATTGTATTCCGAAAGTAAATAATGCAATTTCAAATAATGCCGAACTTCCTTTATATTAAAAAAAAAAAAAAGTGGGACTTCAAAAGAATCATGGTTGACATAGTCGAGAGGTAGTTTTCAACCACAAGTACAACTTGCCTTGTTACTCCAAAAAGAAAATGGTTCGTATACCACATTCACAATGCATAATTCAACAATATCAAGCACAAAAGTTGCAATTACCCATATTACAGTGGTGACTTGTGAGAGAACCCAGCAGCATGTCACATCGTGAAGTTTGAGTTCAAGAGGCATGTTATGGTTATAAGTGAAGTTATGACCCTTAAATTATGTTTTTCATTGCATCATCCTAGGAGGATCCAAATTTCGAGAAGGTACTAATTCCATTCATTGTCATATGCTAACAACAAAAACAGAAACTAGTCCTTTTCACTTCCAAAGAAAAAATAAATTCTCTTTCATGATGAGATATTTACTTTCACCACTCATCCAATAGGCTTAAGCAAAGGAAAAATCCAGTACCCCTCAGTGGAGGTTAGGGGTTCCAGTCCCACATGAACACTGCGTCTGCACACTGAAAATGTGTTGAATCTTCAGTCCGAAAACTCACTGGACCTTTCGACACAAACTCAGTGTCCTTCCGGTGTTGAATCGATGGACCTTAGCTCACAAACCAGTGACAGTTCAGGCCATGATCCTTTTGGCTGTCCCCGCCTTGTAAGGACCTTCAAGCAAGCTAACCTTTAAGCTGTTGTATGCCCCCCCTTGTGGGATAAAGGGCTCTTTCAAGTATTCAGCTTATTGAACTTGTAAATTCAGTTCAGTAATTCAAGCTCAAAGGGAAGGCCAAATGCAGAACTCCCCTTGAAAATAATTTTCCTGTTCATATAATTGGGATCATCTCAGTCATGTGTGGTCATAACTGTGGCGCCAGTAGAAGATATCTCAGCCTCATATTCCTCCTGAAATGCCTAGTCCCTCTTTCTTGTCTGAAGCGAGTAGGAATATCAAATCCCAGGTTCCTTCAATTTAAAATCTAATCCACAACAGGATGCTTGATTTTGTTTTGTTATCTATCAAGTTATCCAACAAGAACCGCATTTATTGGCATAGAAGGCATTTCTCAGTTTCCAGTAAACAGCAAAATGTAAAAACATGTGTTTTGCTATATGCCCCTTTTTTTCATGCTTTGATATTCCCCTCACAAGTCAAAAGAACAGGAAGATTGAATTAGAAACTGTTAGAATCTTGAAATTATTGATTGTCGTAATTCATTTAGGATCCTGACGCCTGCATCTATGTAAAGGATCCACATAAATTCCAAGAATATTTGTCATTTCTGATCTGCAACCTAATAAGTGTATATATGTGTTACCTGACTGAGATTCTGACTGGACATCATCCCTGCCAACAGCATATACTCTACCTAGGAATCCTCATTGGGCAGAGCTCTCCACCTCAAGCAGGCAAACATCAAAGAGAGAGCGAGAGAGAGAGAGAGAGAGAGAGAGAGAGAGAGAGAGAGAGAGACTGACAGACATACACAGAGAGAGAGAGAGAGGCTAGATTCCTGAGATTTGCCTGCGGAAAGCTTTGTCGAATTGGGCTCTGGTCAAAAACATGAAGAGGGCAAGGCACTGTGAAGTGACAAGAATGGCTCCATTGCAGATAAAGAAGACTTAATTACCCAGTCTAAAGGCTTGGGTATTGAAGTCCATAATGTTTGCCCTCATACTTGCAGGTATAGAACTGTGACTCCTTTCTGGCATTTCTTTACGAGACTGTGGACCTGAGTTTGAATCCATTGTTTCCCTGCGGTATTGCTGACTAACACTTCTATCTGTCATTTCTCTGCTGGCCCGGAATTCACCACTTGAATTAGATGCATTCAATCCGTACTCACTTGTAGCTCCGCTATACTCACTTCCAAATTCTTGGGTCTCCAGAGCTACACGCATGTATTTTCGCATGTCTGCACTGTAGCTTCCATTTTCATAATCAGAGATACCACCAAAGGATGACCCAAATGCACCACTGACTCCAAGTTTATGTCCTCTACCTAGGTCTGAAATAGAGCTATCATCTTCCAAGGCTCTGACCACCTGCAGATATACACCATGTTAGGAGAACGACTCCATGAGGAATGCCATACATGCATGAAAGTTCAATGCAAACACGCTTATGTCAAAACTATACATACGATGCCAATGATAGAGGTTGTCTATCATTGCCCCCCAATGCATAGAAATATGAACAAATGCCCCATTTTAATCCATAGCATGAATGCAATACGTCATGTTATTCAGATGGCAACAACATGCCTCAACTAAGCGTATGCTTAAATGGGATTGGGAAAATGCATATCACCCAAAAGAAGTATGTGTGGGATTTAGAACTCAAATAACCATTATAAATGACAAATGCCATATTTTAAAAATAATGCCCTATCTTTTGGGCTCCATACCATTCAACATGTAAGCTCACCAACTTGGCATCTAGCTTTGCAACCTTTGCTATTAAGTAGTAACAAGTGAGGGACCTACTTCCTAGATAAGTACACCTGTGACCTACTGCAGTGTATTGTGTGGCCACATGGAATCTGTCACATGTGTATGTCATGACACATAACTCATACATTGTCTGATGTCTGGGTACTATAAGAGTCTGACTAACATAGTGCAAATATATGATGTATGTGAGTATGAGAGCTGATTGTAGCCTGTATTGGGCATGTCTAACTGTATGTTTATATAGACAACCTCCAGCAATTGCTAATATAACCAATACACCAACCTAGCAATAACCCTTTCTCATATTTCAGTATATAAATCCTTTTTAACATGAAAAGAATTTTCATTAACAACACAATGCAAGTCCATTACCAATGCTTGAAGAAGGTTGTCTAATTCAAAACCTAACAGCAAATTGCGATACAAGTTACTTGCCACCGTTCACACAAATCACATAGTAGAACTCAAATATTAGGTATGCGCGGGCAAGTACTGCATCATGTCCCTTCATTATTGACTTGGAAAAGTACAAAGCTAAACTGGCTCTGCATTGATCCTCAAAGTTGAAAGGCTTGATTTTCAAGATTCATTTGCTCCCATAGAGAGATTGACCAGTATTCATACAATGCTTGCAATTACCACCCACAACTTACAAGGACTGATCAATTTACCAAATGGATATCAAATCAACATTCTTGAATGGATACCTTAAAGAGGCATATCTAGCTTATCCACCAAGGTTTGAAGCCTGCTGCCACTCATTCATGAGACAGTATGTAAGCTAAAAAAGACATTGTATATGTGAAACAATCCCCTAGAGCATGGTATCAACATATAGACAAGGTTTTACTAAGCTTACAGTGATTATTTTATATGTGGACACTGGACAACCTCCTTATTACAAGTGACTATAAAAACATGATCAACCAAACTTCAGAGTCGTTGATTTCAGAGTTTGAAATGACAAATTTGAGCTTGCCACACTATCATTTGGGGATTAACGTTTGGCAAGAGCACAGAAAGATCATCTCTCAAAAGTTTATCTTAAAAGCATTCAAGATGACTACGTGCAGTGAAATAGCTGCAACTATAGAGGTCAATGCAAAGTTACATTCAAGAATGCATCAGCACTACCAGCCATTGGGAGGAACGAGCAGCTAGTTAGAAGTCTTATCTACTTATGTAACACCAGACAAGATCTCAGTTTTGTTGTTGGTGTTTTGAGAAACTTTGCAGACAAAGCTTGTGAGAATCATTGGAAAGCAAAGATGCAAGTACTGAAATACTTAGGGACCACTTGCAATTTTGGTACTTCTCATGCGCGGAATAGTGACTCAGATAGGGCAAATAACAGTGATTCCAAGAAGTGAATTTTTAGTTATTGCTCCTCTTTGTCTGTAGAAATTTTATCATGGATCGACAAGCAGCACCAAAAAATGGCACTGTCCTCTAGTAAAGCAGAGTACAAAGCAGCATTCTTTGCTGCATGTGAAGCAATATATTCAGGGATCCTATGGCATATGAAGCTGCAAGTTAAAGACCCAACTATGCAAAAAATGTGACAATTAAGGTTGCATTGCAATCACCAGAAATCCAGTGATTTAGAATGGGACAATGGAGATACCCACCATTCACAAAGGAGAATGGAACAAATATCTTCACTAAGGTACTTACGAAGAATCTACTCCGGGCATTATCTTGAAAGACTCAACATAGGTGTTTTCTTGGGATAGATTATATTTCATGTACTATAATTGATCATTTATGTGTCATGATAGGATAATTCATGGACCTTCATTAGGCATTGGTGCATCATGTAGAGTTTGTCATCTACTTCGTTTTTCTTTAGTATAATGAAATGTCAACGAACATGATTTAGAGATATCACAATTGATGATTTATGTTGTAATTTATCTTTGTTGATAATTTGGAATGTCTCAGTGTTTTTAAAAGTTATAAGCTATATTGTAATTTGCAATGTACAAAATTATATGTATGAATTTAAAACATAATCGATAATCTCCTACATAATACTTACACATAATGGGTAAATTTCTTTTTTTGTGTTTTTTGTATCAAATTTGTAAACGAGATACTAAATGTGTGTCAATACATAATCAAAGTTGAAGATTTTTTTTTTTTAAACATGCAAGGTGAATAAAAACGTTGATGTTTTTTCTAAGCATCTACTATTTGAAATATCTAAATCTAGGTAATCACTAATAAAGTAGGTATTTTATGTGTTTTTGACATTGTTAAAATGTTGAATAAGTAAGATAGGTACAAGAAAGATCTAAAATAATTTATGATAAATAAGAACCTTGATTTTGAAGTCCATTTTTAAAACCTCTATGATTTAAACAATTTAAATGCTGATTTAAATCTCACCGTTGTACTATGCATACAAGGGCACTTCTGACTTCTGACGTTTAGCCGACCTCTGACGGGTCCAGTAAAACGTTTTTGACGTTTCCCGACGTGACCTTTTTTTAACTAAAAAACAAGTATATATGTTGAAAACTAAACTATGCTATGTAATGCATATTATATGATCTATCAATATCAAAAATGTGGACTTTCTAAAAGCAATTTGCATGTGAATATTTTGAGGTTGTTCAAGCTTGGAGAAACTGAAGTTCCTTCAAGGTTTTCTTGTGTTTGGGAATTTAGTATTTTTGTTTCTTATGCTTTTTTTCGTTTGAACTTGTTGTTGAAGTTCCAATCTAGGAAGGTGTACTAGCTAGTAGCTACAAGGTTAAGCATTCGCCTTCCTAGCATTATAATAATATGGGGGAATAAACAACTCTTGTTGACTTGCATAATTGATTTCAAAGCTACAACCTACTGTTAATTGATGCTTTTACATTTTACTAAGTGAGAAAGCTGCAGTTTCTTATTGTTCTCATGGTCTTTAGTACTTGGTATGGTTGATGGAAGCATTCTTCTTTGCAGAGCTTGCATATGGAAGCCCATCAGCTACAATATTTGTCATTTTTGTACTTGGAGACTCGAGCTATGGTCACAACTCGTAGCATATGTATCTAACTCAATTTTATATCACATAATAATATAACATGAACAGTGATATGATACCTCTAGGTTCTCATTAGTAGTATACAAAGATAGCCAGTGTTAGTCCATCATATATATGAGAAACGAATGGGCGGCACCTGGAGAGAAGCAGTTGGACACTTTTCCAGACTCAGAATTGATGCAAGATGGCACCAGTAAGATGGCAGGACGGCAGAAGATGAAGACTGGACAATTGGACAAGCAGCACCTGGAGAGAAACAGCTTGACACTTTTCTAGACTGAAAATTGATGCATGATGGCACCAGTAAGAGGGCAGCAGGGCAGCACCTGGAGAGTAGCAGCTGGACACTTTTCTAGACTGAGAATTGATACATGATGGCACCAGTAAGAGGGCAGCAGATGAAGACTACAACAAATGCAATAAAAATCACCACAAAATGCCCCAACATTCATGTATATTTGCAAAGCCCTCGGCCGAAAAAAAAAAGATTCAGGAATGGTTTCTGACGTGGGAGTCAGGAACGCAATCAGTAAAGTCAGCTAAAACGGTTCCTACCCTGGGCATGGATAATGAAGGTAGACAAGGTACAAAGGATCCCACCAATCAAGACTACAAGTATAGCTAATAGGATTAGACAAGATAAGGGATCCATGAAGCTTTTTTTTTCCTAGCCCAATAAGATAATAGACCAAGAAATCACCAACATCGCAAATTAAAGTAGTGCAAATAAAATAAAATGGTCCAATGCACTCCCAAAGGACTCGCCAAGAAGCAAATGAGAGTGAAACACTTTGGACCAGATTCGTTAAGGTGGAACACTTTGGACAAACTCGTTCAAGGTGAACGGCTTTGGACCAAACTCACTCAATGTGGACCACTTTGGATCGTGCTAGACTTGCACGGGCACACCCACTTGGAATGGAACATTTTAGATGAGACTCACTCAGATCAAACCAACTTGGGTGGACCATCCTGCAAGGCTCAACTACGGATGAATCATATCCAATAAACACTGCCTTTGTTTCCCTTTCATCTAGCTTACCTCTTATTTGTGATGGTACATGAACATAAGCTAAACAAACACCTTGCAATGCCCAAGACTAGGTTTTCTTCCATGCCATGCTCCATAAGGAGTCATACCTTGAAGTGATTTGGATGGTAGTCTATTGATAAGGTGCAAAGCACTTGAAATAGCTTCTGCCCATAAATAATATGGCAACTTCTTCTCTTCAAGCATTGTTCCGGTTGATCCAACCAATGTCTTGTTTCTCCTCTCGGCGATTCCATTCAGTTGAGGAGAGTACCTGGTAGTCACGTCCCTTTTGATACCTTTTTCTTGCAAGAACTCATCAAACTCTTTGGAGAAGTATTCTCCCCCTCCATCATATCTGAGCTTCTTGAGTGATCTACCTATATGATTCTCCACATGTGCTAAATACTTTTTGAAGTAATCAAACACTTCATTCTTACTTTTGATGAAATATAGAATAGTCCATCCACTATGGTCGTCAATAAATGAGACATAATACCTCGATCCTGCCAATGAAGGTTCTTGACTTAGTCCCCATACATCTGTATGTACTAAGTCCAATAAGTTGTTGTGGATGTAGCCTTTGTGGTTGAATAGTTGTCTTTGTCCTTCCCAATCTGACATGCATCACACCTATTGATCATGTATTGCTTTCATATGTTCGGAAGTCCTAGAACACTTTGATCCTGCATATATCGTTCAAGGTTCTTTCATTCACATGAGCAAGTCTTTATGCCACACTTCAAGTGCACTTAAGGTTTGAGACCCAAAAGTGAATAGAGTTATGTTCTTGGTTTCTCCTACTTCAAAAGTAAAGAGCCTACCATGCTTCTCACCTCTAGCTATCTTCTTGAAGCCTTGACATGGATCTTCCACAAAAGCTCCATGCTGGGTGAACCTAACTTGCAAGTCTTTTTCAACTATTTGGCCTACACTTATTAGGTTTTTAGTGGTAGTGGGTACATAGAGAACCTTACTTAGAATGTTTGTCCTTCCATTGGAAGCTTTGACATTACCAATTTTCTCCACATTGTGCTTTGTGTACCCTATTCGTACCTCATGTCTATGCTTCGGACTTTCCAAATCAGATAGAAGAGCAATGTTGCCTGCAACATGATTTGAACATCAAGAATCTATGTAGAACAAATGATCATCTTCTGTACCTTCTTTGTGGCTTAGATTCATAAGAAGCAATGAGTCTTCATGTGATTGATCTTTTGAATAATTGTTGAAGTCCCTTCTATTATAGCCTCTATCGTTATTCTTGAAGTTGTGTCCACCTCTTCCTCTATTATTGCCATATCCACCTCTTCCACTTCCTTTCTGGGTCTTCCCATTGAACCAGCAATTCTGAGTGGTGCAATTCTGAGTGGTGCAATTCTGAGTGGTGTGGTTGGTCTTATCGCAAATGGCACAAGGTTGAACATTTTGACCTTTGGCTTTGTCATGCTTTGGTCCTTTCTTCTTCCCTTTCCACTTGCTCTTGCTTGCGAAGTTGGCTTGGGAAGTCTCCTCTTCATCTTCTTCCTTCTTCTTTCCTTTCAGCTTCTTATCCTTCTTCTCTGCATATACAGCACTAGTTGAATTACTATGATAGGAGTTACCTTCTTTTATGCTATTGTTGGCCTCTTGATTGAAGAGTTGTCCAAGAAAGATGTTGAAGTCTGGAGTTTGCACATCCATGATGAGATCATAAGCTGTCGTGAAAGATTGCCATTGCTTATCACTTGGAATCCCATTGAGAATCTGTCTCATGATAGCCTCTTCTTCAGTCAGCTCTCCAATGGATGTTAACTGATTCACAGCCTCCTTGACCTTGGTAACAAACTCAGTGATGGTTTGTTTAGGTTTCTTCTTCATTTGGTTGAACTCGTTCCAAAGATGATTCTTTCTTGCTCTGGTACTAACAGAAAAGAAAGTCTCGAGGGCATCCCAAGTCTCTTGAGATGTCTTACATCCTCTAATACGTGGTAATAGAAAGTCAAAGATAGAGTTTAGTATGTACAATCTTGCTTGGGCATCCCTTGCGCACCAAAGTATGAGCTTATCTATCTCCTCGTGTGTAGGTCCTCCTTTGGATCTTGGAATAGGCATAGCTTCATCAGCTTCTATAATTCCATAAAGATTTCTACCTTGCAAATAGGCCTCCATTCTCATTTGCCAAGCCGCATAGTTGTGTCGATCAAGCTTCTCGATCATTGAGGAAAAGTCGTCACCCATCTTGATCTAGCTCTTATACCACTAAAAGAACTTGGAGAAGCTTGTAGGAGGTAGAAAAGTGAGTTGCGAAGAGACGAAGTTTGATCTAGCCAACCGGCACAAGACAAGCCCTTGAGATTATGGAGACTCAAATAGACTTTATAGGCATGCAATAAGTGCAATAAAATGCACTATGTACTTTGGAGCATCAAAGAGAGAGTCGATACAAAACAGATAGGTTTGCGCATCGACTAGTTCAAAAAACTTACTATCTATGGATGAAACAATGAACTTCAAATGCTCATAGCGACCAACGTGATTACAATTAGAAAAAATCCTTTTATGGGAGTGATACACATAGGATCGAGTGTATAGAATGCACAAGAGTATAAGGAATAAAAAAAATATGCTATAGGAATGAATCAGACACTCAACGGTGGTACCTCCTATTTTTCAAGAATACACAGAGATTGACCTCGAGACAAAAAAACTGGGATTTCTCCCAATCTACTGAAGCAAATGCTATGAAAATTTACAAGCATAATCTCTAATACCTTTATAATGAGCTATCTCTCATCCAATTTTGAGCTCTGTAGAGAGAGCGACAACCTGCTTTTGCAAGCTTATTGTTTGGCGAAGAAGATGATGCAGAAAAATGAAGGAGCAAGACAATGATGGTCACAAGTGTATGTATATTGCTTCCATGTATTGTACGAGTGTTTTGAAGTCTTTATATAGACTCTAGAAGTGATCAACGACTTCTACAAGTGGATTTTGAATTCAAATGAAGGTGGGAATGGTTGTTGGAGGGAATCAATTCAGTTTCCTACAATCTAGGAAAAGTAAATATCTAGTTTGATCTACTTTTAAGTGATTGATTGATTGATTGAATGCAACTCAACCACCACAAATTCGTGGAATTTGGGCTCTCTCTTTCTACTTTTACATGTGTATACCTCTAGGCTTTTACATCGGTAAAAGATCCATGAAAAATCTTTTTAAAAAATACAATAAATGAGCATAAGTAAAAGAACTTTCCAACGGATATCCCTTCGACGTAATCCAAGCGATAAATTTTGATGTAATGAGGAGTGAACTAGCTTCCTTTCTTCAATGTGTTGATAGTGTGATTTTGTCTTATTCCTTACTTTATATTTCTTGCTTTGCTTGGCACTAACTTGTCTAACCCAAAAAGGAGCGTATTGAAAGAAAATACCATTTGTATATAATTATACATATTTTGATTGATGTAGTTTGTATTGGACAAACAGTCATATTCTTTAGTTTTACTAGATTAGAAAATCACCATTTCACATAAATGGAAATGGTCAAAATATGGTCAAAAGTGGCTAAATTTTTTATCGTCTCATTTTGTAGTACTTAGACAAAGCTTTGCATTAAGTCTATTCATATCATGGGGGGCCGTGATCAGTCAAGTGTACTAGGTGTACTAAACCCTGATGATAAACTTGAGGGAAGCTCCAACTACCCATTTTGGAGTATCATGATTAAGGATAAAGGAAAAGGTAAGAGTAAATCCTCTAATTCTAGTTCTAACTCCAAAAGTAGTAGTTCCAACTTCCAAGTCTAAAGATTCTAAGGAATCAAATGACTCAAAAGAAACTACTAAGAAAAAGTCCTTTAAGACAGGCAATTGTTTCTATTATGAAAAACATGTCCATTATATTGAGTGTAGGGCAAGAATAGCCAAAATGAAACGAGACTCAAGTAATGCAATAGATGATGAAGAATTCAATCATAGTTATAATGAGAATAAGTCTGAAATGCTAATTTGGTGAGTGATTATGAAAAAGACTGTCTTTGCCACAATCACTAACTTAGATCAAGAGGAAGTTAATTCAATCTCTTTATCTAATATTTGTCTCTTGGATAGTGGTGCTTCAAAGCACATATCTCCACATAAAAACTTGTTCTCTAGTATGACTTCTTCTCATCCAAACAAGATGCTCACTTGTGCAAATATTCAATCTCTACCTATAAAAGCAATAGGCACAATCCCCTTAGAAACAACAAATGGAAATACTTACATCTTAACTTTTAGTATGTGCCTGAAATTGCTAAGAATTCAAATTCTATTATCACACTTCTCAAAGACGGTTTAAATGTGACTTTTGAAGAAAGTAAATGACTTGTAAGAGATAAAACTTTAGGAAAAATCTTGCTTTCTAGTAAAGTCTCAAAAGAATTAATTCATTTAGATTAGTCTCATGCCCTAATAGTGCAAGATAACTATGGCATAATAGACAAGGCCATCTAATGACCTTAAAAAGACATGATATGGTTAGATCTATGCCAAACTTAGAGATACCACACTCTAAGTATGAGAGTTGTATTCTAAGCAAAATACAGAAAGGATTTGTGACAAAAGCTTCTAAGAAGCTTGAACTAATCCATTATGATGTCTTTGGACCTATGAGAGCCACATCTAGAAATGGATTCACATATTTTGTGACATTCATCAATGATTATTGTACGTTTACTTGGTCTTTGGACTAAACGCCAAGTCTGAAGTGTTCTCTAAGTTCAAAAAACTAATCACTCTTGTGGAAAATGAAACAAGTGAAAAGATTAAAATTCTACGTAAAGCTCGAGGGGGGAAATATGTTTCCGAAGAGTTCAGTAATTTTCTAACCTCAAAAAGTATAAAACACCTTATGACTATAAGGATGACTCTTGAGTTAAATGGTATGGCTGAAAAAAAAAAAATAGAACTCTTATAGAAATGTCTAAAACAATGTTGATTGATAAGAAACTCTCACATAACTATTGGTTTGGTGCACTCATGTGTGCTAATCACATTAGAAATAGATCTCCAACTAAAGTTCTTAAGTTCAAACTCCATACAAGGCACTTTATGATAAAAGGCCTAATATTGATTATATGAGAGTTTTTGGATGTCTTGCATACAGTTCCCAGTATAAATCAAAAGGAATATATCAAAAATTACTCAAAAGATTTGGTACGCAAGATTGTAAAGAAATATCTACACCTATGGAACCAAATCTGAAATTATCAGCTTACAACAATGCAGATTAACCATTTAACATTACATTCTATAGTCAAGTTGTTCGAAGCTTGATATATGTATGTAATACCAGTCCAGATATTCAGTTCTCAGTATCACAAGTAAATATATGAAACAGCCATCTGTGATACATTGGAAAGCAGTGAAAAGAATTTACAGATACTTATAGAAAACAAAAGATTTTGTACTTGAGTTTCCAAAGAAACATAAAGATTCCAAATTAACAGGTTATGTAGATTCAGATTGGGCATGAGAGTCAAGACTATGATGATAGGAAATCTACAACAGGTTTTTGCTTCTTTCTTGGTACTTTACTCTTATCATGGTTAAGCAAGAAACAAAACACAGTGGCTACATCAACATGTGAAGCAGAATATAGAACAGCTTATACTGCATCCACTGAATGTATTTGGTTACAAAAGCTTTTGTATGGCATACATTTTGAAGATTCTTTACCTACAAGTATTTTCATATATTGTCAAAGTGTGACTGCAGTGGCTAA
Organism: Ceratopteris richardii; assembly: GCA_020310875.1. Lineage (NCBI taxonomy): Eukaryota > Viridiplantae > Streptophyta > Polypodiopsida > Polypodiales > Pteridaceae > Ceratopteris > Ceratopteris richardii. Next base: position 177,497,182 of record CM035420.1, on the reverse strand, counting down.
AAATCCAGCATTCCATTCCAGAACAAAGCTCATTGAAGTTCATTATCACTACATAAGAGAAAGAATTGTGGAAAGAAAGATTGAACTTCAATATATCTCAACTATAAGCTCATGGTAGTCAACCACAAGACTATATAGTATATCAGCTCCATTATGCACAGTATGATAGTATCATCTCAATCCTATGACATCCCCACTAACGTCATCAGTGCCCAATAGTTGATATAGAACTAGGAATGAATACATGTCATGCACGCATGCACCCCACAATGTGCACACACCACGAGCATGAACTCACAAAAATCTCAGCGAACTGAGTTTCTATCTTGTTGGATTTGTAGTTAATGTGCATTCATTATTATCTTTTGACATTCTCTCTCTCTCTCTCTCTCTCTCTCTCTCTCTCTCTCTCTCTCTCTCTCTCTCTCTCTCTCTCTCTCTCTCTCTCTCTCTCTCTCTCTCTCTCTCTCTCTCTCTCTCTCTCTCTCTCTCTCTCTCTCTCTCTCTCTCTCTCTCTCTCTGTGTATTTTGTGCTCTCTTGGTGTGTATTCTTGTATCTATCA
>CM035420.1:177421619-177491619 GCA_020310875.1 Ceratopteris richardii | reverse complement strand
CCCTACATACATAAGCATTGCACATAAGTAGATCACATACATAATAATGTACAGTTGCTAACATGAAAACAAATGGAAAGCCCCAAAACATGGATATACAGCAGTATAAAAAAAATACTAGATCCTCAAAAAACAGTAGTTGTTTACACACCCATTCTACCAAGCTCTCCTCTCCTGGTGGTTGCGAAGTGTCCACTGGCTTTCGCCCAGTCAGAAGCTCAAGTAGCACAACACCAAAGGAGAACACATCAGATTTATCAGTGAGCTTTCCGCTTGAAGCATACTCTGGAGCAAGATATCTGAAAAAGCAAATGAACATGAGTCCCACATTCCAGATATACAGCTGCACACAGGGGCATTCATGCATAGTACCCAAATGTCCCCATCACCCTGGTAGTAACATGTGTGTTCATATCGGAATTCGACTTGGCTAAACCAAAATCAGAAACCTGCTCCAGCAGAAACAAGTTAGCTGAAGTCAACAGACAGCATGCTCAATCAGTGACTGAATTGAACACTGAAGCCTAATACCTGTGCTTCAAAATTGTCATCCAAGAGAATATTTGAGGATTTGATATCACGATGTATAATACGGGGATGACCTGAAGAAACATTTCTTGCTGAAGTAAGAAAAACATGTGCAGTACTAAGCACTTCAAAAGTGAACAATGCATAGGAACCACATTATCTCCTATTGCATTAAGTCATGATCTCCATATTTCAAAGCAATCTGCAGTGTAATCCAATGATGATGGCCCGCACACTTCCATGATGAGAAGAAGCCTTACAATCTTCATGTAGATAAGCCAGACCACGAGCAGCCCCACATGCAATTTTGAGCCGAGTAGGCCAATCCATGACAGAGCCATCCTGCTTATCTGCAAAAAAAAAATCCTGCTAAGGATTCCCAGCAAGGATCAAATTTATGGTTCATGATAGAACGAGCTAAGAGCACTGACTATGCAAATGATATTCCAGCGTGCCGTTTGGGACATAATCATACACAAGAAGCCTCTGACTCTCTGCAATACAATATCCCACAAGTGAAACCAGATGTCTGTGATGGACGCGACTAATGATCTCCACCTCTGCCCGAAATTCTCTCTCTCCTTGTGAGGCCCCAGCCTTGAGCTGCTTCACTGCCACTAGCTGCCCATTAGCCAAAGTTCCCTTATAAACACATCCGAAACCACCCTCTCCTAATGCATTTGCCTGGGCAAATCCACCTGTTGCAGTGGCCAATTCTTGATATGTAAACCATGATTTTGAGTTCCCAAGCCCAGGAGATCCACCTTTTGGTGGTGGAGGTATGGGGTCATACCCATGATTTGTAGAAAAAGAGGCTACATTTGAAGGAGCCTTCATAAGCATCTCAGAAGAAGGTGAACACCACTCCTGCTGGCGCCTCATGTCAGCTGAATAATAAGGGTCTGCACAAAGCAAAGTACATTAAGAAAAAAAGGAAATAAGCACAAGCATTCCTTAGAAAACAAAAAACACACAAAACAATGCATGATTTTGACTTCATATAAACTTGGATCAAGAAACTAAGAAGAGCAGAAAATTTAAAATCCGAGGAGCCTCTATATAGAGAGGAGACAGGGTATGAAAACACAATGGAATGCTCAGACATGATCATTTGATAACCATGCAGCACAAACAATAACGAAATTTTCTGTTAATCTACCCTTCCCTGACCTAGATAATGATCTGCAACAGTGTCCATGCCATCAATAGTACGGAATCCAAGAATAACCCACACACCACAATCCTATGTTGAGGCAAGCAAAGTGACACATTACAGAATCCTTGTAGTCTTTTTGAGACACAAACACAAAGAAGGCATATTTGAAGAGCAGTGACCTAATCATTGCTCTTGTTCTTTGTGGCCCAGACAGACCTCTTACATTCTCGAGGGACAATAACATTGCATCAAGTTTCAATTGGTCCCATTAATTTTGTTGTCATAAGAGTATATCAATCCTACAGTTTAATTTGTAAGATACGTTATAAATTATAATCAAAATAGCATGTCAAGATACATTCAAATTTTAAATTTCCCATTCCCCCAGAAAGATAATCAGACACTTGAACCTTCCAGAGAAATTCACCATACCATCTGCAAGATAGTTAACACCTTAACTAACAATCTAAAACTTTCTTACAGTGTCCAATCTAAAGAAGATCTCCACCAATAATGAATAAGCCTTTGATATTGTCTGTTGATGCTACGTAATCAATGTAAGAGAAGAATGATCATGCCCTAATAAAAGTAGAGTGAGTTAATTGCAAGGGGCATTCTTCGAATTAGCAGCCTGATTTTCAGTAACATAGAGCCACGTTATCTTCTTTAAATCTTGCAAATCATCCACCAGAAATAATCTGGGTACAGCAATACTCACAAGCCACATTGAGATAAAAAATCATTCGGACTGCATATGCGACTGTCCTACAGAGCATGAGAGCCGTCATCCAAAAACCGTGATTTTCTAAATTGGGCCTCCCTGATTGTTACATATGCATTTAATAACCTCACATTGTCTTAATATAGTTTCCATTTCCAGCAACGAGAAGACATCTTTAAGTACATGCACAAAAGTGAATGTAGAATCAAGCACCAACGGATGCTTCAAAAAAATCCATGTTTTTAAGTCCACTGACCTAATAGCTGCTCTTCCTCTTTGTAATCGCCTCAAACCTCTTACACTATAGGAACAATAAACATTATTATATCAAGTCTCAATCGGTCCCATTGATTCTGATATCATAACTAAACATTGATCCTACGATCCAATTCGCAAGATACATTATTAATAAATATAGCATATCATGATAGATCAAACAACACAACGTCCTTCTTAACTTGCCCATTCCCTCAGAAAGATGACGGAGCCACCTGAAGCTTCCCAGAGAAATTCACCAATCCCCAAAGAAGATAGTCAAATGCTTCACAAACACAATCTACTGATTCTCTTACATATTGTCCAATCTGAAACGGATCTACACTAGCAAAAGAAACGAGCCTTTTTCACTCTCTATTGATACTGTAAACTTGTCATCAACGTAAGACAAGGGTGCTTGTCATCAACGTAAGACAAGGGTGACCATGCCCGAAAAAACCGTGGAGTTACCGACTAGGAGCACTCTTCGGTTAAACAACCCGACTTACTCAGTAACATAGAGTCAGTGTATCTTCTTTAAATATTGCAAATCATCTTCTATCAATCGTCTGGGTTCAGTTTTACTGACGACCCACATCGAAATACACCATGCGATTGTTAACATTATGTCTGCCTAAATGCTACGCATCCATAAAATAACCTAAATGCTACGCATCCATATTAATATGGTTTTCCATTTTCAAAGAGAAGATGACATCTTTCAGTATCTGCATTCCCCTTACACACACTGATATCATTTAATACCACATAAACATTCGTGAATGTTATGAGAACGAACTCATTGTATTTGCCTTTCAAACTCGTTCCCGTTACACACACTTAAGAACTCATACTTTAGATTCAACAAGATCTTAGGCATATGGATACCTTTGTATTGATGAGGGCCACCGTTTGTATTGTAGTAGTCAGCCGGGTAATATCTTTTTTTCTTCGTCCTGCATAAACAATAGCATAAGACGGAGAGGACCGAGAACGCAAACACTGCCGCAATGCCGATGGCTATCAAGGATCCTCCTGATATCGCTGTAGACGATGACGGAGGTGGGGGTGGGGAAGATGAGGGCGTAGTAGATGTAGGAGACCTAGACACAGGTGGGGGAGGGGATGAGACAAGAGGACGTGAAGGAGAGACATTAGCAGGTTTCGAGGGCGGAGGTGGTGATAGAGCGGGGGGGGAGAGGACAGCGGGGGGGGAGAGGACTTGCGGTGGAGATGGAGAGACTGATGGTTGAGAAGGAGGTGCAGGAGGCGATTTTCGTTCTGCAGCGGGGAGAACAGATGACGGAGAGGGTGCAGATGCAGGTGCAGGTGTAGATTCTGGTGCAGAAAGCGGAGGCGCAGCGGGAGGCGAGGTCAAGGAGACAGGAGGTGGGACACTGTTTGCAGGAGGTGCAGGAGGAGAGGCAATCAAAGGGCTCGTTGGAGCAGGGGGCAAGGACTGAAGTACGGAGGGGGCCAATGCCGGATCAGGTGCTGCCACCGGAGCCTTCTTTCGGGAAGACATGGACGAAACAGGTACGTCGCTCCCTGTTGTTCTACTTTTCTCTTTAGTACGTAAATATGCTCATGTGATAGACATGCAGAAACGCACCGAAGCCAAAGACGGTGTAGAAAAGGCAGCCTGATGCTGCTAATGGCACTGAATGAGGTTAGCCATGTTTTCGTGATGTTATTGTCACTCCTGCCGCTGCTGTTGCTCCCGTCGACTAGCTCGCAGGGAGTCCGAACGTAAAAGAGGCCTATGTGCGCGCAGACAGATGAGTATTGTTCTTTGCCCCAGAAAAGAAGGTTGAGTGCGCGTGCGTGCGCATCAGTACATTCATCTGTGTGCGTGTTTGTGTGTGTGTGTGTGTGCGCGCGCGCGCGGACGTGTGTGTGTGAGAAGAGAGAGAGCAGGTCGGCTATATGTTTACTCCGCAGATGCTGCATGAGATTGCTCCTCCTATTTTCTCCTAGTCGGGACTCGGAACCGGGGCCCCTGGCGCTCCGAAGAAGAAATGGAGCTTCACTGCGAAAGCACAGTCCTGCACGTCGCCTGTTCCCTACTCCAATGCAGGATTTCTTTCCATGTCTTGCAAATCCGCCCCACTCCGCAGCCATGTAACGCAAAGTTTCCTTTGACTTCACAGCCACACAGGGATCGCCAATGGCCATGGTTCGTAGTTTTTTTTAAGATTGCAGAAGTTACCGAGGGCACTTTCAACGTGGATCAGCAGTAGGTCGATTTAGGAGAATTCCATGGTAACTCTGCTGGAATGTGTGCGCGCGCTGTTCTTTTAAATGTCAAGCACCGAGTACCAGCATATAGGAGTGTCCGCGGTAGTACTTGTTAGCATTTACTCAAGTCTTCAAGAGCAAGCTTAATCTTCAATTTATATAGGAGTGTCCGCGGTAGTACTTGTTAGCATTTACTCAAGTCTTCAAGAGCAAGCTTAATCTTCAATTTAGCTATAAACTCAAGAGTCAAGTTCACTGGCATAGTGGTTGGGCCTCTCGCCTCTTGAGGCGGGGGTGAGGGTTCAACCCCTGGCAGCAACATGTAAGGGACATATGAATTTTGGAAAAGCTATTGTATGTGGCTGTTGGCCATCGTTTGACCATCCCTGCGGTAGTTGTGAATGCCGTTTAACCCAGTCTTGTATATCCTTGTTCTTATGGGATAAGGGGGGTCCCATTGGTACTATGCCCTTCCTTGTACACTTGTAATTTCAAAGTTAAAGTCCGAGGGAATAGGCCTTGATCGAACCTCCTTTTTTTTTTTTTTAAGTTTCTGCTGAACTTCCTCTTTTAGAAAAAAAAAAAAAAAAAAGTAAACTCTAAACTCAAGTTTTCTACACAAGTGAAAAAGTGAGAACATTAGAGAAAAGGTTGTGATGAGATTACCTCTAAGCCAATAATTGACATGGTTTTTTATAATATATACATATACGTGTGTGTATATGGATGTATATGCATAGAGAAAAAGATATAGATAGACTCACTCAGTATACTCACATTTATACCAAGGTAATATATTGTGTGCAAAATATTTGTATATTGTCCATGTTCCATAGGGGAATTGGGTTGGCTCTGATCTCTTCAGGCGGAGGTCTAAAGTACGAGTATATAAAAGTGTTCACTGTAATAAAGTAAGTTTATGATCTAGAGGTCCGGCCGATTCATATGGATCTGAAATCGGACACCGTTTGGTCATCCGTGTGTATGACCAAAGATCTCGAGTTTAGACTTACTAGTAGGTCTTGTGCTCTTGTGAACAAGTGATCCACTTAGCTTAGTGGTTAAGTCTCAAGGATGTGAAGGAAGCGGTCTTGGGTTCAATCCTCGGGGGAACATGGGGAGAGTATTTTGCCCAAAGAGATCTAGAGCCTTATAGAAGAATCCACTTGAGTTAACTCGAGTTAACTGGGACACTTGGCGCACATGCAGTTATATGGCCGACACATGAATGGTTATTATCCACCTGCCCAAGAAGGAAGTCCCTTGGAGAGAGCTATATATAGAGGCATTTGGTTGAGAGGAGAGTCATCTCTCTAGCACGTGGTCATAATCTTGCATTCACAATAGTACTTGTTAGCATTTACTCCAAGAGCAAGCTTGTGAAGGGGAATCTTCAATTTACGCTCTAAACTCAAGAGTCAAGTTTAAGAGCAACCTTGTGAAGGAGAATCTTCAATTTAGGCTCTAATTTCTGTTGAACTTCCTCTTTTAAAAATAGTTAAGCTCTAAACTCCAGTTTCTAAACAAGTGACAAAATGAGAACATTAGGGAATAGGTTGTGATGAGATTACCTCTTAATCCAATAGTTGACATGGTTTTTTTATAATATAAAATATACGTGTGTATATGTATGTATATGCATAGAGAATAGTTGACATGGTTTTTTTATAATATAAGATATACGTGTGTATATGTATGTATATGCATAGAGAAAAAGATATAGATAGACTCATACGTGATTAGTATACTCACATTTATACGAAGGTAATATATTGTGCGCAAAATATTTGTGTATTGCCCATGTCCCATAGGGGAATCGGATTGGCTCTGACCTCTTGAGGCAGAGCAGTCTAGGGTTCAACCTCTAGACTAGACATGTAATAGCTTAGATGAGTTACATCAGTTATAATCAAGTTATCATCTTGTCTAATCTTTTCTTTGTGAATTATGGAGGGTCCTGCGGATACTATATTCATTCACTTGTATAGTTACACTTTCAAAATTAAAGCTCGAAGCGGTGGGCTTTGGTTAAACTTCCACTCAAAAAAAAAATGTTTGTGTCATCAAGATAACTTTATAATGGACCTTGGGAAATAAAAATAATCATAAACTTAAGTGGTGTAGTAGAAACATCTTGAGCTTCTCTTTTGAAGGTTGAGGGTTCGAGACTCATGGATTGGCTCGATAGTCTCGTGGATTGGTTCGGTATGAAACCGTGGATATGGGGGATAAAAAAGGCTTTCCATTAGTGAGTGCCTTTATCCTTTCAATAATATTTAGCATGATTTCTTTACTTAAGATTTTAAACTCAATTTTGCCCAAAACATGTTTTTGAGGCCCCTTAATCTCTCTCAAAACAATGAATTTTCCTTTAATCCTACTTTGAATTGGCCTTAATCCTACTTTCTTGTAGCGAATTAGATCTTGGCACAAACTCCATCCTCGCCTGTATAAGGTAATGATTGGATAATGGAATAAAGAATGCTCCTCACGGGGCACCCACTTGGAGTCTATCGTTGGTTATGGTAACTACTTCATATTTTTTGCTTGAGTTGCTTTGTTGACAAAGTTAATGTAGGCAATCATATGATTTACAACAATTAGCCATGTCTTTCCAAGCGTGTTAGCTTACATTGTTGGGCCCTTTGCCTCTCAAAGTTGGGGGTGAGGGTTCAACCCCTATGGGTTGTCGTTAGGGACCTCTCAATACTTAGGCGATGAGATGTCAAAACCAAAATCTTTGGGGGATGGTCGGGCCTTTGGGCTACAAGTTCAAACCAGTTATCTCATTTAGCTTTAAGATCGTCCCTTTCAAATCTCTACCTTGACGAGCTTTGGGGCTCTATATCCTAGTAGTTGCTAGGCATTCAACCCCTTCTTTGTAGATTTTGAGACTCCTATGGGTGTTATGTCCACTTTTAAGTATACATTCAAATTAATTCAAGTTAATCCCGAAGAGTAAATCTCAATGATCAAACTTCCTTCAAAAACAATTAGTCATATCTCCACGGTGGGTCTCTTTTTAATTAGTTGTTTGTCCAAGTGCAAATCAATTTATAGTTGATGCCCATTGTCAATATTTGTGATTATAATCACCTCGGTATCTTTTGTGCCACTTTTGCTCTACTTGTTGCCTTTGGAATTTTTGGCATAGCCATTTTCATGTTGTGAAGGCCTACAGTGACCATCAATATTTTTTATCATAAGTTTGCATTTCTCTTTGTGTCTACCGCCAACCTTGATCCCTTGTTGACAATGAAGATCCATGTTTGAATTTCTTTGATAACTATCGCCTTGGTCATGATTAAACTCCAACTTCATTGTGGTTCCTCCTCTTACTGCTTCATCTATTGATCAAATGATGTCCCCTCTCCTAGAAGGTGATTTCAAGGATCCTATGCTACTATTTGTTAGCTACTTCCCTTACCCTTGGTGATGACTTTAAAGATCCCTTATGACACATATGTGTGTTTGATAGTGCTAATTTATTTTGTATGGTCCTTGAGCAACCATGCTTCACACATTCCCACTACAATGTCAATATGGCTTCATCCGTTGTGTTCATCAATAACCTATGCTTTTAGTCACATTGCAACAATATTATGGTCTACATCCAATGCGCATTTGGTTTGCACCTTGGTGTACTTGATCTTGGAGGAACTATCATCACAATGACATTCTACTTTAGTGCACTCTAGTGCACTGTGCTAGCCTAAATTTCTTTTTGCACCTCTCTCGTATCAGTGTTTCCCTTTTTTTATTTGATTGTCCAATGTCATTTGAGTTCATTGATATTATGACGAAATTTGGCTTGAATATAGTGATCTTTTTAACCATACCATGATGTTTGCACTCATGTTGCCACTCCACAACTTAAGAATAAGCAATGAACAAGGCATAGACTAAAGCATTACTTTGGTCCTTTGACTCCCTTGGCAGCCTCGGTGTAAGAGGGTTACCAATAGTCACTCTTAAGTTTACCATATAGCACACATCTCTAAGATTTAATTGCCTCTAATTTAGATTATTTGGGAATCAGTCTTATTTTCTTTATGGCATTTATCTACATGGAAAGGTTTGGAACATATGGTTATCAATAATTCTTGACGCACACTTTCGATGTTGATGGCACATTTTGTCTATTCACTGTATTGACTTTGGTGATATAGGTTTTGTGGTTGTTTCGCTACCGTTCTCTTCCACATGGCGCCCTTCCACATTGTTGTGCTTGTCTAGTAGATTTTTGGGCTTCTTTCCATTTTGCATTTCCATTTTGCACATGTAAGTTTGTATTTGAATATTTCAGTTGTGCATAATTTTATCTTTCTTATGGTGTTTAACCATCTGGCCCTGATCCCTTTGCCCATGCTTGGTTTGTTCTCATTTATGGAATGATTGGATTTATTATATGTCATTTATTCTTTTTTTTGCATAATAATGAATTGTTACGTGTGCAAACATGTGATACTCACTTCATCACACTTGGTAGATAGATAAATTTGATATGTTTTGTGTTTTAATGATTATGTCAAGGATCATGGAGGCATAGATATCGTTTAGTCAATTAATATTATATATTTTTGTAAAAAGAACCCTTGTTATTTGAAAGGTTAATCACACATAATTTTATTTTTATTTTGAAATATAGGCACATGCATGTTTTCTTTAGTAACACATGTTTTTCTATGGATATGTATGTGAATCGCCTCTTAAAGATAATATGTAGCTTCTTGTTTTTCTACTTTATTTGTGTGGAAATGTTATTTGAGATTAATAGAATTCACTCATAAATACATATGCTTCAAATCGATGTAATAAAGCATGTAGCACGAAGATTGTACCCATTATTGTGTATGTTGGGGATGTGAGGGACATGTGACCTTATCTCTATATTCATATATATATATACATCATTCATAGAGCATTGTCTCAAGAGAAATCATTATGTGGGTTTCGAGGCTCCCACACATATGTGCATGTCTCTCCTCGCTTCTCTATCCCTCCATCTCCTCCTTTCTCCTCTTGTTCTGCACACCAAAGCCCTTCATTAGTATCAGAGCTTCTTGAAGCTTGGTGTGCAAGAAGCTTCAATTGAAGCTTAGGTCATAAGAGGTGAAAGTGTAGGTTGGCACCTCTCAATATTTGTTCAGTATTTTGGCCATAACTTGAGCTAAAAAGCTTAGATTGGTGCGTTTTAAAGTTTTGTGTGTAGCTAAGATAGAGGGCTATAACTTCGTAGAAGTGTACAGAACCTGATTCGGAGTTCTAAATCATCTAAAATTCAAAAAACGCAGACTGATATAGAAGATGAATCTACAATCACCTGGACAATAGGTTAGTGTTTGGGCCATAACTTGAGTTTTACAAGTCAAAATCAAAGCGATTCAGCTTGATATGTGTAGCTTGAAAAGAGACTATTTTTTTGTAAAAGAACATAGTCCATATTCTGAGTGCTAGGTCATCGAATTGTCAAATACAGATCAGCAATGTTGTAGATAAAGATGAAATATATTGATAGTAGATGCTTGTTTTGTGTATATTTTGAGCTACACAGCTTCGATTGAGGTGTTATATATCGTTACATAGCCCAAAAATAGTTCATGAAGTTTTCTGAAGAGAAAAAGTTTGAACTCAGAGGTTATCACCTCTCAAATAGCAAAACATAGAGTAGCATATTTTCACCACAAAAACCTTAATTGCTTTTGGAGGTTCATTTTGTTGCGGAACTTCTTTGAGAGATAATTTTTGGTGTGTAACCCTTATTTTTAGAGCTTCAAGGCATTATCCATGTATGATCACTATGGTAGCTTCTCCATATGAGAGTGGAGCATAATCTTGTCATTATTTGGCATGTGAGATGACATTGTGGTATACTTTTTTTTTGAGGTTTATGTCATCATGAATTTGATCTTGGTATTATCAGTGGATGTATAGTGGATAGTGGCATTGCGGTCTACATCTTACTTATGCCACTTGTTACGGATTTACTTGCCAGTTTCATATAATTTTATGAGACTTGATTTTGGATCTTGGTTGGTACTTGTATCCTTGTTTTTATGTAGGTACATGATCCAGATTGGAGCCTTAGTTGCACACCGGTTTGTCATCTTGATTTGCTATTCTATTAGCATGTGATCATTGATTTGATATCTTATTTGCCAGTGTGATTCTTGGCATATGTGGATGGCCATTCCCACATGGTTATTTTGGTTCAAAGTCCATTTTACAGAGCAGATGCTATCGAGATTTCAAAAGCTTTTATGCTAGAGGAGAACTTTAGTGGATCTTGAAGCTTGTGCGATAGCTTTGAATCATTGCTTATCTCCATTCACTTGGACTTGGTCACAGGTTATTTGTGAGAGATTGGACCATCTTATAGGATTCATTTTTTAGTGGTAGGTGTATCACCATTGTATTGGCATGTATTGCTATCAATTTTTTGGCATGTGTATTTGCCAGTATCTTTGATTGGATCAATGATAGGTGGTGATAGTTACTCATTGTTCTTTTGCTATTGGTTATCTTGTTTGATTTCTCAGTTTATAGGGAATACTCTATCAAATTTTCCCAAGATTATTTCACATCTACTTAGTCACTTTGGAGACTTGTTGAGTAGGCTTATGCTCATGGTTTTATGTGTATGTTAGATGCATGGTTATGTGACAGGTGATTCACATGGTTTCTTCTCCAGTGAGACATTTGTGATGTGAGTTATGCATATGGATATGCCGGTGTGATCCTATTGATGATAGAGTATTAGTTCTAGTCTCTTGTTACATTTCTAGTCTCTTGGATTGCCAGCATGGCATCTTCTCAGTTCAATGGCACTGACTTTCTAAGATGGAAAGATCAAATGTGGTATACATTGATTCGTGTAGGGTTACACATGTATGTGCATAGAGATGCACAGAGGCCTCGTGACATGCCCGACCATGTATGGATGGATATGGATGCATTGGCCAGCTCCACTATCTAATTACAGCTTGTGGATTCTATATATGAGTCTGTTACATATGAGGAGACAAGTAGTGCATTATGGTAGAGACTACATGATATGTATGCAAGTCCGTTGACTCATGTGAGACATAGATCACGTAGACAACTTTGATGTTGGCATTGTGGTCATGAGGGCCATAATCGACGATGTTGCTTTAGGTCGATGTGATGATGACATCAGATATATGCATGTGATGCAGATCAGGTAGTGATTTCAGGAGAGTCTCTGGTAGTTGATTATGTTAGTAATGGTGATATCACTTTCTCCTATGGTTCATCTCAGGACTCCTCTTGTTCATTGGATAGCACACATATCGCTTGGTTGCTTGATGCATTAGCTGATGCTCATGTTACTCCACATCCCGAGTGGTTTTGTCGATTCTCATCTGAGAGTCATGGATATGTGCACTTGCCTGATGGTATGACATATGACATTGAGGTTGCAAGAGATGTATGCCTCATGCTACCTAGTGGAGCATCACTTATGCTCAGACATATATGTTATGTGCCTTCATTCCCTCTCATCTTGATTTTAGTTAGCCAGTTACTAGAGAGCAGATGTTATGCATTCCTTGGTGAGCATCATTTTCAGTTGCAGTTGGGACATCTTATGCTTATTAGAGGTGCCAGGAATGGGCACATGTATCCACTGCAGGCACTTCATGTGAGAGACAGTCTCATCTCAGTATTTGGGGTTCAATATACTATACTAGAAGTATACCACCATTCATTAGACTATCATTTACACACTATCAACAAATTATCCCAAATTACTAGTCGAAGTACAATGCACCTCTCAATATAGTAATATTCTATAATATGAATACTACTCGATCATTTCTAATTTTCTTCTCATATACATAGTAAATTTCTTAATCAAAATAGGGTGCAATCAATTACAATCATAGCATTCAATTTTACACAACAATAGACAATAGATATGGACAAAATGCACCTTTTATTATTGGTTCAACAACACATCACATTTATTTAGTTAACAATTCGTAGATTTCGGACAACCAAACTCATTTCATTGTCCTGAATTATAATCAATGACTTCTACATACAACTCCCAATTAGAAATGACTTCCTAGATCCCTTTTCATCAACTTTATGGTGTCTTTTCAAATCCTAAAGAGCAAAACTAAGGTTTTAACCTTCCAATTACATCAAAATATAATACACAAGAACCTTCTCCTTATGTGGGTAATTTACACAATGTTCAGCTTTTGCAAAATCTTTAGAAATTTAAGTGTTCTAATTGCTTGCATTTTTGCGATTGCATTCAACACTATTTCATCAGTATTTTGAGCATCCTTATATTCAGATTGTAGCCCTTTTGATTGTGTCATTACTTCATTGCTATCCAATACATTTTTTTATGTTATGTGAGAGCTTTGGAAGGGAGGTGGGAACACTCCAACTAGAGTGCTTTGGTGGCTCCCCACATGACTGCCAAGTGGCACTCATGTGGAAAGCCACCTAAGCACTCTAATTAGAGGTGAAAACAAATAGGCCATTATGTATGGCTAGATGGCATATCGAGGGTGACTCTTAGTGTTTTTATTATGAAGAAATAGTCGGTGCTCAACAAACTTCATCATCAAAGATCGTGTATGTTATCAGATAAAATAGGAGGGATCATTGCGAGATTCAACATATGGTATCACAGCAAGGCCCCCATTCGAACGTGGGTACTCTCAAACTAGGACCACGTGTGTTGAAGTTAAATGTACAAGCTCATTTTCATATGATCCATGCTTGGATAAATTTACCAAATATAAAGATAAAGAAAAAGTAGAGAAAAAAAGGAAAAAATAATAAAAGAAAAAGTCTAGTCAAAATTCATGATGAGTAAGAGATACAATATCTTGCCTTGTAGTTAGTGGCATGTAGTGGGGAAAGTGGTGAGTTAAGAAGGAGGCAAAAACTTCTTCACATGCTCATTGGTTATAAAAGTGAAGTGGGAGCACATTCAAAACAAGGAGAGAAAGAGGCAAGAGCTCCCAGTAGTCGGATCTAGCCATTTTGTCATTTTGTCTTCCCTTAGACTCCTTCAAGCCGCACATCAGTTTGTACACAACTCTGTTATCTCTTTGAAAGCTTATATAGTTTGTGAGATATCAGTGAAAGAGTGAACTCCAGTTTTTTAGTATACCTGTGTAGACAAGTAATCTATTTTGGCTGGTAAAATTTCCTGACCAAAACATATCGAAATTGCTTGATTTCTTTCTTGTTGGAAAGCTCTTGGCATCTGCTTTAATTGTCTCAAATATCTCATTCAGAAGATTTATACTCTGTGAGATATCTATTAGAGAGTAAAGTCCAGTTTTATAGTGTACTTATGTGTGCACGTGGTCTATTTTGGTCAGTTGAGTTTCTTGACCAAAACTGATTCAAATTTGTTTTTTAGCTTGTTGGAAAGCTATTTGTGTCTAATTTTTCTTTGCAAAATATCTTTCTCAAAGAATATTTATTCAAAGAGTTATCAATACGAGAGTGAAGCTCAGTTCTTCAGCATACCTGTGTGGACAGGTAGTTCATCTTTGTCAATTGTGTTTCTTAATCAAAACTTGTCCAAATTAAGTTATTTATAGCTTGTCCAACCTTTATGAGGGATGATTGTGAGAGGAATAAGGATGCGGTCCATGCTTTCTCACAAAAGTGGAATGACCTACATCAATTAAAGGGAACCCCACCTCAATATTGTGTGCTATAAGCGAGTTTCTCGCTTGGCCCACATGCTTATAAGTGGTGCATGAGTCTCAAGTAGGCAAATTCCATCCCTATGGATTGGACTCAGTTTTAAACTCTTTTCTTGAAAGAGTTTCTTCATGAGAATGAGGAAGAGAGGAATTGGGATGAGTGGGATAGGATTACATAGAAAGGTAGATACTTGTATGTCTACATATCCCACTATAGAGAGATCATACTAAAGCTTAAGGGGTTAGATGAATTTCATAATACTAGAGGGTTTGTTAGGGGCTTAGACAAATCCATTAAGAGAGAGGTGAGAAGAAACACACCTAAGACCTTTGCAGAGGTGATCGAATACGCTTACATATATGAGGACCATAACCATCCTCAATACACTTCTATGGAGACAAATCAACCCCTCAAACTTGTTAGTACAAGTAAGTTCAAGAAGAAAGTAACCATGGGAAAAAACAAAGTGTTTATAAAGAAACAAAGATCATAAGGACCTAAGCTACCTATTGAGCAGTATGAGAGGGCCAAGAGGGAAACTTGTGTTTTAGGTGCATATCTCCTAGCCATGCACAATGGAACTATCCACTTAGGAAGGGAGAAGAAAAGAAGGGAGGACCAAGGACTAGTGTGACCCTTGATCAGGACAAGAAGGTGGTCCACCTAGTGTAGACACTTCTTATACATGGTAGCTCTAGCTACAAGGAGGTGGAAGTGATGCATGAGGACATAGAACACATATGTTGTTTGACATGGTCATTGTGGTCACATCAATTTGGACCACATGACCTAGTTAGAATTGATGGTAGTGCGTACAAGACCAAGTTGAGAGTCATGATAGGTGATTCTGCCACACATAACTTCATAAATTGTGCTCTGGTCAAGAGGTTAAAGATTCCCCAACAACCCAATGCACATAAATACATAGTATCTATGATGCAAGGGGAAGACAAGAGGATATGTGATACTATGGTATCCAATTTGGAAGTCAAAATACAGGGATACACTAACCATGTAGACTTCCAAATCATGAATATGGAGAGGAAAAAATCTTGTTTTAGGAAGAGAGTGGCTATGGGGGTTGGGAGACACAAACCCAATTACCAAAATAACACTCTTGATTTATAAAGAATGGAAGTATATTTTTTTTACTCAGGGAGAGAGAGATGTGCCTAGTGCACATCTCATCTCATTTTTAGAGTTGTATATTCTTTGTCATTCTGAGCATGTAGAGGAGATCTTTTTGTTGTATACTCATGATATCACACATTGTATAGATACTTCATTTGATGTGTATTTCATGCTAGAAATGTAAATATGGACACAAATTTATATTATTCTTTTTTGCAAGAGTGTAAAGTTAAAAGTTTTAAGAATCTTATGTTTGAATTCAGAGATGTTTTTCCCATTGGATTACCTAGAGGGCTACCACCCGAGAGAGGGGACATTGACCATGCCATTGAGGTAGTTACTAACACTAACCTTATCTGTAAGCCACCTTATAGGCTTAGTGTTTCTCAACGTGAGGAGGTAGAGAAGTAGCTTTAGGACTATGTAGACAAAGGATTCATTAGAGCTCGTAACCCACCCTCGACATCAGCAATGCTCCTAGTTAAGAAGAAAGATGGCTTCATGAGATTGTGCATAGATTATAGGGCATTGAACAAGGTAACTATAAAAAATAGGTTTCCAATGCCTAGGTTGGAAGACCTATTTGATCAGTTAGATCAAGCTAGGCATTTTACTAAGCTTGATCTTAGGTCAAGATATCATTATATTAGGATTAGGGTAGAGAATGTCCCTAAAATTGCTTTTAGGACTATATGTGGTCATTACGAGTTCTTGGTGATGCCTTTTGGTGTCACCAATGCTCTTGCCACTTTCATGAATAGTGTAATACGGCCATACCTAGGGCAATTTATAGCAGACTTTCTAGATGATATTATGATCTATAGTAGATCAAAACAAGAACACTTGGAACACTTGAGGAAAGTATTCCAAGTATTGAGGGAAAATTCACTCTTTTCCAAGGAGTCAAAGTGTGAATTTTTCTTAAAAGAGGCTATATATATTGCGCATATAGTCTCCCAAGATGAAATCCATATGGATCCTAAGAAAGGATGGGCTATTATGGAATGGCCACATTTTAGGAACCTAGAAGAGTTGTATACCTTCCTAGTTTATCAAGATGTTATGGAAGATTCATTAAGAATTATGCCAAAATTATTGTCCCAATGATGGAATAGCTCAAAGGAAAAGGGGAATCCTTTCATTGGGGAGATGAAAGGAAGCAAATTATGGAAAAGTTGAAGGTAGCAATTGCTACAAGTTCACGTTTGCATATAGCAGATTCCAATAAACCCTTTGTGGTTGAGACTGGCACAAGTGATTTTGCTATAGGAGTGGTTTTAGTCTAGGATGGTTGAATAGTGGCTTTTGAGAGCAAGAAGCTAGAACCTGCTAGAAGAATTGCTCCATCTATGAGAAGGAGTTATATGCAATAATCCATGCTTTGAAGAAGTGGTGTCATTATTTATATGGTGCCAAAGTCATGATAGTGTTTGATCAAGAGAGCATTAAGTGGATCTCTAATAAAAAAGACCTTAAAGGTCATAAGGCTTGATGGGTAAAGACCCTTCATGAGTTTGATTATGAGCTTAGGTATAGAAAGGGAAAGTTTAATGTATGGTTGACTCACTTAGCCACATGCCTATGCTCAATGGACTGAGCTTTACTCATATCACTATTGAGCTATTTGAGTCCATTAGAAGGAAATATAGGCTTGATCCTAAAAATTTGAGATTTGGGATGCCATTGAGAAAGGGGATCATGGTATATGGGTTTCCAATGAGGATGGAGTATGGATGGGTCCTCAAGAAGGATTCAAGTGGAAGAGTTGCAATATCCATGATGGATATCTGTTATATAAAGGTAAGGTGTGTGTCCCTATAGACTTTGAGATGAGACTTTTTGTATGAGTGTCATGACCCACCTAGTGCAGGACACCCAAGAGTTAACAAGACTTATGATCTTGTTAAGAGGTAGTTTTATTGGCTTGGACTTCATAAGGATGTCCCAGAGTATGTGCTTAAGTGCACTAAATGCCAAGTCAATAAATATCAAAGATTGAAGATTGGAGGACTACTCCAACCATTGGATATCCCCAATGGGAAGTGGGAGAGTATCGCCATGGATTTCATAGTAGGCTTACCTAAGACTTAGAGAGGGCATTTTCAATATGGGTAATTGTGGACAAATTAATGAAAATGGCTAGGTTTATTTTGACACATAGTACAGTGAAGACACTTGAGTTGGCTTGGTCATTTATAGAGAACCTATATGGTTATATGGTCTTCCTTTAGGCATAGTTTTTTTATTGGGATAGGAAGTTTACTAGCCACTTTTGGAGAGTACAATTGAGCATCCATAGTCAGATGGGCAAACAAAGAGGGTTAACCAAATCCTAGAAGATATGCTTTGAGCATGTTAAGTTGGATACTAAACTTAGCATGAGTACAACCAAGCATCCATAGAAAGATGGGCAAACAAAGAGGGGTAACCAAATCCTAGAAGTTATGCTTTGACCATGTGTGAATGCAAGGCAAACTAATTGGGAAGAGTAGTTACCCATAGTAGAGTTTGCATATAATAGTTCCAAGCACTCTTCCACTGGGCATAATCCATTTACGCTTGTGTATGGGTTCCATACAAGAGCTCCTTATGCAGTACAATTGTAGCATGAGAAAATCCAAGCTATAAAGGATTTCTTGGAAGAGATGAACAATATGCTTAGACTTGCTGAGGATAGAATTAGGAAAGCTCATGATAGAGCTAGAGCTTATGTTGACCCTCAACGGAGAGATATCAACTTTGAGGTAGGAGAGCAAGTCTATCTTAGATTTCCATTAACTTCTAGAACCATGAAGACGTGACCTTTTCCAAACTATCTCCTAGGTTTTGTGGACCTTTCCCAATAATTGAGAGAATCGAGAAGATTGTTTACCAACTCCAATTTCTAGAGAATAGCCATATCCATCCAATATTTCATGTTATCCAACTTAAGAAAAGTTTGGGTGAATTTGACAACCTCATTCCACACAGTGAGGTAGTAGATCCTATTTCTATTCAATTTGTTCCACATGAGAGCATATTGTGCACTCGAGAGAAACGGAAAAGGAGTCACTTATATAAAGAGTGCCTAGTAAAGTGGAAAGATAGTTCAAAAGATAGTTCTACATGGGAGTGGGTTAGCACCCTTTAGAGACAATTTCCTAATTTTAGATTACCTTCCAAAGAGTCTTTTTCAAGGGAAGGATACATGAAAACAACAAGGAGATATGATCATGTACATCAATACATGGGATTTACTGGGAGCATTTGTTCTGTATTACTTTAACTTCCAATGAGCCTTCCAATACCATTTTGGAGGACAAAAATAGACTCAAGGAGGAATGTTATGTGAGAGCTTTGGAAGGGAGGTGGGAACACTCCCTTAGTTATCTGCCATACGGGCTTCTCACATGAGTGCCAAGTAGCACTCATGTTGGAAGCCACCTAAGCACTCTAATTGCATGTGAAAACAAATAGGCCATTATGCATGGTTGGGTGGCATATAGAAGGTGACCTTCATGTTTCTATTATGAAGAAGTATCTCACACTTTACCATCTTCATCATCGAAAATCATGTATGCTATTAGGCAATATAGGAGAATCATTAAGGGCTTTAATAGTTTATTGTTGAAAATAATGATTATGAAACTGATTAGTCAAGTATTCAATCTTTTTATTTTTATCATGGACTTCTGCCTTTGTAATAATATCATTTCTTTCTAAAAATTATTTCCTTAAAAAAATTGCTTGGCTGATTCCACAAAGTTTGAAATATGTGATTGCATCCTTAGCCAAAACTCCTGAGTATTTAATAAGAAACATCAACATCTCCTTTGCTAAATAATAGGCATCATATTTTGTCTCATCTAACAACGTTGCCAATTGAACTCGTAATTCACTCGACCCCAAACTTGATCTTTCAATCGAACATTGTCGAGAGACATCTGGTTAAAATTTATGGTCAATGATTGAACTTCATCTTCAAATTGTTTCAACAAAGATTCCTTTTAAGTTTTAATTTCCTTAATCAGCTCTCTCTTTTTGACTAAAATTTCTTCATATTGTGATAATTGGTGACTTACTGATACCATCTAGTCAACTATAAGATTATACTTATTCTACCACTCCAAAACAAGAGCATTGTTCACATCTAAGTTTTGCAATTTCTATTGGGTTCCTAACTGTTCATCTCTCAATGTGATGATCTCAATATTTTGTGCTTGCAACAATTCTTGCTCCTTATTCAAGATAGCTATAGGTTTGACATGATACATAGGAACTTCATTAGATCTCATTTGCTTGCATTTATTAGCTAATCTCAACTTCCTGATGTATCTACATGGGGAACTTCATTAGATCTCATTTGCTTGCATTTATTAGCTAATCTCAACTTCCTCAATTGAATATAACTTTTCCCCATTACTACCTTTGATGAATTTGATTGATTTGTTATGGATATACTCCCAACACTGCCTAATAAGCTCTTGCTTCTTGGAGTTATATATTGAGGTCCCATTTTTCCATGCTTCTTTGCCATCCCCTATACCTAAGTTGTATTGATACTAATGCAGGATTATATTATCCCATGTGTAAAATGTCAATCTTAGTCAACCCATGTTTTCTTGTAACTTTGGAAAAAAATCTCAGCATTCAATGTATAGAATATGAGAGTTTCATAGTCAATTTGTTGGCTTTTCTTCGTTGCATCCATAAAAGTGAAATTCTCTTTGCATATGTATTTGAACTTAATTAATAAACAAATTTTCCCCAAGTATCATCTTGTTTTTTGAACACAAACATGATCCCTATGCCTTCCCAAGACAAAGCATTATTGCATTCCGAAAGCAAAACCAAATTACTTTTCATCAGTGAATCAATTGCCTTCCCTAAATTCATTTTTCTTGTATTAGGTAAATGAAATACTTCTATAATAAGCTTCTTTGTCACATAGTACTCATCTAAATGGTTATCATTTGTCTGTAATTATACCAACATTGTAGCATGCGAAGGAATCATTGTTGCCAGATTTACATGTTTTTTCTTATTGAGATTGGATTGGTTTCTATGGCACTCATGTGTCCACAAGTGATTCTTTCTTCATGCTTGGTAGCTCATGCATATCTTGGTTGAGCAAGAAGTATCATATTATGGAAACTTCTAGTTGTGAGGTTGAGTATAGGGAAGCTTTCACAACAAGTGTTGAGTGTGTGTGGCATAGATGCATTTTGGCTTATATGGGTGTTGGTCAAACTTCTACCACCACCATATTTAGAGATAGTCACAAGGCATTGACAGTTGCAAGGAACCATGTGCTCCATGCTCACACAAAGCACATTGAGCTGCACTATCATTCTGTCAACTGTAAGGAACCTTGTATTCCATGTGTGCACAAAGCACATTGAGGTGTACTATCACGAAGTTGCAAAATCCCAATTGTAATTGTCTTTCATTATGGAAGAGATTGGTTTGGATAACGTTGTAGAACTTTTCACAAAGGCTCTATCTAGGGACAAGTTAAAAGCTTTTGAGAAAGTTGTGGCCTTACTTCCTTTTGTGGATTGATTTCTTTCCACACAGCTCGACACTTCCTTATACATTGATGACAAAAAGATCTCTCTTTTAAGCTCTCATAATTGCTAAAAGCAGCCATGCCATACTGCATGGACCACTCCATATATTTATCCTACAATGTTTCTACAAAATGTTCCTTTTGGATATTATTAGCATATAATTTTTCAAATGAACCTATTTCTAAAACACTATCATCAATTATCACTAAGAAGAATGGTTTCTCAAAATCATTTTAAAATAGGTGCATGTGAAAAAACTTTTTTTGAGTGTCTCAATTTATTTTTTTGTGTTTTTTCTCATGCAAAATTAGGCCTTTTTTCAATAATAAAATTAATTCAAGAGCCAAATATAAAAAATATTATCAAATTTATGGTACAAACTAGCTAATCCAAGAAAAAAATCATACTTCATTAATAGACTTAGTAGAAGAACAATCTTGAATAACTTTTACTTATTATGGATCAACATGAACTCCTTGATTAGAATTTATATGTCCTAAATATTCAAGTTCTTGTCAAAAGAAGAATTTCTTTTCAAGATTAGCATATAATGCATTTTTGTATGATGTGTTTATTCTTTTTATGATCATCCTCACTTTTACTATAAACTAAAATATCATCAAATAGGATAAGAAGAAAATCTTAATATTATAAAAATATGTTATGTATCATTGTTGCAAATGTGGTGGGGGCATTTGTTAATCCAAAAGGCATGAACATAAATTCATAAGGTCTAATTTGAGCTCTAAAATAATGTTCTGTATATGTCACTCTTTTTCATGCAAAGTTGATGATAAGTAGGTTTACGATAAATTTTGATAAATACAATAAATCCTCTTAGTTTATCTAGCAAGTTATCTATATATCAATTTTTAATAGTTACTTTATTCAAAAGACGATATCTATGGACATCCTATGGGTCATGTTCTTCTTTACACTAAGAGAAAAGGAGCTCCAAAGGGGAAAGATCTAGACCTCATTAGTCCCTTTTCAAGTAAATCTTTAACTTGTCTTTTCACTTCTTTTTGATGAAGATCAATAATATGGTCTTAATCTCCTCTAGAATGTGGTAAGTATGATGGATAATCATACATCAAACTTCAAACAATCACTATAAGAAGCCATGAATGGTTTTTTTATATTCGATACTATTGTGTAATGTTTTTTTACTATTATTAACAAATAAAATAAATAGGAATGATGACCTTTACCACACTTTTCTTGTGTATGTTTAATTATGGAAATACTTGGATATCACGTGTAGTAGTCAAAGAAATGCATTGCCCTTTATACTCAAAACTTAGAGTACGTGTATTATAATCATTCCATGGAGCATAATTATGAAAAAAGGAATTCCTAATATGATATCATATGATTCTATGGGAGCAATTAGAAATATTTATCATCTTTATAAGGACCTATACAAATTTGAATATTCTTAACTTTATTTGCGTACTGGAGTTTGTGTTACAAAAATTGAAGATGATGCTTGAGGGGTTGGATAGAGATGAATATCCAAATCCCTCCATAGGACTATGTGGATCCATACTTTGTATATGCAAAAATACTTGGTTGAATGTTGAACAAAAATATATGCTTAAAAATAAAGAAGGATAAATCTTGGAAATGTAAAAACATAGAGAGTAGATTTTTAGCAAAACTTAATAGTATATTTTAGGTTTAGCGAGATATCACATACATATAATGTATTGGATAAAAACATTTCACTTTGTGGGACAGCTGGTAGGTTCGAATGCCACCCTTGATGAGTATGGTTTTCTTTGTTGCCATTCTATTGGTTGAAAATTTTTGTGTGTAGCCAATGGTGTCAGCAAATCCTCCTTGCTAAGGAGCCCAGTGTGAGCCCTAGGCTCACAAGGGCATTGTTTCATCACATATTTTAAAGTTCAATCACTAGGATTTCAAATCTTTTTTATTTTTGGATGTAATTGGAAGGTTAAAACCTTAGTTTTGTTTTATTTAGGATTGAAAAGGCACCAAAATGTGAGAAAATGGGTTTAGGAAGTTGTGTCTAATCAAAACTTGTATGTGGAAGTCATTAATTCTATTTGACGACAAAGTAAGGAGTTCTAGTGTCTTGATTATGAAATTAGTCACTAAACGGACATAGTGTGTAACTAAACCGATAATGGAAGGTGTTTTTTGTCCATATCTATTGTGTAATGCTATGTAAAATTGAGCGTTGTGTGCAATTGATTGCGCACTATTTCAATTAAGAAGTTTACTACGTATATGAGAAGGAAGTTAGAAATGAGTGAGTTAAAGTTCATATTAAGAATATTACTATGTGAGAGGCACCTTGTTCTTTGTCAGATAATTTGGGGTGATTTGTCATTGGTGCGCAAACGACCATCTACTAAATGGTAGTATACGGTTAGTACAATATATTGAACCCCAAATACTCTAAATTAGAGGTAGTTGAATTTGGGATGTGAGTGTTGTATGGTAAACCTAGGGTTATTGTTAGTAACCTTCTTACATTTTTAGTAATCCTACTTATAATCATTACTTAGGCATTTTGTTGCATGTCATGGGTGGGGCATCCTAATCATTCAGTTCATTATTGGATGCGACTTGAAGAAAAGTTATTGCTAGGAGATCTAGAAGGCCTTGACAAGGAATTGGTTAGACAAAGTGACCAATGAGAGGTAGGGGAGTTTGAAGGGGAAGTTATCAATACTACACTAGGTATGCCAATTATACCACCACTACCGAAGGACACTCATAGGGAGAGTGATGAAGAATGATGGGACTTCAGCCCTGAAGAGGAAGGGTAGAATCTTGCAAGTTTTGGCCAGGTGTTTACTCATAGGATGGGGGTGTAGGCATTAAAGTAGGTGTTTATAACCAAAAAGAAATTATAGTTGTCCTTGGTAACTCCTACAGGGTTTGCTTTTGATCCATTATAGGGGCATAACAGAGCCTCGAGTAAGAAGGTGGGAAAATCCACCACCATTAATGAATCCCAAGGAGGGTGCATCTAAATTAAGTGGGAAAAAGGATGAAGATGAAGATAGCCATGTGAGGCAGTTTCAAATATGTTGGATTGCTAGTGGTTTTTAATGAAAAATAATAATCCAATTACCTTTGGAAGTAGAAAATTGTTATAATAAAAAAACATATAAAACAAAAATAAAACATTTGTCAATTCAGTCATTGGTTTCTAATAAATATTTAAAAGGGCTTATTTTATTCATAATTTTCATTTTATATTTCAATAGAAAATTGGAAAAACAAATATAGTTGGTGATGTTCATATCCCTTTTCCTTTTGAAAGATCTAACTTTGCTAATGTAAATAATATTTGTACCACTCAAATTCATTATTCTAATGACATGATTTCCACTTATGAATCAGATTTGTATTTTTCACATGCATGGAATGATTTTCGAAATTCATAGCTACATGATGTTCAAGGTTAAAGCTTTCTTAATGGAATCTTATATTTTCAAAAGAAGTTATGCATTACACAATATTCTGAAGAGTTTGCTATGAAAAATGAATGAACTTCATATGCGAGAACATGGCATATAAAGCACTATTTATGCATTTGAAGATTATTATTTTTTTCCTTTTCACTTTATATGGAAAAAAATATCACGCAATTCATTTCACAATGTATCGTATCACGGTAAAGCATTTGTTTCATTGATTCCATTACCCATTTCCATAGAACCATGGGAATTAATTTCTATGGATTTTATTACTAATCTTCCTATGATATCTTCACATGATGATATGATTTGGAGAATAGTAGATAGATTTAGAAAATACGCATATTTTTTTAATGTAAAACGTTATTGTTTGCACCTCAAGCTACTAAATTTTTTATCAAAAGTATTTCTTTACATAATTTTTATCAAATGTATTTTTTCACATAATGCTTTTCACATCGTGTATTATGGTCATGGTTTATGTAATCACTTTTGGGTTGCATTTTTAAAAAAACATAGGATCTGTGAATCTCTATATATAGGATGAGCATCCACAAGAGGGTCTTCATGCATATGGCTCATGAGAGGACTATGATATGTTGGTGGAGTTGATTTTGAAGCTCGTTCACATGTAGCATGACTTGCCCAAATCTCTGAAATTATCTGGCTCTTTTGATGTATGTGTTCCAATAAGGTATCAGTTTCTAGCTACACAATCTTCAAGGATAGCTCTAGGCTTGGAAGGAGAGAATCATCAACTAACAACATGTGTAAGGATTTGAGATCCTCCATGTGAATATCATTTTCTTCTTTTTGATTTGTAATCTCCTCTTGCATTAGCTGAATGCATTTGCACTTACTTTCCGAATCCATGACAAATTTAGTCTTGGACTTTGACCAATTTTGTAAGTTATGCCAAGATGTCTTTCTCCTACCTAGTAGATGTGGAGTTTTGTTCCTGTTTGGATATGAGAGTAGAAAATAATTTACATAGCTCGAGTATAAGATTTGAAATTGATGCATCCTTCTCCTTGAGAGTCTCTTTTATTTGATGAATAGATGCGTTGGTTGCAATGTATCTCCGATTCTAGATTGAATTGAAAACTTGGATGATCCATAGGTACATATGTATCGACATTTATGGTGCATCTTGGCATCATGAATGTGGTGTGATATAAGGTGAGACAATAATATATTTGGAAAGAATGATAATGGATCAAGCACATGTGGGATTTAAGAATGAAAATGTGGAAAAATTGGTGGGAATGGAAGGGATGATGGTGTGGTGGTATCAAGACATGTGGCCATCACAATGGGTGGTAACACATCTGATATGGTGAATAGTTGGCTAACTTAGTGGGTGCATGAAAGTGTATTAGTCATTGAAGTGATTGTGTATGATGGTGATATTGTAACATGAGAGTTCTCAAGTTTTGTGTGTAAGTGTTGAATGAGCATATCGAATAACTATAGAAGCTTTTGAATGGAAACGTGTTGTATACTGTGTTCTCCACTAATACAAATGAATGATTGGGCACACCAGAGCATAAGGTAGCATCCATCCTTGGTAATTCCTCTCCTTTGTAGGTTCCATGTCTTTGTTGATCTAGGAATGGAGAGCCTTGTTGAAATGGGAGTCTATTTTGGTGTCTTCTTTAGGCAATTCAACATCATGAATGGGTCAACATGCCAGAGGTGATAGAAATACACCCAAAAATTCCATCGATATATAGGATGAGCATCCACAAGAGGATCTTCATGCATATGGCTCATGAGAGGACTATGATATGTTGGTGGAGTTGATTTTGAAGCTCGTTCACATGTAGCATGACTTGCCCAAATCTCTGAAATTATCTGGCTCTTTTGATGTATGTGTTCCAATAAGGTATCAGTTTCTAGCTACACAATCTTCAAGGATAGCTCTAGGCTTGGAAGGAGAGAATCATCAACTAACAACATGTGTAAGGATTTGAGATCCTCCATCTGAATATCATTTTCTTCTTTTTGATTTGTAATCTCCTCTTGCATTAGCTGAATGCATTTGCACTTACTTTCCGAATCCATGACAAATTTAGTCTTGGACTTTGACCAATTTTGTAAGTTATGCCAAGATGTCTTTCTCCTACCTAGTAGATGTGGAGTTTTGTTCCTGTTTGGATATGAGAGTAGAAAATAATTTACATAGCTCGAGTATAAGATTTGAAATTGATGCATCCTTCTCCTTGAGAGTCTCTTTTATTTGATGAATAGATGCGTTGGTTGCAATGTATCTCCGATTCTAGATTGAATTGAAAACTTGGATGATCCATAGGTACATATGTATCGACATTTATGGTGCATCTTGGCATCATGAATGTGGTGTGATATAAGGTGAGACAATAATATATTTGGAAAGAATGATAATGGATCAAGCACATGTGGGATTTAAGAATGAAAATGTGGAAAAATTGGTGGGAATGGAAGGGATGATGGTGTGGTGGTATCAAGACATGTGGCCATCACAATGGGTGGTAACACATCTGATATGGTGAATAGTTGGCTAACTTAGTGGGTGCATGAAAGTGTATTAGTCATTGAAGTGATTGTGTATGATGGTGATATTGTAACATGAGAGTTCTCAAGTTTTGTGTGTAAGTGTTGAATGAGCATATCAAATAACTATAGAAGCTTTTGAATGGAAACGTGTTGTATACTGTGTTCTCCACTAATACAAATGAATGATTGGGCACACCAGAGCATAAGGTAGCATCCATCCTTGGTAATTCCTCTCCTTTGTAGGTTCCATGTCTTTGTTGATCTAGGAATGGAGAGCCTTGTTGAAATGGGAGTCTATTTTGGTGTCTTCTTTAGGCAATTCAACATCATGAATGGGTCGACATGCCAGAGGTGATAGAAATACACCCAAAAATTCCATCGATATATTGACAATAATGTGAAGAATGGGTGCATCACATTCTTTAGGTTTGATGGGTAAGATCGATGATAAGATAGAAGAAGCCAGGGGGTGTTACAATAGACACTCTCTTCTTTTTTGGCCATGGCGTAGGTTTGTCTTTTGAATTGTCATGAAGAGAAAAATTTACAAAATAGTGGCTTCAACATTGGACCTGCACTTAGGGTCTAATTTGTGTTGATTGGGGATATTCTAGGCGGGTTATTGTTGTAGGGTATAGCAATTTTGTCATTTTTTGTGTTTTCCACTACAATGGAAGTGAGCTCTTTAGTACGTTGGGAAGGTTGTGCTCCTTGCATTTGCATTCCACATGCTACTTGAGTGACTTCAACAACAATGGGATTCTTTTTGGTTTGCATAAAGGGTAGTAGTTCATTGATGGTATAAATTGTAGGTTACATCTTCTCCAAGGTAGTGTAATATGTCTGAGAGCTTGTGCCCCATACAATATACCCATCTTCTTCCATTGAGCCCTTGATTCCAATAGATGGCTTGATATCCAAGGTGCATTGTTGGTTGTCTTAGAAATTGGGTTGTGGAAACCATATTTCATACAATACAAGATATATTTATACGTTATTATATGCTTGTCTACCTTATGAAAATAAAAGTGTTGATGCTAGAAAGCCACAACAACTTGCATTTTGTGTAGGGGTCTTTGTTCCCTCAAGTCTAAGAAAGTGTGGACAGACATGGTGTCTTGTTTTGTAGCAATGACATTATCAATGGGTATGTCATCATAAAAAATTAGTGCTTGTCAAATTTTAGTTGCCAATATAGTGATATTCGTTTCTCCAAAAGATTCTCTCACCGTGGCAAATGATCAATCATCTAGAATTTGTAAAGTGTCCATGAGCTAAATATATTAATCAAAGTTTTTCTTGATTAAAGGTAAGGATAAATATGCACCACATCCTAGTTTAGTACAAATTCCTAAGATACTTGGTGTCTATTATAAGGCTTAAGATTCCTTATAGAAAGATTACATTTTGTAGTTTGATGCCTAGGTGGTAACAAAATGAAGTCACCTTTGGTCCATAGTTCATTTGTATGATTATAGAACCAGTGTCTTGGCATGACTTTGATTGAGTTTGATTGGAAATGAGATTGAATAACAATCTTCAACTATCTTGATGAAATATCCATCAAGAATGAAAAATCTTGCAAATATGTAGACATATTATCATTAAAAACCATGCGATCAAACAAGTATGAGCAGCACTCAAAACTAAGAAATTAAATTGTTTGAGATACACAAAATTTAGGTTCCTTATTCAAGTATTATTTATGAATATGAGCAGATAGATCTTGATTCTTATACGGTTTATCTTTTTATGCTTTGATTAATCTATGTCAAGACAGATTGTAGATCCAAAAGATATAACCATATTACACAAGGGATTTATGATGAATGAATGAATTGTACATGGTGATTATCATAACATGTAAAGTCATATTACACAAAGTTGACCAAGTTCTAGATTTGAATTATTCTCATCTAAATGATTTTTTGAAAGTCCTTAACTATTTTTTTTGTTGAACAAGCATTTTGATAACTATTCTTATGTGTGAATTCAAGAATAGTCACCGTCTTATAGGAGCTTTGTCTCCAAACTTGTGTCATCTGTAGTACTTAAGGGTTGAAAGGCTCAGGTGGAAGTGTATGTGTGTGCTCATAGGAAGCAGTAGAACCTAAAGCTAATGTCATATTGATGATTTATTGTTTTTGATATCACATATATCCAATCAAAGAGATGTGGGAGTAATAGGTTTAAGAAACCAAATCTTGGTGCATC
This sequence comes from Ceratopteris richardii, assembly GCA_020310875.1. NCBI lineage: Eukaryota > Viridiplantae > Streptophyta > Polypodiopsida > Polypodiales > Pteridaceae > Ceratopteris > Ceratopteris richardii. The sequence continues at coordinate 177,462,135 of CM035420.1, read as the reverse complement.
CTTTCTAAGCTATATAGTTGTATTAGGAACCCATGTTTGATTGATGTGTGACATGTTGGTGCTGCTAGATGGGTGTTCGTATGAGTTATGTGGCTACAACTAGCATGGTACCACTAAATGATTCAAAGACGGTTTCATAAGGGAATTTTTAAATATCAAAATATATGTGGATTTTCCATGGTGATAGACTTTGTGAGGGATAGATTCTGAAAGTGAGGGTGATGAATATTGGGAGAAGAACCCTTTGTGTCACGAGCTAGAGGTGATGGGAATGATCATTTTTTTGTGCTTCCTTTTGTGTATGAATCATTATGAACAATGAGAGAGCCAACTAATGACACCACATAAATAAGACGATTCACTTTCATAGTCAAAGATTATCATCATAGATGAACAAGGTTACTTGCATAGTGACATTTCCAATGTGCATGGGGATGGATGTGAGAGCTAGGCCATGATAATTATTCCACCTAGACCTACTAGATATGCATCATGAGGTGGAATGTGAGCCTTCAACGAGTGTATATGTGATGCATGACTAACATGAGCAATGCCAATCCACAACATCACAATATTAATGTCCTGTTAGTTTAAAAAATTCAACAAATAGGATATGCACTATGAGGAATCCAATATAATATTCTTATATGTTGTCCATATAGTTTAACATTCCCAAATGATGTACTTAGCACATGAGCTTAAAAAGGTCCAAAAAGTTCTAAAAGTGAAGAAATTATGGCCACACTAGAAATACAAACTTATTTAAAAGAAGGTACAATCCATGTTGACTATACAAGTGCATTGAATTCTTAATTTCTTAGGAGACAAAAGAAAATTCTTTGGGAGAGCCATCAAGTAAAGTACATATCATATATTAAATTTCAAGATGAAAAGTCTACCATTATTCACCTTAGATATCTAAGAAGCATTGAAGTTTCAACATACATGTGGGACAATCCCAAAGATAATTTGAAGCTTTCTCATGCACTCATGCCACAACCCTCTCTACAAGTCCCCATTTGAGGCGATCGAGAGCTTCTTCTACACATCGTTCGAACTTGAGTACATACTCTTACTTGTGTGCTCTTTGGTATCAAAGGATCAAGCATGAGCACAGAAAAGGGAAACTGAAGTGAAGGAAGGAGAGCCTATTATTTGGTTCTTTATATGATCCATCAAAGCAAAGAAGGATTCATCTCTTCATTTTCTTGTTTGACCTTCAAAGGAGGCAACAAGAGAGGTCTTTTTTTCCAAAAGAGTGGCTCTCAAGCAAGGCTTCTTTTGAAACGAGTGGCTTAGAACCAAATTGGTTGATTCCTCAATTGCTTATATACAAGGCTAGGTTGGGTGGAGAGCAAAAATTCATTGAAGAGTTGGTTAAGTGGAAAATTTGTTCCATAGTGGAAGCTAGTAAATGGAATCCCAAAGAAGCCTGTTGATACGGATGATGATGATTGGGAGGAGTTAGATGAATTGGCTAGTTCTACCATTTGAGTGCGCTTGGCAAACAATGTTTATTTTGCAGTATTGGATTGTGAAAGTGAAGAGGATCTTTGGAAGAAGTTATGCAACAGTTAAGAAAGCAGCATCAAATAAAGTATATCTAGTGAGAAAGCTATCTTGGCATAACTTGGAATGAACTTTTGATAATACCCTACCATCCCAAGAAAACTTTGGAGCTCCTTTATTGTTTTGGGATGAGTCTAGCCCTTTATGAAGTTTATTTTATCAAGGTCAACTTGGATTCTTTTCGCAGAAATTACATGGCCAAGATATCTAGATTTTGATGTAAAGATTCATACGTGGAGTCTTTACCATAAAGTTGATTATGATGATGCACTTCAAAGATCTTTCAAAGATGCTCTAGATGCTCAGAATGGTCTTTGCTATATGTAAAATTTTTTTCGAGAAAATCCACCACAAACTTGCCCAAGTATGGTTGCAAGATTGTATTCATGAGTTTCATGAATGTGGTCAGAGCATTAGTCAAACTAGAAGGCATGACTAAAAACTCAAGCCCCCTATATTGTGTTCTAAAAGTAGTCTTTTCATCATAGAATTTTGTTCTAAATTGATGATACCTTTGACATAAATCAATCTTTGAAAATATAGCAATGCCACAAAGTTGATCAAATAATTCATCTACTTGGGGCATTGGAAATTTATTCTTTATTGTCACATTGCTCAATCCCCTATAATCAACACAAAAATGCATTGAACCATCCTTCTTTTTCACCAAAAGGATTGGAAGTGCCCAAGGAGATTGGCTAGGCTTGATGAGTCCTTTCTTTAAGTATCCATGAAGCTGCTTTTGAACCTCTCCTTGCTGGGCAAATGGGACTTTGTATTTTTTCAAATATTGTTCATGATCAAGAGCAAGTGGATAGCATGGTCAACAAGCCCTCGAGAGGGTGGTAAGAAATCAAGGATTTCCATTGGGAACACATGAATGTACTTTTTAAACAAGGCGTTAAATTTATTCAACACAATAGGAGAAATAGTATAGGAAGAATAAGAAACTTGCTTTATACTATGATCGTCATTTACATCCAATGGAAGGATCATAAATTCTTCAACTTCATTTCTCTTTACAATTTTTTTTTAATTCATTGAGGAGTGCTCAAAATTTCATGTTCAACTTTTTTGAGATGGAGTATTGAGTTATTTGAGAAGTCCAAGCTTTTAAATGATAGCTACAATGTAGAGAGGATTCGAAACTCCACAACCACTCCCTACCTCATAGTGTCTGAGTGTGTTCAGTGTGTTCCATGTTCATGAGTTGGAAATCAAGTTTATCCTTGTAAAATTGAATCTCTATTTCCAAAACAAAAACCGTTGTATCACAAATTTGTTTATCTTGCCCTTGGATCATGGATATCAAATACTTATGTGGAGAGGGTTGTCGGAGAATTTTAATGTTAAGTTTCCCTCTTGCAAACTCATCCACCAATTGTATGCATGTGGCCCTAAGGATAAACTAAATTTGTTTTGTTCTAGAGTACATAAACGATACGTGACCCTCCAGTTGTGCAAAGAAGTGAGGACTGCATCCTTATTCCTATATATATCCTCACATAGAAAGTGAGGAACTCTAAGGTCTTTTGCCAAAGAATGATCCCTAGGACGAGTTGGATTTACTTTAGAAATAGTGCTTGCAAATGGTCTAGGTGCAACTCTAAATGGATCAACTCAAAGTGGCATAGAAGGTGATAGGCTCAAATGAATCATGGTACTAATGGGGCATGATTCGGCCTAGAATAATTAGCTCGTGGTTCCACCAGCACAATGGGAGGATTGATAGAAGTTTTCATACTTCTTTGAAGGTTAACCATGGAATAACTAATTGCTTGACTATTTCCTTCCCCTAGATTAACTCGAGTATAAGCCTTATTTTGTCTTGTACTTGGTTAACAATACTACATAACTCACTAACTTCATTTTGAATATTAATTGTTTGGATTAACCCTTTTCCTAGCTCCTTGAATAACTTCACTGAACTCCAAAATCATCAAAAAATCATTGAAGTCTAATTATTTTATTATTGTTTCCCATCATTCAATGCTTTCATGCTCTTCTTCATGTACATACTTCTTTGTTGCATCATGGCTAAGTGTAAAATGGGAAATAGGCATATGCTCTAATTCCATTTATTGCGTATAACCCTCCATCATGTCGAGAACCTTGGAATAATATAAGGAACTTAACAAGTGTGTCCTCAAGCTCAAGTGGTTTCATGAGGATACTCCCCCATAAGGCTCGTTGCAAAAGGATCGTCCAAGGCTTGACTTCAAGATCTTGTTTAACTTTGGGCTTCCAAGATTCCATAGATTTGTTGCAAGTAGGAATGCCCAAAGTGTCCAATCTCCATATTTGCTTGACTAGTTGGTATGGAAAGAAGCACCAATGATAGCCCTTGATGTCTAATGCAAGAACATTTAATTAGTGCTAAAGCTTCTTGGTTGGAGCTAAGAAAGAATCTCTAAAAAACCTTCTCAAAAGTGCAAGAATTTCGAGTCGAATAGGAGGATGGCTTGATGAAGAATCAACCTCAAGCCTATTGAGTATTTGGGAGAAGAAAGACTCGAAACTTGAAGAGAAGATGCATAAAGAGTTTTAAAGCTTAGAAATAGCATATCTATGGAGTGTGGATGCTTTGATTGATGAAAATAGAAGGAAAAGTTGGAGATTCATGGGTTATGCAAGAAATCTTGAGCAAAACCAGCAAAAGAATTCTCTCATGGGACAATTGTGCAAAAAGGAGAGCTTTTGCGTTGCCAATATACAGAAGTAGAGATCAATTTTGCACAATAAGCTAAGAAGATCCGAATTCAAAGCTAGATTATCCCATGTGCACTTCTACTAGCTCTAGTAGAAGAGCATAAGAAGAGAATGAAGTAACCTTTGGAAAGAGATAATGAAACTTTCATGAGCTATTCTGATGGCACTTGGTGTTTCTTGGATTCACACTTAGTGGCACATGTCCAATAGTGGCTCGGGGGGAGTGCTACCTCCTTCTGGTCCAAGGGGTATCCTCTTGGGGAGGTCCCATCATTTGTGCACTCCCTTCTCCTCTTTTTCTACCAATGAGAAGAGGCTCTACCAAATATGAGAAAAGGCCATCAACACTGTGTGGTCCTCCTAGGAATGAAGCTCTTGAACCAACGTTGCAAAGAACACAAACACATGAGGAAAGCCTAGGAAATGAATTACAATTGACCCACCAACCATCCTATTAAATAGCCATGGGAACTCATTCAACTTCAATTCTAAACCACTCTTTCCAATGTGTCTCTTGACCCATGGACCACTCTTTTCTAGTTTTACATATAATTCCTCTCAACACTTTTGAGAGATGAATCTCCACCATCCTTTAGCTCTAAAAGTGATTTTTGAAAGAGTGGTCCACAATGCTTCGGCTAGTAGCATCTTTGGGAAAAACCTTGCACTTGCAAGACTTGAACTTAAGACATCCTTCTTCCCATCCTTGAGACTTAATCACTAGGTTAAATGGGTTCCTTGGTTTAGTACTCTAAAGCTCTTAATATTATCTTGACTCCTCTGTCAAATTATAATAGCCAAATGTTAGAAGTGTGAAAGGACAAGAAGGCCAAAGAAAGGGATCAGAAGGATCAAGAAAATAGAAAAGTCATGCAAATCAGACAAAGAATAGGCCTAATCAAAATTTCAGAAAATGATTTTCAATCAAGATTGGTTCTTATCACTACACTGACATTGTAAATACCATTTTTGATAGATTATACTCTATTTTGTGCAAGCCGAATAGTCCTCAATCTTGAGGAGTACTAGTACCTATGTATCAAATTTCATATTTTTCAGAGCTTGTTTAAGCCTCCAAATAGGCATAAGAACCTATTTTTTAACTAGGTCTGACACTAGGTATGATGAGGACAAAGGTATTCAAAAAAACTATAAAAAGAGCTAGAGAGCTTATTTTTGGGGTCGGCTTGGTAGAGATTGAAGATTTTGTAATAGATTTTTTTTGTAGTTGAAAGTAAACGCAATCTATTGTTCCTCTCTTTGTTCTTGCCTTGTATGCACGTGTGTGTGTATGTGTGTGCATGCTTGTGTGCTTCTCACTCATGCACTTGTGCATTCCACTTGCTCGAGGTTGTCGTACCATCCTCACATCTCCACGGATTGACAATTATGAGGTGGATCTGCTCATGTTGGTACTCATCGTTGAGCTAGAGTGACACCAAATTCGGCACTATTGCAGGGGAGAAAACTTTGAGGACAAGCATGTGATGGTAAGACAAAGACTTGTGATGTTGAATTCATAGGTAATTTCTTTACTTTTCTTTTTTCTTTTACTTCCTTCATCACCACCATCATCCTTGCCATCTCCCACCTCCATCTCCTTCTTTGTTAAAATTTCATTTTTCTGGCCATATTCACTTTCCCACCTCATTCCCTCATTCCATTTGTGAGAGAAAGTGAAAGAGAGAGAGAGAGAGAGAGAGAGAGAGAGAGAGAGAGAGAGAGAGAGAGATCTTTAGTGCATTGAGTTTTCTTGTTGTCTGTGAGCATTTTCTATAGGTTTTATCCATATCACCATCTCTGAAATCTTTCATAGGTACGAAAGACCTCTATGTGATTTTTGAGATGATGACCTTTGTCTGTCGTGATAGACTAAGAAAGTTGGTATATTTTTATTGTATGCTAGGCACGATAGAGCATCCCAAAGCACTAGAAATTTTCAAATGAAATAGCTCCTCATGAACCTGAAATGATACTTCAAACCAAAGACAAATGTACAAGAAGTCATTTATACGGAGAGTGCTTAGTAAAATGGAAGGATGGAATTGAGGAAAATTCTACTGGGGAAAAGTTTCCACAATCCAGCAAAGGTTTCCTACCAATTTTAAGTTTGTAACCAATCCAATGAATGTCTAAAGAATTTTCTTCAAGATTTAGAACATGAGGCTTGAGGGATGCTTCTAGAGTTATATATGGATATGTTTTCGAGGATGAAAATATTTCCAAGGGGGAAGAATGCTATAAAGTAATTCGATGATCTAAGTGTCCATCGGTTTAAATAGATACAAATTCACACATTGATCAATCAAATAACTATTTGGCCAAAGATCGCAATACTATACTTATATATAGGTTCTTATGCTCTCTAAGACAAGGAATCCACCAAGCTTAGTGGATAAGTTTTAAGTGGAGGCAAGGAGGAGGTCTTGAGTTCAAACCTTGCCAGTAGCAATGTTTTCCTCAAGTCCTCCATGGTCTAGAGCACTGTGGATCATTCTTCCTAACTAGCACCTTTCGAGATAAAGGGTGTTGGAGAATCAATCCACAAAATAGTGGTATGGATACCTAAAAAGGATGGTTCTCAAATGATGCTACTTTTCCAAAAGAGTGGCTATCGAGTAAAGCTTCTTTTCAAATGAGTGGCTTAGAACCAAAGCGGTTGAGTCCTCAATAGTTATATATACAAGGCTATGTTGGGTGGAGAGTAGACATTCACTGATGAATTGGCTAAGTGGAAACTTTGTTCCACAATGGAAGCTAGTAAATGGAATCTCAAAGAGGCCAATTCATATGGATGATGATGGTTGGGAGGAGTAGGATGAACTTGCTAGTTCTACCACTTAAGTGCACCTGGTAGTTAATGTTTACTTTGCAGTATTGGATTGTGAAAGTGGAGAGGACTTTGGAAGAAGTCATGCAGCACTTCAGAAAAAGCAATGGCATCAAATAAAGTGTATCTCGTGAGCAAGTTATCTTGACACCTGCTCAATGTTTTGCTCAGTGTGACCAGCACAGTAGTAATTGATAAAATTCCTTCTAGGGGTATTCAATCAGCTTAGTAAGCTAACATTTGCAAGTGGAATGATGTAAAATAATGAACTATGCTAAGAGAAATTAATTTTAGCAAGATTTGGTATACCCCCGACTTTTTAGGACTGTAGCAGAGATAGACCAGTGAGCACCTCGATGACGATTTCTCTGAATTGGTTGAATGAAATCACTTCAAACCTTGTCAGCATGTAGATGACTTTGAGCTGAATCCAACAAGCTTTGAATCACTGAATTTGGTGGAGTATTGGCTGAGATATGCCCTTGACAAGTTGACAGACTTTGGAGTAGACTAGCAGAGAATACAGAGATGAAAAATATAAATGTATTTATAAATTAACACTTGTGTACAATTCCATTGGCATGACTAGCATTGCCTAATGGTGTAGAGAGGTTTAGGCTATAGAATAATCCTCATACACACTCAATGACAGTAAAATGAAGCTCGGGAGTGATGTCTCTCACCGCGACTTTTCATGTGAAATGTGTAAGAATTTGAATTCAAATTCAAATTCTTGGCTCCTTCTAATCAAGCTTCTAAGAACTTGGAGATATTCTCTCAATCAAGTGAACTAACTTTTCCACGAATCATTTGGGTAGGTGATTACAAAAGATTCTAAGTCAAATTGACTTTTACAATGAGGTAAAGTGGTAAGTAATCTCTAGCATATGTTCCTATGATTCTTCATGCATGTAGAGTCTTCATGATATCTTCCAAGCCAAATGTGTAGGCTTGTGGTTTACACCAACAACTTGGACTCTTTACCATAAATTTGATTTTGATGAAGCACTTCAAAGATCTTTTAAAGATGCTCTACATGTTAGAATGGCCTTTACAATATCTAATAATTCCATCGAGAAAATCCACCACAAACTTGCGTGGCTACAAGATTGTATTCATGAGTTTCATGAATGTGGTCGGGGCATTAGTCATACCGAAAGGCATGACTAAAAATTGAAGGCCCCTATATTGTGTTCTAAAAGCAGTCTTTTCATTGTAGACTTTTATTATAATTTGATGATACCCTTGGCACAAATCAATCTTTGAAAGGACAACAATGCCACAAAGTTGATCAAATAATTCATCTACTTGGGGCACTGGAAATTTATTCTTTATTGTCACACTACTCAATTCTCTATAATCAACACCAAAATGCATTGAACCATTCGTCTTTTTTATCAAAAGGATTGGAGCTACCCAAGGAGATTGGCTAGACTTGATGAATCCTTTCTTTAACTATCCATAAAGCTGATTTTGAACCTCTCCTTGTTGGGCAAAGGGGAGTTTGTATGGATTTTCAAATATTATCCGTGATCGAGAGCAAGTGGATAGCATGGAAAACAAGCCCTTGAGAGGGTGGTAAGCCATCGAGGATTTCCATTGGGAAAACATCATTGTATTGTTTAAACAAATCTTTAGATTTATTCAACACAATAGGAGAAATAATACACGAAGAATAAGAAACTTGATTCATATTATGATCATCATTTACATCCAGTGGAAGGATAATAAATGCTCCAACTTCATTTTGATTTACAAGTTTCTGTAAATCAATGAGGAGTGCTCGAAACTTCATGTTCATCTTTTTTGAGATGTATTGTTCAATTATTTAAGAAGTCTAAGCCTTTTAAATGATAGCTACAATGTAGAGAGGATCCCAAACTCCACAGCCACTCCCTACCTATTAGTGTGTTAGTGTGTTCCATGTTCATGATTTGGAAATCAAGTTTTCCTTGTAAACTTGAATCTCTATTTCCAAAACAAAAACCATTGTATCACAAATTTGTTTATCTTGCCCTGGATACCACATACTAATGTGGAGAGGGTGGTTGGGGAAGTTTAAGCCTTTTAGCAAGTGCATGATCAAGTTTAAGCCTTTACTTGTGTTTTTGCGTTTTCTCAAAGTCATGTTGAGGAAGCTTATTTCTAAAGACACATGGTTTCTTTGAAGGGTTTCTTTTCCTAACTTCTTTATTTTTGCACTTCCCTATGTAAAAGTTCTTAGTTTTATTAACACTCATAGTTATGCCAATCCCTAAGTGGTCACCATAAATGTGAGAAGCTTTTATCGCATCCTCCAATGTTTTTGCTTCATAGCGTTCAAATTCGCGCTTCAATCAACAATCTAATGTTGATGGCAAGAAGAGGAAAATTTCGAGGCCCATGGGTTATGCAAGAAATGTTGAGCAAAAGCGCCAAAAGAATGCTCTCATGGGACAATTGTGCAAAAAGGGAGAGCTTTCGGGCTACCAATATAGAGAAGTAGAGATAAATATTGCAAAGCTAAACTATCCCGTATGCACTTCTACTAGCTCTACAGTATAAGAAGTCACACCTTTCATTCCAACACATGGGAAAATGAATTCAAACCTTTCGTTCAAATACATGGGAAAGAGATAATGAAACTCTCGTGAGTTGTTCTGATGGCACTTGTTGTTTCTGGGATTCACGCTTTGTGGCACATATAGGCGAGGAGGGGTTCCCCTTTCGGCCACCATTGGCTTGGGGGGAGTGCTACCTCCTTCGCGTCCAAGGGGGATCCTCTTGGGGAGGTCCCATCGTTTGTGTGCTCCCTTCTCCTCTTTTTCTACCAATGAGAAGAGACACTACCAAATATAGAGAGGATTGTAGCTCAATCGAAGAATTATTTGGAAACAATCCCTTCTTAGGGAAGTAATAGGTTGTTCAATGTGCTTACAAAATGTGATTAGAAGTGAAACCCATTGGATGATATCATGAAATAGGAATGCCACTAACTTTGGTGAGATTCCTATTAAGCTTTCCTTAAAGAGTTTTCTAGTGCTATTCGCAAGAGGATCAAGTGCCACAAAAGAAAATTACATCTAGTGGACTTATACATGTATGTTTGTATGTATGTACACACACACACACACACACACATATATATATATATATATATGTGTGTGTGTGTGTGTGTACATACATACACACATACATACATACATGCACAATACACAAGGTGAAATAATCAATTAACATTTGAAGATGCCAAGAAGAACATGTAAGCTACATCCATGAATCTTTCTCCCTCCCTCCCTCCTAAAATGGGGACATGAAGGCCTCAAAGTGCTTATTATGGCTTTTCATGCACCACTTGCACATCACCTATGGGATTTTCACCCCTTGTGTGGGCCTCTCCTAGACAAGGGGTAAAAATCCCATAGGTGATGTGTAAGTGGTGCATGATATATATATATATATAAATATAAATATATATATATATATATATATATATATATATGTGTGTGTGTGTGTGTGTGTGTGTGTGTGTGTGTGTACATACATACACACATACATACATACATGCACAATACACATCGTGAAGTAATCAACTAAATTGCTAGAGGGATGAATCTCCTCCCTACCTTATGCCTCTATATATAGCTCTCTCTAAGGGAGTGCCCATTGTTGTAGGTTGATACTATCCATCCAAGTGTCAACCATGTAACTAACATGTGCTCAAAGTGTTTGAGTTAACTAGAGTTAAATCAAGTGGATGTGTTAGGCAGCCGGAAAGGAATGTAATTATATCTAGTAGAAAAATGAAATTGGAAAAGAAGCACATCAAAAGGATGTCGTGCAAGCATTGTAACCTTTTTTATAATAGAAGAGGTGATTGGAAGAGAGAGACAGAAGTGTCACCGGACTGTGCGTCTGGGCGGTATGTCTGTGGATTGATTCCATCACAGTTCATTTACATTGTTGTACTGTTATGTTCAGTACTTGATAACTGAGGTGTTGTGTTAATACTCTAAGAGCCATTGGTGAAGTGCATGATTAATGGTGATAGTGTGCTAGTAAGCATTAAGAACTTGCATATTCGATTGCGGTGAAGATTATGTTCTATTGCATACTGGTTGTGGAGATTAGCCATTAAGTTCGTCAAAATTGTCAGACAAGTAATGAAGAAGTTATCACAATAACGAAGTAACTGGGAAAATATATATAGCGCCTCTGTATCACAGACCCCTATCCATCCCAAGAACCCATGAAGAATTTGGAAGTACATTATAATTAATCCGACAAGATAGCAAATTAACACTAGCACTGGCCATGGGGTGTGGAGTAGCCAGACTTAGAGCAGATTAAGGTTTGAGAAAGAATCCTATGATATATGCCTGTAACGCGTTTGAGAGAATCTTACCCGAAGTATAGAAGTGATCAGCATCCCTGGAAAGTTCCTAGCACATTGGGAACACCTCCTGGTGGTAGTGGTGAAGGACAATCATCGGAAGGAAAGCAGGAGATATGGGCTAGTGGAGTGCCACCTTAGTATTTTCTTGTTCAAGGACTACAGGGTATACCAGAAGTGCAACCAACCGCGCCATCCACGGAAAGTAACAACGAGTCGTAACAAACAAGAAACTATGTCATAAAAAGAGAACACCCTCTTCAAAAATCAAGCAAATTGCATCTTATGTTTGAGATTCCTTTATACCAGTATACATATATTTCAAAAATGAAGTGAAAACATGTGATTTTTTGACATTTTTTGTCATTTTTCATAAAAAAAGAGCTCAAAATATAGTCAAAATTTCACTAGATAAGACATTGATGTGTCCAAAATCTATATGATAAGACATTGACATGTCCAAAATCTATATGATAAGACATTGACATTCTAAAATCTATATAAAGAATGTAAAACTAAATAATTCTTATACAAAAATAACATTTAAGACATATTTTCAATGGGTGGATATCCGATTGTTATTCAAAATTGCTATGAAACATGGTTTCGTTAAGCAAACTACTTCGAGGCATTTACATAAGCACTAAAAATGTTATAGAGTTTCAATGCAACTCACAACTATGTCGATCTATGTCTACACCCTCATCATCTGATGCACTTGATTCAGTCTCACACTGTTGAGAGCTCTCTTATTCTTCTTCTATATCCACAAGAGCTCTATCTTCATCCATGTACATACCAAATTCTGCAGGATCATGCACAAATCTTCTTGTTTGCCTATGATTTGCTGTATCACATACATTTGGAAGCTTTTGCTTTATCATATTGACGGTTGCTTTCCTCAAGTGACCTGTTTTTGTCAAGGAAAAATCATAAACAAGAATATCTACATCATCCATTTTAAGAGTGGATGTGCTTCGAATATTCTTTTTCTTTTTTGAGCCTGTTTGTTTAGTATCACACACCATTTCTAAGTTATATTTACCTGTGAATGCATTACTACTTTTAGTGTAATACCAATGCACCATCAAAGCCTCTATTCTTCTCTGATCAATATCTTCAGTGATCTCTAAAACCTTTGCAATCCAAAATGGTCTGGTAGCCTCATCACCATCAACAAGTACTGCAATAAGTGTTCCAACATTTATCTCTATTAAATTTCCTTGCCATCTTGCTTCTACCTATTTTGTCATCCTTGGGCCTACATAAATATTTCTTTATGGTGGATGTATAAAACTTTGAAGTGCATCTGCATTACATGCTTGGGCCACATTCACTGATCTTTGTGTACAAAAATCCCATGTGAATGGAACATCAACTGGCCAATGACCTGCAATCATATACTATATAATCTCTTCTTGATGATTGAAAAAGTCATCCCACCAAGATACATCTTGATCTCCAGCATATTTTTTTGCACGCTCAATATGTCTCTTTTTTTCAATGAGTGCATGCATCCAGCTTTTACTTTGATCAACCACATATCCACATCTTTTTGTAATGTTTTATCTTCATATGGTGATTGTTTTGCACCATACACAAACAAATTAGGCACCTGCAATAAGAATCTACAACCCTCTTTAGGCTCCCACCGAGGAGAAGATGAATACTGCTTTGCAAATAAAAGGGTTATTTCATCAATCCTCCTCATCAAGAATACATGGTTGAAACTAATACTGTGCAATGGAGCCAAAACCTTAGCACTATTATCAAGGCCCATTGAGCAAAAGTGCTTAAAGTTATAAATATGTGTGAGGTGTTGAACTTCTGGTTTTGGAGTATATGCTTCTGCAATCAGCTCAGATAAAATCGAAAGAGTAAAAGCATTGTTACGTGCCAACTTCTTAGAGAACGTACTGAACATTTGATCAATGTGATCATGAGTGTGCCCAACCAGAAGGAAATTTACCTTGACCTTCCTATTTATCAACAAGCATGCATAAATATCCAGACTATAGAATTTATTTTCTCTCTTGCAGTATTATCAAGTTGCAAATACAGAGTTGGTGGCAAAAGACCCTTCCATGATTGAAAAACCCGATGAATGATGGTAACTGTAAGGTTTGGATCATTATGCACATTCGGATATGTGAAGAAAACCTTGGACATTATAGTTCCATTTGTATACCAAAGCACCAACCAAATGCATTTGCACAAGGACTTCATCTCCATGCGATAAAAATGTGGCAAACAAGTTTTTTTTTATCCATACCATCGATCAACAAACACATATAACGCTCGGGATTTCTGAGTGCTTTACTTCGATGATGAATTGCTTTCTTTCTCTATAAAGCTTGACTCTCACGATGGTTGTTTTTAAAATTATCTTTTTCTTGTGGTGTTGTAGCCCCCTTTGCCATGTTTTTCAAAGTGGCGCAAATTGAACATTCATCCATTCTAACTTTACAAGGAATAGACACATTGTTAAACTCTTGCTTCCATAATCAAGTAAAGTGATAATACAACACATACTTCTCATTTCTATTTTCCATGTCTTCTCTATATATTTGAAATACCTCTTGACGAGTAAAGTTATCTGACAAGTGCAACCTTCGAGTTGTAGGCATAACCTCACAATGCAAGCTAAAATAGTTCATCATCCAATTCATTGCATGACGTCCAACAGATCCTTTGGTCCCAACATGGGATGTATCCAAAATGAGATCCCCATTCATAAGCCCCTATTGAACCCTATGTATTCTAAAATTTCCCACACCCATTGTAATTTTAAATGCAACCCTACAACATCGCATCCCTTGAGTAAAGAAATATCTCAACCATTTGCATGTGAGAAACAAGGTATATATCCTGCCTTTCACTATCTAAATGGAGGAATTTCTCTCTTAGGTGCTTTAGTTTCTTCATTCCTAAATTGTACAAACATTTCAAACCACAACAATGCTTCACAATATCCAATGCAATCTATCTATCTGAAGTAAGAAATTTAAATCTTTTTTGACTTACTTCACGAAGCCTTCTTTTAAAATGTAGATTGAGCCTGCTTTGCCTTTCCTTTGCTCCACATGCACTTGAGTCAGAAGGGAGATCAATGGCTGGATCAGATGGGAGATCAAGAGGTTCATTTGGTTGAGCAACATTGCACTGTGAATTGGATAACTTAAATGACTCAACAGAAAACATAGAATCATCACCACATTCTAGACCATGGAGATCATCACTTATGAGGAAAGGGTCAACTGAGAACAATGAATTCAAAATTGTATCAATATGAGCAGAGGAAGCTGATGCCCAAGCATCCACTGAAAAGATTGAGCTCGTCTTCACTCACTTCAAAGAAGACTGAAGATGAATTACCTTTTTAAATGAGTAGAAGTCCGAGTTCATGTGAAAATGTCACATCAAATGTCACATCAAGTAGATATGAAATCAAAAGTTCATTAAAGTACATTAAAGTGTAAATTTGATGAGGAAGATGATATTTAGAATTTTATATATCAATATGTAGATGTCATCCAAGGAGTTCATATATCAATGTCCAGAATTGATCAAATTGTCATCGAGGGACATGTTAAAGTATGCTTGAGCCAATGTCTAGATGTCCTTTCCACAATACAGTAAAAGGCATCTGGTAAGACATCAGTGAACAACAACCAAAACAAAGAAAAGTAAAAAAATGTGAATGGGATGGGAATTCATCAGATGACATATGTGAACATTTCAGATGAATATGTGAACATGGAAGATAAGAAAAAAATTCATATGAATATGTATGAGCTATGATAATTTGGAGGGTTCATTAACATTACAACAAAAGGAGTTGTGCAATTATTATGTCTTTGGTGGCAACTGTGCTTTTCTCTCATCTTTTTGTTACAAGAATAATGGAGAAATGCAACTATTCTGGAAGTAAATGGGAACTTACCACATGGATCTCACTTCATGGGTTGGGAAATGAGAATTGATCTACCAGATCTTGAAAAAAGGAATAAAATAATGAAGTGATGGATCCTGTTTAGATCAGTTGACTGATCTAGTTAGAAACTGGATTCATTCAGTTAGATCCAGTTAGTGTCTAGTTCAAGTAACCCAAGTGTCTATAAATAGCAAAGGAGGAGATCATTCTCATTTCCAAACTCCGCGAGCAAGAGAGAGCAATAGAGCACACACAGCCAAGGCACACAGTGCCCAACAAACCAGCAAGGCAACTCTCATGGAGAAGAAGAATGTTGGCAAGAGTACCCAGAGGTAGACAAAATCACACCACAAAAAAAGATTCCCTAAAGATTCCTTTTTATGTTTTAGGAAATAGTATGTCTTCTAGCCATTTTTTTCTAGGCTCATGAAGTCTAGATCCAATGAGGGTGCAAGTCAATGCCAGGCATCGACTTGAGGGTGTAAGTTGATGCCAGGCATCGACTTTAGGGTGGAAAGTCGATGCCTGGCATCGACTTGCACCTACAAGTCGATGCCTGGCATCAACTTACACCCTCAAGTCGATGTGTGGCATCGACTTGCACCCTCAAGTTGATGCCCGACATCAACTTTCACCCCAAAGTTGATGCCAGGCATCGACTTGCACCCTCAAGTCGATGCCTAGCATCGACTTTCACTCCAAAGTCGATGCCAGGCATCGACCTCGAAGCTCAATGCCTGGCATTGAATATGGCCTGAAAGTCGATGCCAGGCATCGACTTTTAGGTGCAAGTCGATGCCAGGCATCAACTTTTAGGTGCAAGTCGATGCCAAGCATCGACTTGAGGGTGCAAATCGATGCCACGCATCAACTTGAGGGTGTAAATCGATGCCAGACATCGACTTTTAGTTGCAAGTCAATGCTAAGCATCGACTTTCCACCCTAAAGTCGATTCTTGGCATCGACTTACACCTAAAAGTTGATGCCTGGCATCGACTTACACCCTCAAGTCGATGCCTGGCATCGAATTGCACACAAAGTCGATGCCCGACATCGACTTGCACCCTCAAGTCGATGCCAGGCATCAACTATAGGGTGCAATTCGATGTCTAGCATCGATATTGCACCCTAAAGTCGATGCATGGCATCGACACTTCAGCTTGAAAAACACATAAATGTAAGAGCTAATGCTTCTAAGGCCATTTCAGGGATGTTGAGTTAAAAGGTGAGAGGTCTGTCAAGAAGCTCAAAGTCACAGTGAGCTCTATAGATCAGCATCGTGACAGAGGCATTGGTCACCAAACAAAACCCAAGAAAAACATTGCATCTTTATCCTCTGAGAAGGCCAACAACCCAGTTGGCATGTCATCTAGTGGACAGAGTAGCATCAAAGTAGCTGAGGATGATGCAACTAGGAAGGAGAGGTCAAGGGACATAGAGGTCTTAAGGAAAGATCGTCCACTCCGTACATGACAAACCTGGAGTGGTGCCTTCAATATGTTGAAGAAAAGAATGAAGTCCTTCTTGTGTTTGCAGGGGCGTACGGGAGAGGCAAGATCACGACAACACAAGCTTTTCAGTATGGCCTTGTGTTCAAACTGGACTATGAAGATGAGGATTCTGACAACCTCCTTTTCCTGGTAGAGACATCTAAGGGGTTAAGAAATGTAATATGCAGGATGGATTTCTTGTGCCCTGAGTGTTGTGTGCCAAAGAGGCTTGCAGAGACATGCAGGGACTCAATGAACCTAATTAGAGACTTGATGCCATGGATCCAGGGAAACATGATGCCAACACAACAGAAGATGACAACCCCTGTAAAGGCAAAGGGTAAGCAGTGCGTGCAGAAGAAGCTACTGAAGAAAAAGAAGAGAATGGCTGATGAAGAGTCTTCTGAGTCAAGCTCTAGCTCTGAGGATATTATTGTTGCACCTGGTGGGGATCTTGCTTCGGGTATTCTTGGTACTGAGCAGAACAAGATGAGGGAGGACATAGCTCGAAGAAAACTTGTGAAGAAGGGGTAGTTGTTCCACCTACCAATCAATATCATCCATAGGCCACCAATCGATCCATTCACAGGGAGGAGGCCCCTTGAGATAAGGGAGCCACATAATTTGCACATGCAAAATCTTAAGAAGAAAATGAAGATAAATCCTCATGCTACTATTGTGCCATTTGTTGTCATGGTGGATCCGAATGAGTGCAGCTCTGTGGAGGATTTCAATGAGGGCATGTTTGAAGATTATACATATTATGTGATTGGTGGTTCACACTCTGCGGAGGCCCGCAGACAGCTAGTGAAGGAGAACCCCACCAGGTTCTTATTTAGGTATGTAGAGTGCAAAATCTATGTTGGTCTTACAACTGGGGAAGCCAAGCTTCTTGCTTGGGATCACAACAATGATAATGACTACAGGCAGAAGATGTCCTCCATAGAGATAATTTGGTTCTTCCACCATGAATACGAAGATTGTCTCCTGAAGAAGGATGGCAGAATACATCCCAATCTACGAAAGCAATGCCTTATTGAGGTTGGCATTGCACTGGATGAAAATAGAAAGTTTGATGCTTTGAGAAAATATGATCCATTGTTTTAGCTTGCATTCAAAACAGGTGAGATCTGGGATCTGCAGGATAAGATTTTCACAATGTGGGAGAACAAGGAGGTCAAGGGCCAGAAGCAACGAAAGTCGAGGCTAGACCCTCAGGTTGATTTGAAGGGAAAGGGAAGGAAAGTTGACCTTTCGATTGAAGAGGCTCCTGAGGACATGAAGCTGACACCATGGAGAGCCCTTCAAGGAATCAAAGATGATACGTTGATTATATCAATTTTGTCAAGGGTAATCTCCAAGGAGCTAAGCCTGGAGGAGATGGTGACTGAGCTAAATAAGTACGTATGTTATTCTCAGGTCTTTTTTCCCTCCTCCCATGTCTCTGGTCTAACCTAGTCTCCCTTTCATTTTTGTGACTACAGTCATAAAGTATACATGAAGATTCAGGAGGTGATGATGAAGAGGCTCGGTTGCTTTTCTTGGACAGAGGTCCAAGAAGACTATCCAACCACCTCATCATACAAAACTTTATCAGAGTATTTTATCCTGTTTCGTGATTGGGTAGGTTCTATTTTGAGAGAGGATGCCTCGTTTGCTATCTGGCTCGATGCCTGCATTCAACCTACCACTAATTCGATGGCAGGCATCGTCTTTTAGTAGCAATCCAATGCTTGGCATCGACTTACTGCTGAATGTTGATGCCTGGCATTGATTTACTATCGAAAGTCGATGCTTGGCATCGACCTGGTGGCATAAGTCGATGCCATGTATCGACTTATGCGAGAGATCGATGCCAGGCATTGACTTTCAACAGAAAGTCAATGCTTGGTATCGACCAAGACAAGAAATCGATGCTAGGCATCGATTCCTCATGCTTCCACTTGCTTATCAAAGAGCTCATTTGATTCTTTCCACTTGTTTCTACAGAAACCAAGGAAAAGCAAGTTTGCATAGGTATTAGATGATTGTCCCCCTGCATTCCTGGCTCACATTCAAAGAGCAAGGCATGAGAAATCCAGACTGAAAGCCAAGGAGATAGATTTTGATGATGAACATGATCTGAAATATTTCTCCAATCCCCTAGACCCACTTAGGCCTGTATATTAAAATGTATTCTGTAGCGATGTAAATAATATTTGTATTGTTGTGCCTAGAAAGCATTTCTCCCTTCTTATAACAGACATACCCTATGGATTTAGAATGTTGGGATCAGTGAATGACAATGAGCCTTTCAAGCACCCTCAGATTCGGAAGATGGTCACTGATTTTGCCGATTTGACTATGTCTCCTCTTTGGAGGATAGTAATTTTCCATAGCAGAGACCAGTCTTTCTCTGTTTCAGCTGCTCTGAAGTCAAGATTTCATGTTGTGGAGTGCCTAACATGGTAAGTTGTCTTCTTTCTATCTCCATAGATTTAATGATTTTCTCTCTCACTTATAGTTCTCGTTGGTAGGGTGAAGACAAACGTGAATCATACTCCTTTGCATTGCTGAAAGAATTCGCTGATGTTTTCGTGTGGGATTATCACGATATGAAGGGATTGGATCCTCGCATCTATCAACACTGTGTGATGCTGAAACCGGATGCGTGGCCAATTAAACAACCTAGTTACCGCATGAATCCCAACTATGCCACACAAGTGAAAATTGAATTGGATCGGCTGTTGAAAGTAGGCTTCATTTTTTCCCATTGAGCACACTGAATGGATTCGCCTATTGTCATTGTCCTAAAGAAAAACAAGCAATTGTGTATTTGCATAGATTACCGGAAGTTAAATGCAGCGACAATGCCTGATCCCTTTCCACCTCCATTTTTGGACATGATGCTAGATGATGTTGCTGGACAAGAAATGTATTCCTTTTTGGATGGT
The DNA here is from genome assembly GCA_020310875.1 of Ceratopteris richardii. Classification (NCBI taxonomy): domain Eukaryota; kingdom Viridiplantae; phylum Streptophyta; class Polypodiopsida; order Polypodiales; family Pteridaceae; genus Ceratopteris; species Ceratopteris richardii. Next base: position 177,442,298 of record CM035420.1, on the reverse strand, counting down.
TATAGTGGCTATAATCAAGTGCACATGCCTGAAATGGATATTCCAAAGACTGCATTTATTATGAATCGAGGCGTATATGCATGTACGGTGATGTGGTTTGTCCTCCACAATGCTCCCAGTACCTTTCAACAATGCATGCACGAAATCTCTTTTCCCTACTTAACTATGTTTATGCGGGTGTATTTGAATGATTTTTTGTTATCCGGTGACGCATCGGCTCACCTCTATCACTTACATTGTTGTTTTTTCAAGTGTCGAGAGCTTCGTTTGTGTTTAAATCCCAACAAGTTGGTCTTCTCAGTTTCTTGTGGCAAATTGCTTGGTCATATTATTTCGCAACAAGGCATTCAAGTGGACCTTGATAAAGTGAAAGCAGTGTTGAATGCACCTGCTCCTATGACACCAAAGGAAGTTATGCGATTCCTTGGACAAATACGCTGGCATGGACGACATCTTCGGTGGCTCGCTCATGTAGCTTTACCAGTGAATCAACTGATTACTAGTAATCCTCGATAGTTTGTGTGGACTGAGGAGTGCCAACTTTCATTTGATCATCTGAAACACTCTTAACACAGACTCCTATTCTGCAAGCACCGAACTGGCAGCTCCCATTCCATGTTTTTGTGGATGCATCTGACATAACAATCAGCAGTGTGCTAATGCAACAACAAGATAAGTGGTTCTGCCCTCTTTATTATGCTCGTCAATGATTAGCCATTGCTGAATGGAATTATTCTGTAACTGAGCGCAAATGTCTGGGTTTGGTTTATTCGGTAAAAAAATTCCGGCACTATTTACTGGGACGCCCATTTACTTTTCATGTGGATCATGCGGCTCTGGTTTATCTTGTCCGCCAGCAACATTTAGGGGGCAGAATAGCTAGGTGGGTGTTGTTGCTGGAAGAATTTGATTATGAGGTTTTAAATCGTCCGGGGTCAGCGCATGCTCTTGCTAATTTTCTGTCTCAACTTGATTCCGATGAACTCCTCGGTGGTATTGATGATACCACTCCAACAATCTATGCGACTGATTCGGTGCAGGATGATTGCCAGGTGCTCCCTGTGGCACCATCATACTATGATACTCTTATGATTTTTCTAACCAGTGGATGTTCCCCGACTAATACTTTCACTTCTGCTCGCCGTAAATTGGCCATGTATAGTCGACGAATTTGGATCATTGTGGGACAGTTGTATTATATGGATCCATCTGTTGCGTTTTTACGATGTATTCCACCACATGAAGTTTCTTTGGTTATTGAAATGGCTCATTCTACTTCGTCCGGTGGTCATTTTCGGTAGATCTGACCTACCAAAAAATTCTGCAGAGTGGATTATGGTGGCCCACTATGCAGCGTCACATTGTTGCTCATGTCAAACAGTAGGATGCTTGCCAACGATCTAGGAAACCTTTACAACAACATCATTTTCCACTTCAACCTGTCTCTCCTCTTGAGCCTTTTCAAAACTGGGGCTTGGATTTCATTGGTCCCATTACACCTCCTGCTACGGTTACTAATCATCAGTATATACTCACCTGTATTGACTATGCTACTCGATGGGCTGAAGCTTGGGCTTTACGGTCTGCAACTGCGTTGGTGGTAGTCAAATGTTTGATGAGTGATGTTTTTCCTCGCTATGGTCTTCCCTTGGAGATTGTTTTCGATCAAGGTACACATTTTGTTAATGCCTTAATGCAAGTGCTTACCCACGCCCTGAAGATTGCCCATAAATTTAGCACCCCCCTATTATCCTCGTGTCAATGGACTAGCCAAAAGTACAAATAAAACCCTTCTTAACATGCTAAAGAAACTTGTGTTGGAATGTCCGGAGCGTTGGGATCAATTTCTTCCTTCGTTACTATGGGCTTATCGCACTACTTATAAAGTCACTACAGGAAGTACGCCTTTCAAATTGGCATATGGTCTGGAGGCAATTGCGCCTATGGAGTCAGTGGTACCTAGTTTACGGGTGGCATTGGACCATAAGCTATTACCTGAAGAGTCCTTTCCTTTCCGGTTGGATGTGTTGCGGTCCTTGGACAAACAACGTCTTCAAAGTTTTCTAGTGCTGCAAGAAGTGCAACTGAGGCAAGCTAAGACACATTATCGATTTCTCAAGACTCCCGTCTTTACCAAAGGACAATTAGTTCTTTTCTATAATGCTAAGTCTAATCGTTCAGCTCGCAAGTTCAAGCGTCGGCGGTTTGGTCCCTACTGTATTGCATATCAGGTTGGACCAGCTACTTTTCGGTTATCCACTTTAACTGCTACTCTTCTTCCTAAACCCATCAATGGGTCGAAACTTCGTCCATATTGTTCACCGTCTACTTCATCTTAATTTTTTAATGGTATTTTTTTTATTCATTCGGTTTATGTTTGTTTTGTATCATGACCGTTGTTTACATTATGCGCATTTTGGTTGACTGTCTGATCGTAAACTTCCCATTTTTATTAACTATCCATGATTAGCTTCCACACTCCACATTTGGGATTTCGTTAATGCACGAATGTCATCATTATGCATGCATGTTCCCATCCACTCGTGATGATTGCATTTTCTACCCGTGCTTCCATTCGGTGTTCTTACTTAACCAAGATCTTCATCCTCTTTTTCGCTATTGTGTATTTGCGCTCTGTGTCCTCTCTGTTATACTGTGCACATTTGCTTTCTGTCAATCGCCATGGAAGCTCTAGCCAACATTACCACCTTCCATGCTAGTTTATCTCCCGAATTGAGTGAGTTCTTGCGTGCCCGCAGGTTATTGGCATTCACCAAATTGCCTTGGCATTCAATCGAATGTCATCCTTTCTTTGCTCAAGTTATTGCCACGATTGCCGATACCCCTCAGATGGAGACTTATTAGCCAATCACCTGCCTCAATCCACATGTAATCGTTACCCTGAAAACTGTGGCTGAAGGATTCCAACTACCTCAAGATGGAAGTGTGGATGCCCCTCTGCTGCCTATGATGACAATGAAGCAATTACTCCCTCGCCAATCTTCTAACAAGTTTGCTATCCTATGATGACCTGAATTGGAATGCTCTACCCTGCAATTTTTGGTGGCTTCTCTCAACCTCCAGAAACACACATGTTGGATATCTCGACCCTTTTATTCCATGATTGATGTTGCTGCCCACGAAGCCATTAACTGGGCGTTATTCTTCTTTCGACAAATCCATTGTGAATGTGATGCTATTTCAACACAACTAGCCAAAGGTGATATCCCTCGGACTCGTCTTCCTCATCTTCTCTCCTTTCTCTTTCCTGCTGCTCAAGCTATTTAGCCTCCTCCGATGAAAACCCTCCTTTTCCGCGAAGAATCAGAGCAAGTCATGGGTTTTGATGATGATAATGATGATCTTCTACAATTTTTTCGGGGAAAGCGTAGGAAACTCAGTCCATCACAGAGTCATGTACAATCCTCTTCCGCTATAGTGGTTTTGCTGGACACCACTTCCTCTATACAGGTCCTTGCCACCCCACCATCTCCTAAGGGTCAAACTGATAAAGACATTGTCATGGAAGACATTCAACCTCTTGATACGGTTGATCAGCAACAGCACGAGACTACTAATAAAGAACCGGATAGCATCGCAAATTTTCTTCACCAAACGGAGCAAACGCAAGATGAAGAATCTCTTGCTCACAAGGACGCTCAACTCGATACGATGACATCCACTATGCATCCTTCCTCACCGCACACTACGATGCAAGGTACTCATAGCGAACCTAGCGTGACACCTCCCCTTTCCCTGTCTAAGGTGCCATTACCCCCTATTTCTCCTCCCTCGCCTCATTATTCGGTGGCCATTTCCCATTCTCAACCTCTTCCTTCTTCTCCTAATTACTCCCACCCTTCCTCTTCCGCCACAGTCTCTGTTAACCCTTCTCGGCCCGTATCCACCTTTAGAGTACCCGATTCCTTTGCCTAGTTAGCACAAATAGGTGATTTTCTTCTCCACCTATCTAAGCAACTCCCTCATTAGCTTCATGAGGCTCATCAATCCCTTCGTACCGAATATCAAGCCAAATTAGACTTGTTGGAAGTGGACATCACACCACTCCAAGAAGAGATTCTAGCCGTAAAAGTAGATGCCAATCTACTACAGGAGCAGATTACAGTTTTGCAGTGACAGGTGGTAGAAAAAGATGATATTATTGTGGCTCGAGATGTAGAGATTGCTCAACTCAAACAGGTCGTGACAGATAAGGAGGATGCTATGCACGGATTAGGATCTGAGTTAGACCTTACTCATACCAGGTTTATCACTATCGAATAGGCTTATCAAGTGATGGCTGATAGAGCATTACAAGCAGAAACATAATTAAAGAAGGTTATCGAAGAGTTATTCTATAAAGTCTAGATTTTGGATGAAGAAATTGGACGAACCATAAAGCTCAAGAAGGAAATTGAATCTATTCAGAAAGAAAGACATGATTTCTTCCGGACTATGCAATTTCAGCAACAAGAATTGGAATGCAGGGAGAAGCAATTAGGCATCTAGCAGGATAGAATATCACGAATTGATGCAAAAATAGAAGAAGGAAGGTTATGCAAAGATTTTGCTCTGGCCAATGATTTTTACTTGCAAGAAGCATTTTTGCAGAATCAAAGTGAAACTTTGATGTCGCAAGTAATAGCTTCTAGTTCTATATGGACAGATGCTCATCTAGTAGAACCCCAGATTTTACAAGAAATGTTAGAATTTTGAAGCAGAAAATTTCCCGCACCTTTAAACTAGCTCGAGCCATGTATATACAGGGTATCATTGATGACTCTTAGCCTTTGTAATATAACCTTTTGGGTTCAAGTCCACCGTGCGTGCCGGTGTTAGGCCGCCGAAAAGGAATGTAATTATATCTAGTAGAAAAATGAAATTAGAAAAGATGCACATTGAAAGGATGTCACAGAAGCATTGTAACCTTTTTTATAATAGAAGAGGCGATTAGAAGAGAGAGACAGAAGCGTCGACGGACTGTGCATCTGGGCGGTATGTCTGTGGATTGATTCCATCGCAGCTCATTTACATTGTTGTATTGTTATGTTCTGTTATGTTTGGTACTTGATAACTGAGGTGTTGTGTTGATACTCTATGAGTCATTGGTGAAGTGCATGATTAATGGTGATAGTGTGCTAGTAAGCATTAAGAACTTGCATATTTGATTGCGGTGAAGATTATGGTCTATTGCATACTGGTTGTGGAGATTAGCCATTAAGTTCGTCAAAATTGTCAGACAAGTAATGAAGAAGTTATCACAGTAACGAAGTAACTGGGAAAATATATATAGGGCCTCTGTGTCACAAACCCCTGACCATCCAAAGAATCCATGAACAGTCTGGAAGTACGTTATAATTAATCTGACAAGATAGCAAATTAACGATAGAGCTCTTGGGACAAAATACTCTCCCATGACTCTTGTAAGCCTTGAGCCCAAGACTCCTCCTCCCTGTCCATTTGTCTTAACAACTAGGCAAAACTTCTTGCTTGTTTTATAAATCACATGAACCTATGCTTAAGTCCAATCTTGAGACTTTAAGCTAATTATAAACTGACCTAACAATGTCAAATTTCAGATCTATCTAAAACCCATTAGATACTCACATGAACCTATGCTTAAGTCTAATCTTGAGACTTTAAGCTAATTATAAACTGACCAAACAATGTCAGATTTGAGATCTATCTGAAACCCATTAGATACTCACTCCATAATCTTACTTGATGAGATTCTTCTCCACTTGGAAAACATTTTTGTTCTTGAAAATAGAGCTATAAAAAATCGTGGGCATACCCTCAAGCCTCTTGTTCTAGTCTCAAAGAACATGTATCCATCTCTCTAGTGTAATTCACCTCATATTCCAAATGAACATATGGGAATCTATTGTCTAATCCTTGCCCAATTGATTCAAAGCAACATTTGGCTTTTCACTTTGATAAGTTGAATTGAGTGCAAAGTCTCGAATGAAATAGCAAGGGTGGATCAAAAAACATCTTGAGCCAATTCATTATTTTTTCTTTGTGTTATTTGAGCACTAACAAGTGAAATGGGTGGATTCAAGATATCCTATTCAAATTGCAATATTAATACATATCTGCTCAACATGAGTGCATGGTCCTAACAACATGGGTGGGATTTCTTGACATTAAAGCTATGAGAACTTATTTCACTTGAATTTAGTTTGGAAAATGAATTGCAACTCTAGTTGATCCAAACATATATCTTAGATGTTTGTAATATGGTCCACTTCAAGCCAATATTTAGTTTATTACCCGATTGGAGGACTACTTTGTCTATCTAGGCCTGAAAATCCTAGAAAGGATGATGGGGGAATTGTTTCATACATCTTTGTTCACCCGTACTTGAAATATACCAAAGCAAATTTTGAATGAAATTTGTTTGAATTAGGAAAATTTTCTCAAAGCCTTATCTTAACTTTCTTCGAAACTATCAAATATGTGACCAATTCCTAACTGTTTTCTCTTTAACAGTGTTTGAAATCTTATGAAGAAATTTAAAACGTTCTTATGCATTGTAGACTTACAAAAAACATCTTTCTATGATGTGTTTAATTCAATAATCTATTCCAATTGACTAACCTTGACCTTTATCTAGATTAGTCACATGCTCTATTTGAGCCAAGTCTAGAGGTTTTTGAAAAGTAGGAAGGGAAAATCAAAACGTGTGCGACCAATTCAATCTTTTAAGACACTTTAAACTTGATTTGAGTCAAACTCTAAGTGATTCAAGACTTCAACTTTTCAAAGATCTATTTAAGTTAATGTTTTGAAACATTTGATAATCTTGATAGGAACTAAACTGGATTCTTAGAAAGACTATAGGAGTAAAATTAAACCATCACCCACTCTGAAACACTAACGTTATCAAACATCAATGTGTTGACCCACCAAGCTTTTATTGATGACATTTCTCCCTTACTCAAAACACCAATGGTTCAACTAGGGCTAAGTTAATCTTTACTATTCATGACCTCTTAAGACTCCTTACTTGGGATGCAATTCTTATGCATTTCTTTGAGTCAAGTTATTGATTTCATTTTAATTGTAATGTCAATTGGTGCTTTCTAATCTGGATTAACTTAGTCTAACTAATCTTGATTGAAGGATCATGATTTGTCTTGCGAAATCCATATTATATTTATGATACAAACACTTCAGCTTACAATTCAATTAAGACCATATTTGTCCTACTTGAATCATGAATGAGGATTCTCAAATTTATGTATTTATTGACCTTCAAACTTCCTTGTTAACTTGCTCTTGAAGTGTTCTTTCGGCTCATGCTATTCACCATATTGAACTTGAACGTCACATTTGAAGTTTCAATTCCCTTGGGGATTCAGTCTCACTTCAAGAGGCATTCCAAGACTAAAAGATACCTACCTTCCCAAGATCCGATGTCCAATATCATCTTTCTAAGTCCAAACACATTTCTATAGAATATCTTCTTAATCATATATTTTAAAAAACATTTTAACTCAAGTAATTACCTCTATATTTACTAGGATTCAAGTACTTCAATCACAAGTTCATTCCACGATCTTATGCTTGGCATATACTTTGTCTTTTTTATGGAAGTAAATATCCATCCTTCTTTTCTAAAGCTTTTAAAGAAAACAAATAGAATTCTAAGTTACTTGAATTCTTGATATTCTAGATCCAATGGTTCTTACTCGAACAAATCATAACAACAAGAGTCTTATTACTTCTCATCTCTAGATTCCTTTTTTATTGAACCTTTTTATATTGAACCTTTAAGTAGCTACCCATAACATTTTGTAGGGTTCTCTTTGCTAAAGTCTAAGCATCCACTAGAGCTTTTCGATTTCACCTTTAACAAATCACTTTAAGGTTAGGTAAACATAGGTTTTACCTTCCATAAACTTAATTATTCTAACCATGGTTGTAGACTACATACTTGGAACTACAACCTCATTTGACTTTCACACTTCCTTTAAAGAACTGGTAACTTGGGCATGCTTTATCTAACTTTGTGGTTTACAACCACCTTTTGAGATCCCAACTTTCTTTAACCATACCAGGCCATAACGTTTCTTTCTAGGCAACTTACTACTTGGCTAAATATCTATATCATGGAAGATGTTTTCTTTTCACTTTTTATCAATTACATCATTTTTCTCTATTTGATGGCTATGTCACTTTTTTGGAAAGATTTATCTGAAAAGAGTTCAGAGATATGATCATATGATAACTTTTGACTTTAACTAGACACATTCCATAAAGAAAACTTTATTCATGTGTCCTATCATATTCATGAGCTTCTACTCATTTTTGGGAAAGATCATGGATCAACTAAAATACAATACTTGGAGGTTTTTACATTTTCAAAGGATAAGTCCATCCTTGAATATGATAGCAGAAATGTAACTCATGAAATAAGAAAAACTTTTCTATTTCATGTCAGTTCCTTTTATTTAGGAGGTATTTAATCTCCTAAAAATGACGTTTGTAGGTGTCATGGAAATATTATTGCATGAAGGCACAACTCTCAAACTCTTCTAAAATGATTATGCTTTCAAATTTTCATGATTCCTTGACAATATGTATCATTTCTATAGATGCAAATGTGAACTAGGCACACATTTATTTAACTTAAAAGATCAATTTGTGTTTAAGTCCAATTACTTATAGTTTATTTCCATCATTCCCTTGGATGGAATCAAGTGAGAGCTCTCAAACAAAGTGCTCATGAAACTTGAAACTATTTTGAGTCATCATCCTAAATAGGATGCATGAGAATATACACAAATGCTCATGAAACTTTGAAACTATTTTGAGTTATAATCCTACTTAGGATGCATGAGAATCTACACAGATTTTCAAGAGTAAAATTTTCTTTAAAATTTTTCTTTATAACCTTCTCAAATAATTCTATAAGTGTCTCCTATACTTAGAGTAATAATTGAATACTCTAGGTTTTCATGTATACAAAAATTCTTGGCCATTGATATGGCAAGAAAAATTAACACTTTGAATGTAGCTTTCTAACTTGTTTTTCTTTACCTTTGTTTACTTTTACATAAGCAATACATACTTCCTTACTTAATGTAAACTCTACACTTAGTTGAAACCTAAGTATCGCCTTTGGGAAGGAACTTCTAGACAATTGGATTGGAAAGTTTTAGCTAACATGTATTTGCAAGTATCTAGCTTCAATCCTTCCTTAATGTCATGGTTTAATTTAAAAAATAAGCTAACTAATTAGAAAGAGACATTCACATGTTTACTTTCATATACTTAGCAAAAAATAGTGTCATTTATTCATGCAAACACATGTCCATGTATGCAAAGCCACGTGCTTGCATGCAAATGCATGTTCTTGCATGTAGCATTAGCTCAAGCACTAATTTACTATAAGCATGCTTAAGATTCATGCACTTAGTTCCATTTGGGCACACACATTCTATCCGCACTTTTCTATTATTCATCATCACACTATTTTTACTTCTATTTTCATGTAATAACAGGTTAATACACATGCTTCAATGTATCTAAAAACTTTTAATGGAAGAAAAGCATGCAATGTGCATTAAAAAAAAACTTTATACTCATTCTTGTGCATGAAAAGCATTCTTTTGAAAATGAGAATTGCACATACATCCCTTCTTTTTAAGTGCATGAAGTGAAAGTCATGAACTATGGATACATGCAAGTACTTATATGCTTCTCCATTCAAATCTTATATAGTAAATTTCATTAACTTTGCATTTAAACTTAAAAAATATCAATCATTGGAGTAATTATTCTATGATTCAATCATGAACCTATGCAAAATAAATGAAAGTTTATGAGATAAAAGTATTTAAAGCAAGAATAAATTGAAAAATACTTAGCTCAATGATCAGATACATCCTCATTTGCTTCATGAGAGGAGCCATCCTCTAACCTTGAGCTTCAAAAGCAACATCAAAATAATTTTTTTCTCACTTATTCCCCTCAAGATCCCAAAATAATTGTGAAAATCCATATCCTTTGGATGATTAGCCATACTTCTTATTCCTTTGTTATTCCAAAGTACTTTTTTAATGTTTGAATGTCTTCATGATAAATCAAAGCTCTCTCTCTCTATCTCTCTCTCTCCTCCCTCTCTCCTCTCATATGATGTTGAATGAGTTATTGCAAAACTATAGAAGAACTCTTTCATGCTCAAGAAGAGGAGGGGAAGAGATGGTGACTCTTTCTCACATGGGTGGAGATAATATTTTCAACTATTCTTAGATGCATGAATAAAGGAGTTGGCAAGTTGTTGATGAGCTCCATGGGCACATGATAAAAATTCTTAGGTTGATCACGTGCACAAAATAAGAAGGGTAGGAAGACCAATGATGGGAAGTAGGGCTCTTCTCGCATGCCTCTATGGAGATATTATCCCACATAGAAGTAGAGAAAGTTCGTTTGTAGCAGATATATAATATGCAAACTTGATCTTTCATTCAATTCTCAAGGAAGAGGAGTGCCTTCCTCTCCATTTTCATGTCGACATGTCTCTTAGGCATTGAATGTGTGACAGGCAGAAAAGTAATTCTTTTGCATGGAAGAATTCAAGAGATCCCTTGCACAGATTACATGAAGGCACAAGGACTAACCCATATGCATGACACATATAGTTCAAATTCGCTGTATATAGTAGAGTTTGGCCTTTTACTCCTTATCTCCAAGTACAAGAGAGAGAGAGAGCTCATGATCAAATCTCCTTCTCATTCACATAAGCCCCAGTAGTAGGTGGTACTCCACATCTTTGTAGTTGGACGGGAACCTCGTGATGGGATGCAAGACGGGAGAGGCTCCCTCTAAACATGGAACCCCTCTGAGTTAGAGGTGATCCCTTTGTCACGAGCTTAGAAGATCCTTTGTTGCAAAAACCTGGGAGAATGCATCTACGTATGGTTCAATAAGATAGAAGTATAAAATCATCACGTGGAGTATTCATCTACATCCACCTCTCTTGATATAGAGAAGAAGATAAACATTTCCTATCATGAAGAAGATATTTAAAGCGCTGAAGGTCACCATGGGACTTCTCAACTTGGATTTGATATCAATGTGAAGACTCTCCTCCCAACCTTATGCCTTTGTATATCCAAGGGAATTTCCTCTCTGAAAGGTTGAACACCACATGCTAGAGAGATTACTCTCCTCCCAACCTTATGCCTTTATATATCCAAGGGAATATCCTCTCCGAAAGTTTGATACTATCCATCCAAGTGCCAAGCATGTAACTACATGTTCTATAATTGTCCCAATTAATTCGCCTAAACTGAGGTGGATGCTTATAGAAGGCTCTAGAGCTCTTGGGACAAGATAATCTCCCATGAGACTTATATAAGGCTTGAACCCAAGTCCTCATCGTTCCCATCCATTTGAATTAACCCTAGGCCAAGCTTCTTTCTTGTTTTAGAGAGCACATGAACCTATGCTTAATCTTGACACTTTGAGCTAACAATGAACGACTAAACGACGTCCCATAGAATCGTAATTCTCTACAAACACTTGTGGTTTTTCAAATGTTGAATTGTATTTGATTTTTTTTTTGGCTTTTTCAATATGTTCTAAGATTCTGCATGTGTCTTGCCTTTATATTCAAGTTTGACATGAAATTACCACAAAATCCCAACAATTAACACTTGAACTTTCAATGATTTTTTATCAATTACACCATTCTTTATGCAAATTTGAAACTCTCACCGGAGGGGTGTTGACAATGCCCTAGATGAATCAATGACATGATCTGATACCAATTATTGGAGCTTGAGGTCTAGGGAAGCATGTGAACAATAGAAGGAAGAAGAAGAAGCTTGGATCATAACACAACATTGAATGAATTACCAAGTGAATGTACAAAGATAATCAACCCGTTAGGGTTATAGGCATATATACAATTGGGGGGGGGACCTCCTAAAGAGGGAAAAAAGTGCCCCTGTGGTCCTTAGTGTGTTCACACACATCACTACCAAAATATATCAATAGTATTTATCTCAAAGATTTGTTGGTTTATGTATATATGAATTTTATTGATCTATTCTCAATCGAAGTGCTTGTGATTCAAAGTTAGGAGTTGTTTTTATTGAATCACCAGTACAAGCGGCTCAAAGTTTGCTACAAGTTTAGCAGAGCTTGATAGAGTGATTCTTTTGTGCCAAATATATATACATGTTTTGATTCACCAGTACAAGCGGCTTGAAGTTTGCTACAAGTTTAGCAAAGCTTGATAGAGTGATTTTGTTCAACACTTTGAGTTACAACCATTTTTCTACATCAGAGTATTTAGTCATTGGCCATGGTTGAAAGCAATGATGTATTCCGTATGTTGGCTATTGAGGATAGGTTGGATGGTACTTATTACCAATTGTGGGCATATATGATGTGTCATGTATTAGTATCAAAAGGACTGTGGAACATTATGGAGGGTGTTGAAAAAAAAAATCATACTACACCTACAAATATAGTTATCGAAGTTGATGCAGATGATGTTGAAGATGATGATCTTCAAATTCATGTTCCTGCTTTTGTTCCTGCTACACCTACTATAGAGCAACTTCATTGAGATTGTAGAGATCCTCAAGCACATACATTGATAGCTTTGACTATCAAATGTGCCATTATCTCTCACATTCACTCGTGCAAAATAGCAAAGGGTGTTTGGAATACATTTACCACTTTATATCAAGCAAGAAATGAGGCTCGTGTTGCTATCTCCGAAAACAGTCGGACAGTGAGCATATGAAGGATGGATATTCTATGGACAATTTTTTCACAAGGATCAAAGATTTGAAGGAGCATTTGATTTCTGTTGATGAAGTCTTGCCATATAGTTTACTTGTACATACTATTCTTAATGGTCTTCCAAATTCATATCAAAATTTTGCTTCTACTCTTTGATTGATGATGAAAGGCAATCCTAATGCCTTAACATTTGACCAATCTTTGTTTTGTTGCAGGAAGATCAGTCTAGACAGAACATGTCCGTTATGCATGTTGCAGATCAAGCTTTCCTAGCTAGTCAGAAGGGCAAAGATAAATAGAGCTCATATCATAGTAAGCAGAAATCTGCTAATGCTACAAAGTCGAAGAAGGAAGAAAAAAGGTGAGAAGAAAACATAAACGCATAACTAATTTTGCAACCATTGTAAGGGAAATGGTCATGTCATAAAGAGTACTAGCTACAAAGGAGGCAAAGAAGAGAGAGTTTGAAATGTTTATTGCAGAGGCCTCTACCCCTAAAACATAGTGTGCTAATCTTGTTCAATTTGAGAAATAGACATTTACTACTATATGCAGCTATGACCCATCGTCTCATGATCACTGTATGTCTGCAGTTGAGTCATATGTTTGTTACTTTGATAGTGAGGCAACCAAACATATAACCTCATAACATAATTTCTTCAGTTCATTTGAGCCTTCCGCTATAATCAATATTGTCACATGCCCTAAGAACTCTTCTTATCCTATAATGGGAGTTGATAAGAACGTTTTGACTACTTTTGATGGTAGTTCTTTCACATTGTCAGATGCTTTGTATATTCCAAGCATAAAAAAAAATCTATTAATAGTTTTGGCATCAACCAAGATTAGCTTGGTTGTCAAATTTGTTGATGAGAGATGTACAATTCATGATCTCTCAAATGGTGATGTTATTATTGCTTCTTGTATTTTATGTTGTGGAATGTATAAGCTCATGGATTATGGAAAATCTATGAATGATTCAACATGTGCAATTCAAGATTCTTAGGCTATCTCTTTGGCATGCACGCTTTATTCATATAAATTTTGCTAGTTTGCTACACTTGCAAAAAATATAAAATGGTGTCCTCTCTACCCAAACTTGAGGCATCTTATGAACATGCGTGTGAAAGATATATTTTGGACAAGATTCCATGTTCATATTTACCAAAAGATGGTTCAGTTCTAGCTACGCATAAATTGCAGCTTGTTCATAGCAATGTCTATGGTCCTATGCAAACACCTTCTTTCAAGAAGTAGCTTTACTTCATGACTTTTATTGATGATTTCTCCATGCATGCATGGATGTATCCAGTGAAAGCAAAGTCTGAAGATTTTATATGCTTCAAATAGTTTCTGGTTATGGTTGAATATATGTGAGCATGTAAATTGGGATACGAGAGGTTTTATGAGTACTATGCTGCTTCACCTCCATAGTTGTTCTTTCAACCAGTACTATGCTGCTTCACCTTTAAAGTTGTTCTTTCAATCAATTCAAACAAGGGCGAGTAGGTTTATGCTGAATTATTTCAATGAGTACTATGCTTCTTCACCTCTAGAGTTGTTCTTTCAATCAATTCAAACAAGGGCGAGTAGGCTTCTGCCGAATTATTTCAAAAGAAAAACAAAAGAAAAAAAGAGAATTGCAATGATCCGTAGAGCATGACAATCTGAAGCCATACTACCATTTCGTCACGAAGTAGAACAACATCTTGAACTGCAATGGGAGCAGCAGAGCACGTGCTGCATTCCTGCCCGCGCTTATTTCCGGCATCTTTATGCCAGCTCTAGGACTGATGCTTTCTCTTGAAATGGATAGCGTTCTTTGGGGTTGTTTTGACACCAGGGCTCCAGCATTATCAACCCACGAGCAAATTTCATTTCAGAGCAGCTTCTTTTCATCTCCTCCTTACTTGAAGGTATAGGAGGCTTCTTCACCTGCGTCTTCGTTGTCTTTTGCATGTCTTGTCAACTGCATCTTTCCATGGTATAAGTGAGCATCTGCCTTCAAATGCCAAGCAACAGTGGCAGGGTGCTTTATCGTAAGCGAAGATGCGTTTTAATAATGTCAACGATTCACAAATCAACCTAGGCAGCTTCACACAATCAAAGTAACATGAAATGCGTGACCGTCCGTATCCTAAGAAGTTTTGGTGTGCCTTCCGCGGCTCATACAGAGATGACAGCTTACTTTCAATCAGTTTTGGTGTCCAAGTGTCGCATTCAGCCACGCTAAATTAAACATTTCCAAGCAAAAAGCATAGGGCCAGTAACCAAGAGGAGAACGTAGAAGGCAACATGCAATAAATGGCTATCCTCCTCTCGATTATTTGAATGTTTTTGTTGAAGTTGATACAGACAATAAATTTCATAAAATAGTTTTTAGGCTTAAGATTTGAAGCAGTTGCCCACTTTTGCTCTTCCTTCAGTAGTCTTTTTGTGTGCTTCTCTGTCTGTCTGTCTCTCCCTCTCTTTGTCTCTCTCTTTGTCTTTCCTCTGTATCTTTTTTTCCGATTCTTTGATGTGAACTATTCCTTTGGTTCAGTAGCAGATTTCTATTTAAAGTGTTTTTTTTGTTGGTTTTATGAATTTCCTAGTTAGAAGTACTTTAGTCTTTGTAGACCTATGTGTCCCTGTGTATATTAATCCAATATGAACGATTTAAGTGTTGAATATTTGATCTATTGCATTTATATACTTTGCTAACATGGTTCAGGCAAGCTGCAAATTGGATTATCTCCTCTTGATGTGGGGTGAGGATTCTATAGATGGAAGAGATCAAATATCATAAAGGGAGATTGGCTGCATGGCGGGCAAAGGATCCCCTAGATGCATCTCACTCGTGGTCATGCAGAGTCCTTTGGGTATGCAAAGGATTTGGTTATGTATTATTGGTTTAGAGTGGGCACGCGGGCCCACCTTGGAGACATGTAGAGGAGACCATGAGCTCCCCCTCCCCCACACACAACATTCCTTGCCATAGAACAAGAGGAGAGGAGGTCAAAGCCTTGCCCAAGCCCCCCATGTGTCCACTTGGGAGAGGCCAAGAGAGGCACCCTATTTCTCTCCCCCCCTCTTAAGCTAGAAAGTCAAAGGCTTCCACCTTCGTTATATAAAGAGTGCCTAAGACTATGCTTTGCTATATTGGATGAAAGTCATTAGTGTACTTCCTTTTTGTGAGCCCATGAGATTGAGAAAAAGAGGAGGGAAGGAAGAGGAAAAGAGAGGAGGAGGAAGAAGGAAAGAAGGAAGAGAAAGAAAAGAGAAGGTATTAATTTTTTTTTTCTCAAAGATTTGTAATGCATGCTTGATGTGCCATCGGACTATACATGCAATGGAATACAATGAGGGTGTTGGAAACAATGCCAATTGGTCAAATTATTGGTCAAATTAATCACAATGTACAGGATGTGTAGAGATTCTTTATACTACATATACAAGAATACAGCGCTGGCAGCGTGGTTAAAACGCAAGACTCCTATCTTAAGCACCTGAGATCGAATCCCACGGGTGACAAAAGCAGCACGTTCGCAAAATCGTTTTTTTTAAAAATGCTTTTGCTTTAATTAGCGGCAGCGAAGACAGATAGTTTTTCGCGTACGATGTTTTTCAAATTTGATCGCTATTCGATTGTGCTTTATCTGATCGTAGCGATCGTGGAGACTTTGCTTTATTATTGCTTTTTAAGATAGAAGCTCTACTATATAAGAACAAGTTGGGTCACTTTCTATTCATCCTTCACCTAGTTTTCAACACAAGCCTTGAGCTTGGACCTCAATAGAAGTGGTGTTTCGTTTAGCACATGGGGCAGCCATGGTGCTAACTTGAAGCATGTTGAGGAGAAGCTATGGAGTTCTTCTTAATGATTCTTCTTGGAGAAGATGAAGGGTGTACTCACACTCTAGCTCATGGAGAGGAGATTATCTCTTGTTCATGGCAAGAAGACTTGGTCATTAGCAGCTTGATGGTGAGGATCGGCCATCTACATGTTGTAGTTGAAGATTCTCTTCTACATGAAGATTTCGGGCTACTTCGATGGTGGTTAATATAAGATTTACATCTTATGTTAAGTATTCAGGTACATATTCTCTTTATGCACACAGGTACTACTTGAAGTTTATGGAGGCAGTAGCATTCATATCAGGAGGAGTCCTATTCGGCATAGGTACAAGAGAAACAATACGTATATGCTTTATGCATATTTGGATGAGGTGTTTGAGAAGGTGTGTTCACATGAGTTTGAGGATTTCTGACAGCAAACTTGTTAGCATTCTTTGCTACTTTTTAAGTATGTGATCTTTTCACACACGTATTTGACTTAGGGTCTTCCATAGCCTAAGGTTAGATGAGGTTTTGTTGATTATCAGTTTCACATTGATCCTTCCTCTTTCAGTCACTCATATTCACTCTTCTATAACCTATTAGGTCACACATCTCATGTATATTCAGATTACTGCCCATACATCTGAATATGTTTGTTACATTTGTACATTCACTCATTCATCTATTTCTCATCACATAGAGTGGTTGAGAGTTTTACTCCCACATTGTACATTGAACAATGGTATATATGATACTATGAGTAAGCAATGGCTTACGTAACACCTTACACATGTCGTCTATTCTTTCTCTATCTTTGTCTCATCATCTGTATGATGAAGTTGTGATATGTTCATGTTTTGTCAATATTGAAGAATGCTGGAATTAATGTTGTATATGTTGGACCTATGGAACCATGGATCTGTGATATGAGCCAAGGGCCTACCTCACTTCCAACATTTGGTATCAGAGCACTAAGGTTTTGGTTTCAAAATTTTAGGTCTTTGGCATCAATGCATTCAGGCTCATTCAGATTCCCAGGTTCCCAGACTTCCGGGTTTACAACATATGATTTAAGGGCATCTTCTAATATTTGACATTTGACATACACACTTAATCTACATGAGTAGAGATTTGAGAATTAGACAATTCAGTCATATGTGTATTGATCAGTGTGGAGTATGAAGTTGATAATCTGTTAGCAGCCGAATATTTTTGGAAGAGTATGCAAATACTTTCAAAAGTATTGTTTGAAGACCCAGACTTGATGAAGAGAAGATTACTTCAAATTCAAGGAAGAACAATGGTTTAGAGAAGATGAAGGAATCAGATCAACATCAAATCACAGGTATCAGTTTCTACTATAAGATTATCATTTGCAGGTCATATCTTAGAAGAGCAGTTATGAAGAGATTTGAAGGTTTTAAGGAGTGCTTTTATACACTTTCATTATTTGAAAGTTAAAGGCTACATCAAAACAGGTATCTAGAGGTTTTTCTAGAGAGTATTGAGACATCTCTTTCATGGCAAGAAAGCTTATCTAAGAAGACAAATGTGAAGATGGGATTAGTTTTGTTTTCAGCCAATTTTGTGTTATAAGTTGGTTGGATATGCAGGTACAGAATGTAATCTAGGTATCTAGAGAGGTAACTCTAGAACGGTAATTCATCATTCAGACAACGATTGGTGAATTTAGTCGTTTCAGACATTTGAAACAACATTTTGATTCAGAGACATGATTCTATATTCACTTCCATTTGTATACCATGTTTGTTTTATCTCTTACTCTTAGCACTAGAGGAAGAGAAAAGTTCATTTGAAGAAGTCAAGAGTGTTTGCTACTTCAAGATGAAGAGAACAAAAGGTATGGAAGAGAAGTTTGAAGATGTTGACATCATCAGGTGGAAGAAAGATGCAGAAGAAGAAAGTCCATCATTTCCAAAAGAAAAGTAAGGCTTCCTTTTCTCTTATATTTTCCATATACTTTTCCTATTTTACCCTCTACATCCAAAGACAAGTCTACGAGAACATCTTGTTTAAAGAAGAAGCAGTTTCTTGTTTTGCATTACACTTGGTCATGATTTAGTAGATTTGACAAAGAATTGCATTGAGAGAAAGAAAAGCAACAGATATATGTTTTGATTCATATGTATATGAGTTATGTTTTAGTTGAAGCTTTTAAGCAGGCAGCTTATATGTTCCCTCAAAGAATTCTTGGAGTGTCAATACAGAGCTACTTTGTATATGACAAGTTGCAGAGAAGTATATTTCTTCTTTATCTAACTCTCTTAAGGTAAAAGAGTTTTTTGTAGTAGATGTTGAAGACTTGGATTGAGGTTTTATGTTTGAAAAAGGTTACCTCATATTTAGTATTTTCAGAAAACTTCAGAAAATTCAGATTTGTTGATGTACAAGTCAATGAAGAATCTACTTTCTATGATTGTCTTGATTTTTTGGATACATGCTTGTATTCAAAAAGATGTTTCATCAGATCCTATCACTTGATTGAGAAGTGGAGTTAGCCAAAAGAAAATCAAGAAGGTACTATCACATTTCACCCGGGTAAAATATGAAAGTTATGAAGTATCAACTTGCAGCTTTTGGAGTTCTCAAGGTGAGAAGTTTGTCCACTTATGTTTCAAGTAGGAGTTATAGATTCTTGGAAAGGATTTGTTTGAAGAAAAGTTTTACAACTTTATGTGAAATATGGACACTTGGAGACATTCAGGTAGCAAATCAAACATTCAGACATGAAGGTTTGATAAGAGCAGATTCTATACAAGAGAGATCATTGATCTTGAATGATCATGAGGATCTTGAGTATTTATGAGTCAATTGTCTATCCTTTGTTTGTGAAGATTCTTAACATTGAAAGAAGTAAGTCAAAGATTCCGGTTCTATCAAATTTGTGTTGCAGAAAGATAGCAGATACTTGTTATGTTACAGAAGGTTATGAATCCTAAAATGCTTTCAGCAAGGTTTTGTTATGTTAGGATCAGCTAACCTTATTCTACAATTTGGAAAGCTGAGGAATGACACGGAAAGCTATTGGCATGTGTACAGTGCTAATAAAAAGGGTTCATAGATTTTGTTTCAGATACATGTATTGATTACTGAAGATCAGATTTATGAAGAAGGACGTCCAAGATTTCATAAAGTCTGATATAATTTGAAGAATACTGGATACTCGTGTTAAATCATCCAGGGGGTGATGAAACATAAAGACTTATTTTCAGCCATATATAAAAGAATGCAGAGTCATACCTTCAGGTATTCCTATATTTCCTTTGTCAGGTTCTCTTTATGTTCCATCTTTAAAAGAAGAAGGAAGAAGGAGAATGTCTTGAGAAAGTTCTTGTTAGGATGTTCCTGTTCAGGAGAAGGTTCCAGAGTTCTATTGAAGAGAAGCTTGATATTTTAGAAGTGCGCACATATATGTTTATACCAAGTTCTGAAGGAAAGAGGTATGAAGGATTTAAAGGATGAAGACATGATGACATCATAGATTTTTTGACTCATATTTGAGTTGATTTCAGCTGATTTCAATTGAGTTGAGTTGATTTGACTTCAGTACAGTCAGAGATTAACCAGCAGTGTTCATAATACACTAAGTTGTGAGTTGTCAGTCACAGGTTTCAGGATTCAATTCTCGATTCTGTTTAGTGTATTTACATTACACAAAAGAAGTACGTTGAGAAATCCTTTCATAAGGTAAATGCAAATATGTGGATCCTAGTGTATGTTTTCAGGTTTTTTGAAGACATGAGGTAGCAAGTTTAGAGACAATTCATGCTATATTTGTTGTCAAGCAGTGATTGCTTGATGAGAACACTATTGGATATCTAGTTTGCATATTTTCTCAAGTATTATGATTCATATTCAGCAAGTTCAGGTTTTTTAAAGGAAAGTCAAATTCAGTTTTGAAGGTCATTTCTGAAATGCAGGAGTACAAGCTTAAAGCTTGTGATAATTTGAAGCTTCGATAGTTTGCAGATTCAATGCAGTTTGTACCAATATGACATTGCAGGGGGGATTGTTGGAAACAATGTCAATTGGTCAAATTATTGGTCAAATTAATCACAATGTACAGGATGTGTA